>CM062840.1:11068060-11510915 GCA_031772345.1 Himalopsyche anomala
GGAATTTACCGATTTGCCTAAGTTATCAGCGTGACTCTTTTTTTTTAGCTCTTCCAAGAATTTTGAAATCCAAAATCCCAGAAATTTAACTATTTGATTAAATTAGTTGGCGGGCACACCGACATCGGTGCACGGGGTTGGTAACCTCTGGCCTAATTAATAATTGTTTAAAAAATATTCCATTTGTTTTTTTGTAAATTGTCCAATTTGATTTGTAAAATGTCCAATTTTGAGTGTAAAAACTGTAATTAACTCTTTTGGCATGACTATAAGATTGTGTACGTACAATCTAAGCTCTGGAATGTTATCGGCAAAACAAATATGTGTTTTTAACTAGATTTAATTCGTCGCTGGTATAATTAATAATTTATGCACAGTTACTAATTATAATTACACGTACATTCGTTTCCTTCTCAAGTCGGTATATATAATTAGCAAACACTGATAATGGATAGAAATTAATTCTGCACACGATATTATTTTAAATCGATTAAAAATAAACTAGTTGGATATTTTTTATTGGTTTAAATTAATTATATCTATTTTGTTGTATAGGGGTTTCTCAAACTGTATCACCAATGTTGAAAATTTCACAGTTTTTGTCGGTTTTAAACGAGTAACAAATGTTTTTTCAATGAAGAATTATCAATGTCACTATTTAAATTTAGATTATACAAAGACCGCCGCTTCTTAACTCTATAATATAATAAATTGCCTATTGCCGCGAATTTTTTAAAACTTAAATTTAACTGTATACTGCGAAAAAAACAAAAAGTATTTTCAATGGATTCGGAGATAATGTATTAAGTAGAAGTTTATTTTAAAACAACTATACCTCAGTATCTGACATAGGAATTTGAAATAAATAGATAGATATCGAGATTTTCGTAGATATGTACCAAAGTTTTTGTTATTCTTTTATGATGAAAATTTGATTCTGTAAATAAATATTTGAAAATAAAACGTCAAATCTCTCAAAATATTACAATTTGTTTAAAACAGATAGATACGGTGATTATTTGTGTTTTACGGTGGTTATTATGACAAAGCGTTTTGAACGATTCTGACATTTCCGACATTATTGTAAGTTTTAAATAAGTTGAAAAGGGTTCCGTGATATAAATATTTTGAGATGCGTTGGTGTAAACTAAACGCAAGCAGCATTTAAAATTATTTTTTGCTGATCATTATAAAAAATATTTATTTTATTATTTTTAATCACTGTGCACTTATAGATTTATCAATACATTTAAACTTTCTAATAATTTTTCTAAAAGTGAAAGAGTGAAAAAAGTTACAAGAGGATTATAATAAATTATTGTCTACAATGAAATATTTTGAAGATTTTATATTATGCGATACGTCAAGAGAAATTAAAGACTTTCAATATATATCGCGAAAAAACTTTTTGAAATAAATATTCTGAACTGCTTAAATTACCAACGAGACTAAATTGACAATACCTGTTATATAACAAACAATGTATTGACTGTGACAAGTATCTGTTTGAAGTTTGATTGTGTGATTATTTAAAATAAATTATTAATTATAAAATATGTCAGAGCTGGACGATTTCACCCCGGATTGCTCTAAGGAGCTTCCAGGGGGTGAGTGTTTATCTCAACCGTGGGATAAACTTCTGGATGACTCTCCTCCCGAAAGAAACATCCCGAAGATAATGAGAACGCGTCCGTCATTCTGTAACCTGCCTGTGAACGATAATAATATTATTGCTCTGAATCCTGACCCGAACAGTTTGAGTCCCAACAGGCCTCCTCCACCAGGAATGGGGAGGCTTACAAGAACTCAAAGCTTGGGAGTTAGGAAGACAGGGAATGGATTCCTTGGAAACTTTCATAGGCAGCTGAGGTTTTCACTGAGGAATGAGAGAGGCAGTGGAAAAGAAAGTACCGGAGGACCTTTTTTCAGGTAAGAATTAATAAAATCCGTTTTTTTATGTATTCCTAGATTATAAGCATCGGTAAAGTTATATGATATGGTCGTTTATTTTAAATATTACTGAAAATCGATAATTGGTTTAGTTTGCTTATTGACAAAAACAAAATAAATATACTAAAAATTATATTAAATAAGACAAATTGAAGGAATTATATAAGAATAGTTTCAAAAACATCTATAAAAATATTTAAAAAAATGCATTTCGAAACATGCTATCTATCATCCAGGTGGAATATGTTGCTAACCAGGAAACCAATATGTCGCGACTTATATAAAACATAATTCAATAATATTGCTTTTAAGATTTTTTGTTTTTCAAATTTCTCCATTTTTTAAATATATTTTTTGTGCGGAATTAACCACTCTATGACAGGTTTTTTTAATAAGTAAGTACAATATTGTGATATATTATATCGAAAAAGTAAATAAATAATGTAAATTAATGCTGGTAAATAAGGCAAGTTATTTGAATTTATAATTTTAGCAAACATTTTTGATTAAAAATTAAGAAGCCGATTTTTTTTATATTGGTTATTAATAATGATGAAAAAATCTTTATTTTCTACAGTAATTACTATTCTTCTTTCAGCAAACATAAACAAACAGTTCAATACTACAGCTGGGATTAAAATAATTAACGTTAATAAATAGCGGTTAATGCAAGTGAGCTTTTACCGCTAGGGAACACTTTTTTCTCAATAATAACATTATTTCCAACCGGTTGTGACAAAGACTTTAATAGTGAACGAAAAACACACGTGTAAAGAGTTTCACAAAGGATCGCAAAATTTAAATAACATCTGGACATCACTCAAAAACATTTTGACTTATTCAAAGAAACTGGTTTGCTTTTTTAAAAAAACTACAGCTGGTCGTTTTGAACACTGACAACCGAAAGATATATGTGAGTGATCACAATTTCTTTTTGTAAATTTAAAGACTTATCTACATACGTTGCGGTAGTAGTGTCAATGCATACTTAAATCATTTGTAATGTTTTTTTATGACAACGACATATGAACGCTATATTCTTTCTTAAACTTAAATCGTATCTAATAAGGTAGGCGAAGGCTTCAAATTCCATCCTATCTGTTGTGGAAATCATTTAGAAAATTTGGGTCATTTGAAAAAACTGGAGTATGAGAACTAAGTTTTAAAAAAAAATCAAGCTTTTGATACTCGTTATCTACATTAAAAAAATGGTTATATCATATTTGCTATAAATATAAACAAGCAATGCCAAAAAAATAATACATTTAATGTTAGGTTGGGTTAGGTTAGTTTTTCGTAGTTTACTCAAAACATGAAAAGGCTTCCAGAGTATTATTTCCAGCTCAATCATTCTTTCAAAGTAGCCACAGATAAAAATATTAATTTTTAGTAATTCAGTAACTTTATTTAATTTTGACAATGCTCGGTGAATAAAATATAATAAATTTCAAGTTGATTGAAACATAATACAATTATGAAAACTATTGTATTTATTATATTGTAAAGATATATTTTTTAAATATCTGAATAAACAAAACTTATGTAAATGGTTCAGTTTCCAAAGCAATAGTGATCAAATACGACTAGTAATAAGTAAAGAAACGTAAAAAATTTAAAATAATCTGAATCCAATCCAATGTCAGAGTTACGTGTCTTAATGACGTTTTATATGTAGATCTGTATTTTGTCTTTATGGGATATAATAAAAATAATAAAACCTTTTTAGTACTTTTTCCATATAAAATTTATTGGATAAAGACCGGTTTCGCTCATTGTGAGCATTGTCAACTGATAAGAAATACAATGAAACAGCGACAGTGTATTTCTTATCAGCCAATGCTCACAATGACCGAAATCGATCCTGATCCAATAAATTTTATGTGGAAAAAGAACTAAAAATGTTTTATTATTTTTATTATAATTCCATTCCACCAAGTATTGACAGTAAACACCTTTAAAGTGATTTATGGGATATATTGAAAAGAATAACGATCTCACTATGGATAATAATAAAATTCGGTATCCATTTACATAATATCAATCAAAATATATTTAAAAGAACATAATTAGAATTTTGAGATAATTTCCCAGTACTCCATCATTACTTATAGAATACTAAATACTTTATGTCATACATATAATATAACGAAAACGTTCAAGCAATGAGTTCTGAGTTAAGTTCCGAGAAACGAGACATAAAATTGTTATGTCCCGGAAAATTCTCGCATAGTGTATTAATTTTTATTGAAAAATATTTAAACCAAAATTTCTGCGCATGAAATACAGAAGCATTCTATAAACATATATGTATATAGGGTATATATATTACGACACAGAATTCTTAGTCCGGACTCCTGATGTTTTATTAAAACAAACTTGACAAGTTTCTTTACTCTTCAAAGCGATGCTTAAAAGTGAAGTTATTATTTCATATTTTAAATTTCAAATTTCAAAATTGAGATGAAAAAAATGATTGGTAAATGGAAAAGTTGTGAATACGCACTTAGTTGCCCACACTAGCTGTTAAGCCGTCATTGTAGTAAAGAGTTTAAGACAGGTATTTTGCAAAACATCGAACCAATCATAAAAAGTAATCGTAATCAGATGATGTTGCTACCTACGCATTGCTTTATATTAAATATGACCACCTACTGATTATATCGTTTTTTGGCAATGTCAATTGAATTATTATGTAAATCATAATTTATTTAATATTGTATGCTGTTGTGAATGACAGCTAGATATTCAACATTATTTTAAAAGAAAAGTTTGATACTTTTTTTTTGTGAAAAAAACAACATTCAAATTTTATACAGTACACGGATGAAAAGCATTTTTCAATCGATTTATCGATTTGAATACATGGATCCCTTTTTTTATATTTCGTCTTTCTTTGAAACAAATAAAGTTTAAGCAACTGAGTAACAAGCAATTTTCGTGGAAAAACTTCTGTTGCTTCTATTAGGAGGCTCTTTGCTCCACATTGGGAGCGGGCATCATTTTTTGAAAAAAAAATGCAGAGGTGGGTCTAACGTTTTTTTTTAATTAAAGGCATGAATGTATGTGATGTCCTTCCCATGCATTTTATCCTTAAAGCAGGTGTAGCGAGAGCGTTTAGCTGACCATAAAGCCTATGCAAGTTATATCCTTATATCCCTACTGTAATTGAAAAAAAGACAGGTTGAGAAATTGTTTAGCAAACAATTCTCGTACAGACACTTATATTGAGATAAACTTCATTAGAGGCAGTGGCGGTTCTAGGTACTGGGCTAGGTGGGCTAAGCCCGACCTGCATTTTTCACCCTAAACTTTAGATGGCTGAATAAAAATGAACAGCACTTCGGCCGCTGAATTTATTAACCTTTATTAATATCTTTATATTTTTAATTATTATTATTGTTACCTATCAAATTGTGCCTAAAAACATGTATTTTAACTGTATCATTGAGGAGATATCGTCTTCGGTGTGATGCAGAAAAGAAAACAAGTTTATCGAATAATAATAATAAAAAAAAAATTCGGCCGCTGAACAAAATAAATACATTTATAAGCGTAACTAACCTTTCCCAAATGAATATACTTAATATCTTTGTTTTAATTATCCTCTGTCAATATAAGACAATGTTACGTCTACCTACAATCATATTCCCGATTGTATTTTGTATTACAATTTTAAACTGAGCCGGCACAATAACCCTATAAATACTTCACAGGGAAAAGGCAACGTCACTCTGGCAACACCACTCAGGGGCTATTATGTGATTAGACCGTAACCACAGACAATATCATGAAATTTTTCTTTACACTGGGGCGCAATCAAGCACGATTAGATTTTTTTTATATTTGTATGTACGGAAACGTCATCAAACACAAAGGATTGTGTTTCAATCTGTCAAACTTCTGTTGATCGTTGGGGGCTGAACTGATTCAGCCCATTACACATACTTATGCATTGAAACACAAAACCAATATCGTTGTATTGTATGAAAGTGACAGGTATTGACTTTCAGTGATAAAGTTCTGTATTTCTTTTAGTAGGTACTTGTTATTTCACTTTGAAAGAGACTAATATAAGGATTAAGTGATATTATTCTATTATTTCTTAGTTAAATGAGCATTGATTTTATTATATAATAATTTATGCATTGCAGTAGTATCGTAGTATTTGTTAATTTGCTTGTAGATTAATGTATAAGGTGAAGTAGAAATATGCTTTTCTCTAGCCCACCCAAGATTTTAGGTCAGGAACCGCCACTGATTAGAGGTCCATATGATTCAAATTGTTATAAAAAATAGATATCAATGAAAATGGATACATACAATCTCTTTTTGGAAAAAATAGCGATACGCAAAAAAGTTATGCAACCACTGAATTTGATTATATCTTTAGAAAAATGCTACTGTTTTTAAGCATATTATAAAGTCGCTTCAATTATCTATTATAAACGTGTTAAAATTTACAATATATTATTTTTTGAGAATAAATTATATGGTCACCAATGTAATTTATTATTTCGATATGCAAATTTGTTAAAAGCAAATTCGCGACGGCTTCGAAAACAACGCAGTCATTCAATAATATTATATTTTGGATATAAGCAATAACAATCTACCTACACGACACCCAAATACAATCTTTTGGGTAGAGTGTAATAAAAATAAAATTACAGCCACTTACTCATTTTAGAGAGTTCATTAATATTAGAATAAAGTATAATGAAAAATAATTACGTAATTTATTTTCTAACAATGAAATAATATATTATACAATGCAGCGTAAGAATATTTATATTTTTAATGTATTTTGTACTAAATAAACTAGTAAAATGGTAAAACTTTTTCTTAGACTTTTAACTACAATCACGTCTTTACTTGGTGTTTTGGTGGAATGCATATTTTTATTTTAGGAAGATAACACTAGTGCAATGTGTTTTAATCGAGGTTACTTCACTTTTACGATACATTAAGGCAGGCATGGGCAACCTTTCACTTGGCTCATTACACCTCTAATGAGCCCATATATTTTAAATAATGAACGACGGCACGGAGTGGGTCATCAGTCGCCTAGTATATCTTTTTAGTGAAGACAGAAAGGAATAACGCTGTTCATATGCCATATTGTCAGTATTCGTTAGGTGTAAGGAATTATGAAACCATAATATACATAGTTTGTTAGATAAAATTTTTGAAAAAAATCAAATGTTTAATGAATGTACATAGATATAATTTTTTGCCGGTGGAACAACAACGTTGGTACAGAAATAAGAGAGTAAGATCTCCAGAAATAGGCCACGGCAGTCGCTTACATTTTTTTTCATGTTGGTAAAAACTGGTTTTCTTTGTAATAAAAAATCCCTTAAGTCTAAAATAAATGACATGACCCCTTTCGCTTCAATGTATACAGAGAAAGAAACTATTTTGTGCGTATGTGACAATAGTAAACCGGTTAGATATAAGAAATGAGTGCAATGATGGTCTTATGAAACGAATTTTTTTATGATGATGCTATCCAAACTATGAAAATGAATTTCTTCAGCAAAGGACTTAAAAATTTAATGGTTTTAATCAATCCCGATAAAATTAAAAACCTATGTAAATTTTTCGTGATCCCATCAAATTTTCGTGATAAAAACATCAGTTGCATTTACTAAAAAAATGGATCAACTAATACGTTGATATTCAATAAAATAGATTTTTTACTATGAAACTGTTGGTGGCCGCAGCAAAATCAAAATCAAAAGAACCACTGATGTAGACGTAGAAGCTGAATTCATTTTACACAGTTTCACTTTAAAGTGGTTTATAAAAATGATTAATATGAATACAGTGCTCAATATGAATAAATTCACAAAGGAGTGTTAAATTCCACAAATAATGAGACATTGCGATGTTTATTATAAAGTGACATTTATTCAATTAGAAAAAAAAACTAATCTCTAAAAAAGAAATTAGTAAAAAGCATGATTTTTTCAAATTTCATATGTATAAAAACAATAAATATCTATTAGTCCAGATATCTTACGTGTTTTATTAGAACATATTCTTCTATGTTGTATGGATCTAATTCTTTAATTTACGCAGATGACTTTGGACCATATTTACCGCGTGAATATGGGCTTGGGTGTACATATTTGTTTATTCGCAAGATAAATGGATTGTAATTGCATCCATTTGGATATCGCTATTTGTATTACGCACTGCGATAAATAGTTGTACTATATTAATAAAAAGCAGCTGCATCACCACCGTGCTTATTAAAGAATTTTGTTTTTTATTTACATTACAGTTATTGAAATATTAAGTTTTTCGGATGTTTATATTTCCAATGTCATACAAATACTATATATTAGAGTCACGATAACTTTAATATAAATGATCGATGTCTCTAATGGATTTATATGTAAATATTTAGAATTATATTATAAGGATGATTCACATTTATTTTACTTACTTGCATATAGGAGCATTCCCAAAATTCTCAGGAAGCATTGGAAATAAATTCTCGATGCGGCAAATTGAAGTTACCCTTTTTAAAGACTGACATATAAATATTTTTCGAAAATACAATGATGCAGTTGCGGTAAGATAAAAGCTCCAGTCTTCAATACGTATATAAATCTTCATAGTTGTCAATTGCTGTTAATATTAAACAAAATTATCTTACGATTGTTTCTAGTCTGTCAAAAAAAAGCATCTTCATTGAAGAACGGTTAACTTTCCGCATAGTTTTATTGAAACCCCAAATAAAAACGAGCCTTAATATCGCTACCCTAAAGCAACAGTGGGGTTAGTCGAAAATATTAGTTTCAAGTCAATTGAACTTTGGGTTTGTGTGGTACTTTTTAAATTACGAATTATGGTTTTATTTAGTTTCTTTTACGGTTTATGATAAACGATAATAGTAAGTTTTTTTGTATACTGTTATCTTTATCTAGTTATTTTATTAATCTCGCTGATGCTTTGAAGTCACTCGGCAATATTAATAACTGAAAAGATTTTTCTATTAAATGGGCAATTTTCTTTTTCAATTAAAATATTTTAGTGTTTTATTGTAATGGAAACTTTTTAGCAATCGATTGGCATATGTATCTTAAACTCACTGTTGCTTTACGGTAGCGATATTTTGTTTAGTTTATTTATTGCAAATTAGCGAACCTTCAGCTGATAACTTATTGACAACCCCCCGAGAGGTCGTTACCCATCAGTCGGAAACCGGTAAATCATTACTACACAGAAGTTTTGTGTCAATGGCCAATGATTGTCGCAGACACCCTCTCAAAATGCATTTAACAATTTCATTCTTCAAATTAGATTTTCAATACACTCTGCACCAGTGATTAATGTTTGACTTTTAACGCATGTTTACAGAAATATAGCAACATTTATGTGCTTGGGATTAATTATTTCTTCGTTTGTATTCGAAGACATTTTTGGCAGTTTGCAAAACAGGTTTAAAGGATTTAAAAATGAGTGAAAAGAATATGTTCTTAATATGTTCTAATATATCATATGAGCTGAAAACTTTGCGAATAGTAATACATGTTAAATGAAATAATAATAACGGGTAATGCAAGATTAACAAAGTAAATATAACGCTAAATAATAAATGATATTTAAACAGCTTGAAATATACATAGTTGAAGACTGCACGGGTCCAGATTTCAGAATCAATTTGTGGTTTTCTACTAAGCCCGAAATGGAAAAAAATCCATTGTATTTAAAAAAATAATTTCGAATAATGTTACATTACGAAACAATATTTTAGGCTAATGACATGAATTTCTCCTGTAACACATAATCTGCCACAGAAATCAAGAATTATGTTTTATATTCTGTCGACATTTTTAAATCTTTTTTTCATTGTTTATACTGGTTTAAACTTGATTTTGTTTTCAATTTTATAAATCTTATTCGATTTAATATTTAAAAATGATATTCGTATTTCACAATGTTGTAGGTTACGGAAATTCAACGTATCAGTATCTCGTAGAAAAACAAAATAAATTGCTGGAAAGAAGTTT
Organism: Himalopsyche anomala; assembly: GCA_031772345.1. Taxonomy (NCBI): domain Eukaryota; kingdom Metazoa; phylum Arthropoda; class Insecta; order Trichoptera; family Rhyacophilidae; genus Himalopsyche; species Himalopsyche anomala. The sequence continues at coordinate 11,078,032 of CM062840.1, forward strand.
GTAATTTATTTATGATTGTTTCATTAAAATCTTTCAATTTATCACAATCAATTGTTCTACAGGTAACCAGTAGACCACGGTCGACTTTTTGGACATTCATAATGTATACAGTACCATGAAATATAGTTTAACAATGTTGATTTTTTTCTGACTTTATTCTAGTTAAAAACGGGCGTGTTCAATTTTAAAAAATGGTCTCATGCAGATTTCCAACACATGGGCCACATATTATGTTAATTTTATGAAACACTTTAAAAAACTCGCTAAGCAATGTTAAGTGCTTAAAATATAAGTATGTATGTTAACAGTTTTACATAAAATAATAATCTTCTCGATCAAACGGTTTTTTTTTTTTGGCAGTTAATAGAAACAGTAGAGCTGACGAGTTACAAGTTACGATGCATAATGATTTGTCAACAAGATATTTAAAATAGTTCCAAGCTTATTTAAATAGTTTTATAGTTAGTTTTTGGAAAAATGGTACAAAATTTGTTTCCGATCAATACGCTCAAAAATCTTTCAAAGTAGGAAAGAAGTCAAAATATTTGTGTCTCCAGGTCTGCCGATTTTCGATTTCTTTACAGGTCAAAGTAGCTAACATTAACCTTAAATTGTTTGATTAACAGACAGTATTTTTTTAAAAAGATTTAAGATTTATTGATGACGACTTTATTTCAGCTGTCTGGGCAAATTTATTTAGATTTCTTGTTTACTTTGGTCGAAATTTTTGCATAATCGTGAGTAATCGTTATTGCGTGAATTGAGTATCAATAAATTATATCAAAAGTCAAACAAAAAATATTTTATCAAAATATAAATAATATTATAAATTTGTATTGTAGATAATTTACATTTTTTCTTTGTTCTCGCGAACGTGGTGGCGCGGATTACCGCTCTCCCGACTAAATTATTGGTCTTCAGCATTTGACAACAGGAAAAATATTGTGTTGAAAACCCGTAACATGCCATTCTAAAAAATCACGTTCCCTGCCATGATGGCATCTCATTTTCACTGTTTATTGAAAGCATTTAAACCTACGTTAGAAGCTAAAAAATAATTTAAAAAATGTATATTTGCTAGAATACCTAAAATGATAAATACTTATTGACAATATTAAGAGAAATATTGAATGATTTAATGGCTCAACTATTCACGATTGCATCATGGGCATGAAGGTGTTAATAACTTGCTCTAATCAAACTAGAAAAAACTGTGAGAGTATATTAATACATTTTTTACAATGACTTTTTTTCTAATTCATGTCCGTTCTCAATGTAGAGGACATGGCTTCCTAATGGAGGTATCTCAACAGAGTTTTTTTACGAGAACTGATTGTTAGTCAGTTGCTCAACCTATCTTTTTTAAATAGAGTAGGGGTAGAAAGAAAGCGTTGTAAATGTTGTTATTTTTGCAAATAACACGGTATTTTAAATTTTAAAAACCAATCTTCATTTGCACGTGAATTACATTATTTTTTAAAGACGGTTTTCTGTGGAACGTATCGTTTAAAAAAATAGAGTAATGTATATACAATTGCTCTCCAGAATAGCTCAATTATATTTTTTCATTCGATGATATGTCAGGTCTCCTGGAAGATGATTCCTGCTGTATTCTTCAGTTACTTATTTCTGTAAGCCCGGGTCGTTTATCAGCTAATTTTAAATAATAATACATATAACGCAATAGTTCATGAATTAAAATCTTATTTAAAATGGATGATTATGTTATCGAATATAAAAACAGCTGTATAACAACGACAACTTGTTTCTGTGTTGACTTTGTTAGCATTCAAGGATGAAAGTCAATGTCTACGTCTAAAGATATTTAATCAAACTAAAGCGTGCCGTAATATATTATGTTATTTCTTCACAAGCAGTGACATCTGAAAGAAAAGAAAAAACAACGTTTTGTAGAGGTGTTATAGAAAAAGCGCTTACAAAATACGCATCGTGTTATTTAGTGCTAAGAATGTCACCAAACGAACGTGGTTCAAGTCGATGTGATGTATAAATACAATTTATTTTCTGTCAACTTGAAAAATCGTTATACATATTAGCTTTACTACCGCAGGAGTAGAAGTTTATTTTAATGTTTTTATTTCAATTTAATTTTTTAGATCGATTATCTGTTACGCAGCTTTGTAATATAATTCGTTTGAATAGAGAAGACAGCCTTTCTTAACCCATAACATGCCATCCTAAAAAATACGTTCCCTGCCATGATGGCATCTCAGTTTCACTGTTTGTTAACAGTATTTAAACCTAAGTTAGAAGCTAAAAAATAATTTTAAAAATGTATATATGTTAGAATACCTAAAATGATAAATACTTATTGACAATATTAAGACAAATATTGAATGATTTAATGGCTCAACTATTTACGATTGCATCATGGGCATGGAGGTGTAAACCTTGAAAGGAAAAAATAGAGGCGCTGAACCAGCTCGTTGGGCGTGACTGATTATCGGCAATCAGTATTCCATTAATTTCGAGTCATTCCATTAAATTCTTTAAACCGGCTCGAAGGCAGACGATAACCTCTTGGTGCGCGTTGTAACAGTGCAAAACATTTTCGGGGGTGCGGGAGAAGTTTCCATTTTGACACTACAAAAAAAAATGTACATTTAATGCACTAAAAACAACCTTATTATTAAAAATATCCTGGAATACATGTAATTTCCGAATTCGAGAACATATTTTCTGATTTAAGGAGGTGTAGATTACTAAAAAGGTTTAGAACCACTAGTGTAGAGGAAGCACTTAATCTTTTTTACATAAATAATTTAGTGCTTTATAATTATTCAAATAATCACATAAATTAAATAATTTAATATACGTATACAAATTGATTCGAGTATATGCAGATGACGTTTATGTAAATCTCTAATCCTTAATTATGTTATTATTATAATTCAATTGCATTGTAAAATTTATTTAATGGAGGAGGGTAGACATGAAAGAGACACATTTTCTCAAGCAAAAGAAAATAAATGAGCAGCAATATTTTTTATTAATATCTTGGCTCATGTGATGAAAATGTCATTTAAATTCTTAATGCAAAAATCAAACTCTTTTTAAAGAACTTCTTATATAGTATCCGAATTTCATAGATAATCAGGACTGGTTTCGCTTAGAGAAGCAAAGGTTCTATCTGATTGTTTCCTCGCTGGATTTTAATAAAACTATACAATTATAGAGAAATACTGTAATTAATTTTTATAAAACTTCGATTTTGAGAGCGACTATAATAATAGAAGAAACTAGATCATTATCATTTTTTTTTAATTGCAAACTTAAATTTTAATGAACAAATTTTTATATATTTTTTTCATTTATTCCAGTGTGGGCATTATGAACAAACACATTCATTAAAAATATGGGAAGCACTGGAAAACATATTTCCTAACCGTTGAAGTAAAATTATCAGTAATTTTAACTGTAGACCACTGCCAAAAAAGCAAAATAAACATTAATGTAAATCAGTAGGTTATGCAACGATTCAGATGAATTCTTGAATTTTAGTGAATTTATTATAGTATTTTTTCTTATTTTATTAACGAAATAATCTTTTATACTAATTTTCAGTTTAAGTTTGATTGTGCACTTGAATATCTGAACATAAAGAGTGGCAAAACCCAGATTGTTACTAATAAAACTTAAGGAATTAAATTCTAAAAAGAGACTTTCAATTTCCAGTCTCCCCTAAATAATTTATTTATTCAAAAACGTGTCTCATATAAAAAAAAATCTAAATAAATGACCGATTAACAATGCGTTGAAGAACTTATTAATACAACTATAATGTATGTTAGATAATAAATTAGAAAAATCAGTTAATACTAGAAAAAACGAATAAAAACTGACGATTGAAGGGGTTTTGGACATTTATAGTTGCATCAACTCCAGGATGTTTTTATACTATGAATAAAACCGCATATCTGTTACTTACAAAGTCTATGAGTGGTGTCACAATCTTTTGTTTTTTTTATAATATAGCAATTGTCTTTGTATTTATTTTTTACTTAATACTCGAAGCAGGTTTTCTAGGCGGTTTAGTGGTTCACTGTATTGTTGCATGAACGTTATTGGAACCAAGAATCCATTCGCTTATTACAAATATATGGAGGGGAGAATTTCAGACATAGAAATCTGTTCCGAGCCCGTGAGGTCCAGCATTGAAGCGGAAGACGATGACCACTGTGCCATGGACCCGATATAAATTAATAGACATAAACAATTTCCTGCCTATAATCAGCATCGATAATAACTGCCTGTAAAAAGAAAAGCATTTTTTGGAAAACTGGTACAATAATTGCCATAAGAATTTATATCAAAAAAAAATATTTTTATACTAATTACGACGATATTAGGCAAGTGCATTTTATGTCATAAACAAAAAGTTCAACCACGACATAGTTCGGTAGTAAAGTAATACAAGATATTGGATTATTATTTTAATTAGGCATGTAAGTAGTCGACGTCATCGCTTTAGCTAAAAAGACATATCCAAACGTTTTTAAATATTTTAATATGTTATTGGAGTCAGGGCTGGCACCACCATATAGGCGAAATATGCAACCGCCTAGGGCGTAAACCATAAGAGAGAACATAAATGGAGGAGTTAAATGTTTTTAAAAAATCTTTAATTACATTAAATATCTATACAGTGAGCTTCAATCATTTGGTGAAAAACTTAAAAAATCTTTGCTATTACAAAAGTACTGCTCTTTATTGAGCAAGAGTTAGACAAATAAAAACGGTCTCGCGTCTTTTCATTTTGGTAATTCTGTTAATTCATTGGTTTTTAAAATTGGGCAGCGAGTAAAATTTTTTGAACAATCCATGCAAGAGCTTTAGAAAAGGTTTTACATTTTTTCATTTTAGAAAATCGCCGAGCGAAAATTTCCCGATCCCGAAATTCTACACGATTTTATGGCGAATGTTACCTAGGGCGCCAAATAACCTAGCGTCGGCACTGATCGGAGTGGTGTTGATTCGGCACAAGTGTGAAATCACGTCTCCCGAGTTTAGGGTCAACGGTTGCAGCATCCGCTGACATCATTTTCCGCCTGCAACATATTGCAGCTGAAATTATTATGGTACCATTACTGGTGCGAGCTGTTCACATTCGATGTAATATTGCGACCAATTCACAACGTTATATATAACTAGGAACTGCAGTGTGGATGAACAAAGCGGTACCAGTATTTTATATTAAATGCCATCGCAATACATTTTTTTTTATCGTGAATGAATTCGACGATAACTTTGTTGTTCTTTTATAATATTAAATTAAATTTGATGTCTTTGATATTCCACATATGCTACAAAATGTGACACAAGCTTAGTCTGAGTTTCGCAAGGTTTACAAATAAACTAAAACAATATTCTTATAAATTACAAAATATATGTCGGGTCCGTTCGGCAAATGGGTCCGCAACGGAATGGTTGAATAATTAAAAAACCGCTTAGGTGCTGAAAAAGATAATATACAATTACTTGGGGACCACAACTAATGTAACTTTTACATATTTCGGTCTTATTTTACTAATGAAATAAAGAGTAGAAAAATTTTTGGTGGGTATCGAAAAAATCTAGAAGGAATTACTGAAAAAATAACAAAAGACGCGTTGCTTAGAGCTTATACCATAAATAATAATGCGTTTTTCGGAAGAGCGAATCAAAGATACGCTTAGAGATTGCTAGATGGATTTCGGAAATAATAAATATCGACTGTGGAAAGGAAAAAAGACGTAACCTACAGTTTTTTTTCAATAATCACAATGTATACAACTTGATACACGTTCTATCGAAAGAATTTTACATGCAAATGCAAAATTAGTATCTCAATTTAGCTTTTAAATTTGAAAAAAAGAAGGGTTTTTGAAAATTGCAACTATGAAAAGAGAAATAAAAAAGGCCAGTATATATAGCTGATTGAATATACCTACATGATTCTAAATAATATATTTATAGAACCAAACACTTCTTTATTTACTTACCTTATTACAATGAAGTTCTACCAAGTGAATGAATCAATCAATAATACGATTTACCATAAATGAAATCGGAGATTGATTATAATAATTACATATTTAACAGTATCTACATCTTATTTTAGCTAATTAGTAAAAATAATATATTTTTGAAGTGGGCAACTTTTGTGCGACCTTAAATATTTAAATCAAATCAATTTTAAAGTTTATCAAATGGTGAATGATTGATTTAGTGGGTATCTACTATGTTTCTGTGTGCAATATATTTTGACTAGAACTAAATATTACAGAAATGTACAGCTATATTTTAACAGTACTGTTTGAATTGATTGTCTTTGAATGGTAATAAAACGTATATGTATGAACAATTAACACGTCGTGATGAAATAGTAATAATGTTGAGAATTGCATAGCGTTCGTTAACTCAAAGTGAAAGAGCTCATTTAACAGTCAGGATATCCGCTAGTATTGCATAACGTGTAATTAATAATTATATGTTAAACATTTTACTTAATATGCTACAATTGAATATTGGCATTGGCCTGTTTATTGGTGAATAAATTAGAAATTGTAATACTTCTGTAATATATATTTTTTCATTATGAACAGTTGTTTTTTCGATACAACTACATAGATGGAGCTAAGAAAATATTCCCAGTTTGATAGTTACAGTAGATAAGCCCACGTTAAGGATTAAGATAGGAAAATTGGGGGAGGATCAAGAACATCACAAACTTTAACATCTTGGATATAAATATATTAACTACTTAAAATGTCAGTTGGAGTCACCAAAGGATTGACTACGTGAACTGAGCAGGGCTGTATAATCGGAGTTGGGAGTCGGGGGTTTTGTCCAGAGTCGTAGTCGGAAAAATCTTACAGCTAAGACCCATTTTTACAACATACATTTAATGATGTGTATTCAAACCACAATAGTCCAAAGTGTTACCAGTGCATTTTAGACTAACTAAAGATGATATGATGGTGTGCATGTATATAAGTTAAAATTAAATAATTGAAAAAGTTCTTTGTAGTCGGAATCGTTTTTTTTATTTTAAAGCTGGAGTCGGAGTTGGAGTTGTCGTTTTTTTACACGATTCCACAGTCCTATAACTGAGTAGATCCAAGCCCGAGAGTACATATCATTAAATTTATTAAAAATAACAATTCGAGTTAATCACTTTTAAGACACTGATATCTTACGTTTTATTAAATTCTTTTCAATGATTTTCTCCATATCCGCTCCCTAAGCGGAGCATATGGTCACCGCATGTTTTTTCCACGCTTCCTTTTAGAGTCCTATGTGACCCCAGCGTCCCGTCCCGTAACTCCGCTGAGTACATCCTGTGGATAGTAATCAGTGACCTTCCACGGCGCCGGTATCCGTCTGGTTGGTAGAAGAGACAGACAGGGTTCAGGCTCTTTTGAGGCATCCACAGCGCATGCCCATTCTTTTCAATACAGATTTTACTACAATAAATAAAAAAATGCATGAGTTATTTTTTTTATAAAGAAATACACTTTTTGTATAATTATGGATGAGATGTGATCTGCTTCATAAGAAATCATTTACAATCTGAAAATTATTCGTGAATGAGCGAAACATGTGTCATTCATGGCTTCAAAAATAGCTGTTGTCGTGTCCGTGGCACAGCGGTTAACATCATTGGCTTCCGTGACAGATCTCACGGCTTGGATTCTCAGTACGAACAGAATTTTTTCAATCGATTTATCAATTTCTGTTTGGTAGCATGGGCGTTTGTGATATCTAAAAATTCCCTCCCACCCTTCCAATACAAAAATAACGGGGTGTAGCGAGAGCGATTAGTTAACTACTAATCCTGTTTTAACCGTATAACTTTACACATCTATTCTCTTTAAAAAAGAAAGGTTGAGAAACAGAGTAACAAACAGTTCTCGTAGAAAAAAGCTTCTGTTGATATTGTTCCGTATGGATGTCATTCCAACAGATAATGCTAATGCGCTGAATATTTTTTAATTGGAAAATCACACGAGATAAACTTGATGACATTTTTTATTAACAACTCCAGATCAATTCAAGAAGAAATGAGATCACAAACACACATGTCGAAGATATCAAATTTACATTATCAGAAATTTTGTATTGACCTTTCTGGGATTTGAACCCAAACCGGCCTGATTGCTAATGCAAAGATATTATCAACTAGAAAATTATTTATGTACAATGAAGATGAATTTAATACGAAAAACTGATTGGAAATATTAATTGATACTGGTTTTCGACCTAGGAAATGAATGATTACTTCTCGATATTTAGAATTTCTCTCCTCATTTACATATAATTCTCCACTTGCCACTTTAACAAAATTACATGTAAACCACTTAGAACGAAATGTAAAATGCATAATCAACAAGCAATCAAAAGAGTGTGGTTACCAACATGGGAATAATTCAAAGCGCAGTTGAGATAACAATATAATCGTTGCATTTTTGCGGGGTTCTTAAGCTAAGTAACAATTTGCACTCATATTTAAGTAAAAGAACGAAGCAATCACAGTCTTCAAGGTCTTTTAGATTTAGATTATGAGATAACTTGTGTTTTGTTTACTGCAATGTTAAAGAAGACTATTATCTCATGCATGCCCTTAGAATTTGACAGACAGTAAAACGCTCGAAAAATTGTAATATAATAATAAATTGAAACACTACTTCTTCGTGTTATCGTTTTTTGTGCAGTCAATTTGTGCGTTTACTTTTATCATCAATGTAGAAATATTATATATTCAATTAAATGCATATCAATCATCAAATAATCTAAGAAAAAGTATGATCAATCCACTCAATTCTAAACGTTAAGGTCTTCCAATACTTCTTTATCAGCCAGCATTAATGATACGTTTTTGGTGACATCTTAAAAAAAGTCTTTAATAAAGTATTCTAGTTGATTTCATGGTGCATTGGTCAAGGTCGTTGACAAATCTCACGGGTTCAAATCCCGTTTTATCGTTCTGTTTGAAATTCTCTCGCACCCGTTATTTTTTAGGATTGGAAATCGCAATTAGTTAACCACTGGTCTCGCTCTAGCTTTATCCTACCCCTACTACTATCTTTGAAAATTAGAGATTGAGCAGCGGGAGCGGACTTGGATTTATAAAAAAAGTATAAAAATAGTTTTTTTACAAATAAAACAAAATTATGTGTCTGTTATATATACTCAACACCCATACTATGTTTTATTCTTTATGACATTCTATTTTCAAATGTGTTTCGTGCATTAGAATGAAACAATTGAAGTATGAAATTATTGCAGGATAGAAAACAATTGCAAACTTACGTCTCACCATTTTTCTTCTTGATTATAAGATTGATTTGTAAAGTGTTAATTATGTTATAAGAATAAAGTTGAACCAACATATAAAAGTGTTTCAGTAAAAATTACAAACGTAACATGTCTAACCAATTTCATGATTTATTTAATAACGTCATTTATAATGAATCCTCACAAAAACGTTGAATGTGAGTTTTCGCTGAGCATGTACTTTGCTCCACATTGGGAGCGGACATGAATAAAAAAAATCCGTATAATTAATTTAATCTAGCTAAACAGATTTTTCACAACGTATCAGTTGATTAAAGCTTTTATTTTGGTTATAATTTTATTTTGCTATCTGTTACTAAATTGTGTGAATATAGATTCCAGTAGCATTTAACTATTTTACCGATAAGATTAGTTTATCTCTACTTAAACACCTCGACGTTTTTTGTACGTTTTCGTCAAAAATTCATGGCTTATTGAACTTTTAACTGTCAATTGTTAAATTGAGATTATTCAACATTTTTCTCATATAAAGATATCACTGTCGCCGAATCTGAAGCTGTTCACTGCCCCCAAGAGACATACCATAAATCAGCTTTTTACTCTTAATTCTAAATGCATATTTAAGAAAACGTTTGGCTGAGATATTTTCACATTATAAGAAAATTATACATGTATTAATTTTAATTGATGCCAAAGATGAAAGAAACTCCAAAATATCGTAAACGTTAAACGGAATAGCTATCGTTAAAGACATTTCAAATACGAAATGAAGCAAACTCAGATTCTTATTTTCGTCCAGTTTCAACATCGAAATTGACAGATATATTGTTAGAATTAAGGAATTATTTTTATGCAGCGCAGCTAATTTGGGATTGACTTAAAATATTCAAAATGTCTTAAAAATATGGAGCGATTGAGAAGACGTGGAATTTTTATATTGCGGGTATTATACAAGAATGTGATGTGTTAAATTAGTGATTGCGTCCATCTTTAATCCACATAATAACAATCTATTATAATGTTAAGTATAATACATAATAGTCCGAGTTTTGTTAGTACTCGTGTAAATTAAGATTTATCTTGAATTAAACGTGAACAACTGTATTTAGTTCAGACGTAATATCAAATAACCAAAGATCCATAACTTTTTCATGATGCCGCATTCATTTATCTGTAATCAAATATGATTGAGGGTGCATACAGTACACACACAGAGAAGTGCACCGGCAAACATCTCTGTATTGGTGAGTCTATCCCCGATACGTCGAAAAATTATGAATTTCCTTTACTCCAAATGAATAATTATGCATAACAAAAAAATTATATAATTCGTGATTATATTTCGGAGGAATACATAAATTCTGATCACCGTATCTATTATATTTCTTATCGATATTGACATTATTTGAGTCGAATTGTAGTAAATACATATTGCAGGAAGGGAAAGGTTAATTATTTTTTTAGACTTATTAGACTTTTAGGCTATTCGTTGTTTTCGATTCCGATTCCAGCTAGAACAGTCCAACTTCACGAGTACTTTTAAATAACTAAAAAACTAGTAACTTTTAAATAAGTAAAAACATATAAATATATTATTATCGGCTGAAAATTCTCACGAGCTGAAGTTTAAAAATTAAATTTGTGGAATATGCTAACGTAAAACAAATTATTCAAACGAGTGAATTGAAACAAAATAATATAGCGTTATATTATTCTACGTGTTTTAAAGTATCATAAAAGTGGAGTAATCTCAGTTAATGTTAACATGTTAATACATATTAATTGTGTTATCTCCCTAAAATAAAAATACACAATCCACCAAAACATCAAGTAAAGACGTGAGTGTACTTAAAAGACTTACTACTTGGCTCACACCACCTCTCGAGGGCTCATTAATTATTATATTGTTTTGACATATATTTGCTATTTTTTTAATGTTAATATTTTCATACTTATCATATTCTGTTAAATAATATAACATGCAGTTGTATAAATTTGTTTATTTCCAAGCGTATTGTATTTAGCCGCCTGTGTGGTCGAGTGGTCAACGTCGTTGGCTTCGGTTACGGAGGTCCCGGGTTTGAACCCCGGTACGGACAGTTTTATGAATTGATTTTTCAATCGATTTATGAATTTCTGTTCGAAGGCATTGATGTATGTGATGTCTTGAATTCCCCCCTTCCACCCATCCTATCCTATGAACGGGGCGTATCGAGAGCGATTAGCTAACCACTAGTCCTGTCCTAGCCCTATCCTTCTATTCCTACTCTCTTTAGTAAAAGAGAGGTTGAGCAACTGAGTAACAAGCAGTTCTCGTAGAAACACATATGTTGAGATAAACTCCATTAGGAGTCCATATGCTCCACATTGAGAGCGGACATGGTTTTAAAAAAAAAATGTATTAAACTCGTCAGCTCACGTTATCTTCCATAAGTCCAAAATCGACATGAGATAATTTATAATCCACGATAAAACCTAATGAACGACACGTAAATAAAATAGTTCGAGACCCTACTCAGGAATACGTTACGTCGCCTGCCAACTCGGCTCCCGAATTAAATCTTCTTCGCCGCCTCTCGATCACAAAGAGAGTGCACTGTGTCTTTGAAATAGAGGACAACACACCTTATTTATAACTTTTAACTGACGATAAAGTAACGACGCGTATTCATGCATGTATAAATCACAGCGCCTCAGTAACCTACCAGGCAGCGAGAGAAAAACAAATCCTCCGAGAAATGCGAACCTACACACAGTGTAACCAGTGACGTTCCTAGGTTATGTGCCGCCCCTATGCAGAGTTTAAAATAGTGCTCTTACTATTCCAAATATATTTTTTTGAAATTACCTTATCTGCCGCCTATAGTGCTAAGATCGGTAAATGTCACATTTAAAAAAGATTTTTACAATAAATTGAACTTCTGTTTACCCATCGGTCATAATATTATTACCATTGAAAATTCTTACTGTTGGCATTTTTTTTTATCAACGACATTGAGGCATCATTTTTATTCTAAACTAAATTTGTGTGTCAAAAATAATCAGTCATTTAAAAAAAAACTGTGATCATTTGCCGCTCCCTTGAACTTGCCGCCCCTAGGCAACTGCCTACTCGCCTATGCCCTCGGAACGTCCCTGAGTGGAACTCCGATCTACCGTTCTCGCATTATTCGTTTTTCCGCATGGATCGTTTATTTTTCATAGTCCTGGCCCAACACCCATCAAACCTGCGGCCTTTTGACCTGATCAGTCAAATCTGCATTTTTTTGTAAATCCGTAAATTCTTGGGATTTCGGATATCTAAATCCTTTGGTAATTTGGGAAATCCGCAAATTTCTGGGCTTTAAAAATTGGCATGAATTTTTTTCTGGCCATAGATTCCGTAGTCAATGTTTATTGCGACCTTATTTTGAATCAGATAAATGAATGCGGCCGTTAGACAAGGAAAGGTTACCCACCCCTGGTCTAAGCTAAATATTATGATTATGATCCCAAATATGATCCCGATTGACCGTTTTTGTTGAATATTTCTTCTATTCGCTCATTAGTATGTAGTCTGGCCTCGCATTTCGTTTCGAAAATTTATCTAACTCACCACTAAAATGCCTTAATTTAAAAAAAAAGCTAGAACTGTAGCTAAGGAACTGAAAACAATTCAAAACGGCAAAATCCATGAAAAAATGCGTATTTTATTTTTCGATTCTTTTTTAATTTAATATCTTTTCACTGAGTATTAACAGTGAATACCTTAAAAGTTATTAATGTATAACTATTTGCCATTATAATATAATTCTAAATAAATTAACCGAAAACCGTTGCGTCGAGAATTATTCAGGTGATATCAAAGAGACGGCCGCCGTGGGCCTCACAGTATTAAAGGCTTCAATTTTAAGCCATGTAGCTTTAATTTTTGTAATTTTAACATGACACCCAAAATTAGACGATTACGTTTGTTGAAATATACCTTAAAAGAAAGTGAATATTTAAGATCGTGAATACAACTAACACTTGTCCTATTTTAGCATTAATGTAGAGAATATTGTCATATCCATAAATAAATGCAATACTACGACAATCTGAACATCTTAGTTTACGAGATAATGAAAATTAGATTAGTGTTTTGCATAACCTGATCCATTTTTTTTTTATTACATACGGTTTTAGAAGAGAACTGATAGTTTCTAAAGGCTTGTATTTTTCCGGTCTGAATTTTAATACAGTTTCGGTCATAATTTTTAACACATTGGTCTGAATTTATATTACATTGGTGAGAATTTATATAAAATGGTCATAATATATCGGACAGTGTAATAATTAATGGTTGGAATTTATTTAAAATAGTCATAATTTAAATGAAATTGAAAAAAAATCTAACCTAACCAAAATGGTTATAAAAATCTGACAGTTCATGTTTTTATTCTGACTAAAAAATGAATTTTATTTAGACCAAAAGTTTATTTAAATTCTGATCAAAAATTGATTCAAACTCTGGCCGTTTAATTTGTTCCTATTTCTAGGAAGCAGGAAAAGACGATTTTATCTCAATCATAAGTTTAAAAGTGTTTTACCTTACTCTTGTATCAATATAATGTTGATATTATTCTGAGTGTCACTGAACGGTGATATGCTTGTTAGTCGTATTTTTAAATGATAGTGTATCCAACCATTGCATTCAATTCATCGTTTAAGTACGGGTTTTTATAGTTAAAAAATGTTTTTGGTCGATTGTCCCACTGTTTTATTGATGAAGCGATTTGATATCCGTGTAGTTTTTAATTTGAAAGGGCCACTTTTCTTTGAGAGACACTGGGCTTAAATGCTTTGTAAATATACATTAAAATAGTATTTAATATTCGCAAGACTTTTATTTGTCAATTCATCATTCTATTTTATGTCTTCCGAAGAAGTTTCTTTGGCAAACATCAAAAGAAACTTATCTGACAATCTTTTGGAACGGCTTATTTGCTCCGCCATCTTTTTATAATAATGTCTCAATATCTCAACATGCATTTTGGCTTGATGTAGTCAGAGGTAGTGTCTTTTATCATGCATGTTATGTATACAACACATTTTGGGCATCTATGTAAATATTACGAGCTCCTTTCGTGTTTTAAATATAAGGTGCCAAAATTATTAAATCATCATATTACCGGCTTAAAAATAATGGCATCGATAATTTAAGACGATTGAAGATGAAGAATGTGTTTCAAAGAATTACTTTGCTGGCTAACACACAAGGAACTTGATTAATTAAATGTAAAACAGATGTTTTCTATTTTATAACTTACTTGAAAATACTCATTCGATGGACGAAACCCAGCAAGAAGATGCAGGCATAGATAACTTAAAAATATTTTTTAATGTTGCAGCTGAGTAACTAGCAGTTCTCATAGAAACACTTATGTTGAGATAAACTCCATATGGTCCACATTGGATGCGGACATGGTGAAAAATGAATTAAGATAAATACAATATTCCTTTGTACTTATTTCTACTTTTATTTACCAAGACCAGGACCGGTTTCGCTCATAGCGAACGTTATCAACTGATAAGAAATATAATTTAGCAGTGTTATTTATACAAAACAAATTGAAATAAAAAGGTGTAAAAAACAATTGGCATTGAAAAGAATTTACAAATTACAATACTAATTATGAAGTGACTCTGAACTAACACAAATTAAAATGTTTATTTCAATTTGTTTTGTATAAATAGCACTCTTAAATTTGGTTTATTATCAGTTGATAATGCTCGCTATAAGCAAAACCAATCCTGGTCTTGGATAATAAAAGTGGAAATAAGTCCAAAAGATACTGTGTTTTTCTTAATATCATGCCTTCCCAAGAAGTATTGACAATGAACACCCTAAAAGTGATAAATAAATTGAATTTTCTGTGTCTCTAAAAGTCATGTATTATCTTTTTTAAGATTTTTCACATTCAACAAACCAATATAAAAGTGACAAGTAATTAGGTTTTACGGTAGTAATTTTAATATGATACTAAAAACGTACATATGTATTCCTATAATTTTGCGTTAAGCATTTCATTTGATCGCGATGTTCAGTTTTAGACTGGCATTCGAGTAGATATTAATTAAAAATGCCATGTTGCAAGTGCATTTTTGTAATGCGTATTAATCAATGATGTTGTGTATGATAATAGCACTTCAGTGTCGTTAATGGAGCCAAAGCCGTGTTATAATCGGACGCGTGGACAGAAATAATCATTCTATCCCCGACGGTCTTAAAGCATAATCCGCTTGAAATAGATCACTTCGTACCTGAAATAAATAAAGCTCGGCACGAACCAATACGGCCACTCGATAAAAGCTCACAACAATAGATTGTGCGTTGACTTCGTAACGTAAGCACTAAAGAAAAAAAGTCTGTCAGAAGCAGCGTTGGGCTGCCAATACTTTAACAAGAAATTCGTTTAATCTCAAAGCAATTCTCGGTGTTCTGGGGAAGGAGTGATTTTTTTATCACTACTATGCAATTATGTGCAATACTTAAAATTATCAATCAATTGTTACTTAATACACTTATGTTTTGTTACAATATGCAATTTACCGTAAACTTATCAATGTAAATGGCTACAAAATGTACTACTTTGTATACTGAAGCTATCGTAGATAATATATAAGTCAGAAACTGCTGCTCCATATATGCTCCACATTGGGAGCAGACATGGATGAAAAATAAAAATTGACAGTAAACACCCTAAAATAAAACAATGTGTCAGGTGAAGCCATAGAGAAAACAAAGTTTTTCTAAGCTAAGGTGAATAGGTATCTTAATTAAATATGAATCTATTTAAAACACCTCTTATATAAGCTTTTCGAACGCCTGGATAAAGTGTTGCTGATTATTTATCCTCTGCTTGAACCCAAATGAATGTCTCTTAGTAGTAGTGTTTAATGGCATATTTTATTATAAAAAAATATTGAAAAATAAATAAAAGAAATAGGTCAATGTCTTTTAACCGTTTTTTCTAAATAACAAGCTTCAAAGCTACAGTTTCGTCGCTAAATTAGTTATGAATGTATTATGAAATCATAAAGAATGAGATGAAATAATCTGCTATAATAAAAAATATATAACACTGTGTCAGAATACCACTACAGTAGTGAAGAGTTACGGGGGGAGCACTACAAAAGTCTGTGATGTTTCCATTCCCTCGCTTCCATGCAATCCTTAGAACAAGATGGGACAATTTACTGCTAATCCTTTAGCAGATCCCTTAACACCCGATGATGCAATCGTAAATAGTTGAGCCATTAAATCATTCAATATTTCTCTTAATATTATCAATAAGTATTTATCATTTTAGGTATTCAAGCATATATACATTTTTAAAATTATTTTTTAGCTTCTAACTTAGGTTTAAATACTGTCAATAAACAGTGAAACTGAGATGCCATCATGGCAGGGAACGTGATTTTTTTAGGATGGCATGTTATGATGTTACGCTACTTCGGGAAAGAGAAGTTAAACGGTTCGATAATAAGAATTTCTTCCGAAAAACACTTGTGCAAAGAAGTATTCGATTGGAAGTCGATGTGTACGTGAAAATCGTTTTTTTTTTAATATCACAACTTCACTAAGCATTGAAAATTAATAGCATCAAAGTGATTTATCAAGAGCAATGATGACGTCAAAAGACGTTGTGTTCTTTGGCTTGAATACTTGCGCAGATATCAAAACCAATTTAAATGACATTGGTAATGGCATATTTACACTGAGGCAATATTGTGCAATCGTATTGACAGAAGATTTACGATACAGGTACGCTATTTTATGGAATTGAAATCACTTGCCATCGCTGATACAAGATCTTTCAACACGGGCTTCGTAAAAAAATACGAATGATTTTCGTCAATTTTCTAACTTGAGATATAGAAAACTGCCAGAACAAAAATAGTCAAATGTAAACGTACTTTCTTTACGCTGCAGGAAAGACAGGATAGAAGGACGTAAAACATGTTTTGCGTTGGTAAACCCTAATAACTACTGTTGATGCAAATATGATTTAAAAATTTGTAGGTTCTTTTTTTACAGAAATTATTTATAAGAAACTTGGGATAATAATATAATATATGTAATTAATCAAAAAAACTTCACTTACTTCGGAAATTAGTATGATATATGTATTTAAATCAACATTGGTTGTGTAGAAAGTTACATCAAAAGAGCCCGAAGCTACTAATGTATAAATTCATTTTTATATTGAGTTTGTTTAAATAGATATTAATGACTATATCATTGTTTCTTTTCCTAACCTTTATTAAAAACAATTACAGCTATTGTTATGTATACTCAACACCATAGCATACTATGTTTTATTCTTTATGACGTTCTATTTTCAAATGTGTTTCATTCTAGAATGAAACAATTGAAGTATGAAACTTCAGTAGGATAGAAAAACAATTGCAAGCTGTCAATCTCACGATTTTTCTTCTTGATTATAAGATTGATTTATAAAGTGTAAATTATGTTATCAGAATAAAGTTGAACCAACATATAAAAGTGTTTCAGTAAAAATTATAAACATAACACTATAACTAGATATTAACTCGTTGTAATTGTCTCTTATGCATACCTGCAAACAAGTTGTCGTTCTTGTCTTTGCCAAATACCTTCTGTCAAATTACTTATTTATCTGTCTATATGGTTCTTTTTTTGGGAGTGGGGAATACAATGATAATTAAAAGATAATATTCTTAGTTCTTACACGCATAGAGCACTATTACTGCTTTAAAAAAAATCATTCTCAAGAATATTAAAAGTCGAGAAATCACAAACTTCAATTGCAAAGCGATGTTGATATTTGGTGAAAACTTGCTAGACGCAACAATGCTTTACGATTGTGGCACCTGTGTGATTTCACCTTTATGTAAATACTGGCAACATTTCATTTTATTTTGCGGATGTATCGATATGATGGCAAAAGCACGTTTAGATGATAAACTTATTCGAAGATGCGCCAAAAATAATGCCATTGAAATCTAACGACTTCTTTCCTCTTTCATTATTCGCATTGTAACTTTGATGCAGAGTTAATCAGATCACAATAATAATAAGCGAACAGTCTGATTTACGTGATACAGTGATCTTAGACAAAATCCATAAAAAACTATAATTTCAACCTTAAAGTGATGTTAATAAGTTTATAACTTAAGTTTCTTGTTATCAACAATGAAGGTGCACGAATTTATTAAAACTGATTGAATAATCACGGTTTTTTAATATTGTTACTACTAAAGTTTGAAGATTAAAAAATAATAATAACTATGCGTTAGAAAGATAAATATATTTTAGAGATTAAATTAATTTCTTTCGACTGGTTGTATAAATAAGAGTAAAACGTGTTTTACTTATTTGATAAGCGTCTTTAGACCATTATTATCAATTTTTGTAACAAGGAAAAGGTTGATTATTTTAGTGCTAATATAAATTTTCTACTGACAGTGTTCGGCTGGGAGTATATTGAACTACCACTTTGTGAATTTTAGTTTTTTTAAAAGATGGCGGAGCGAATGAGCGGATTTAAGAGATGCATCAGTCAAGTTTCTCTGATGATTGCGAAAGCAACTTCTTCAGGAGAATCTGCGTGGAGGGAAGAGTTTGCTAAGTAATATTTTTTTTCATTTATTCAAAGCCATATTAGTCATCAAAGTGATCATAATATTATGTAGCAGGACTAAAGACATAATATTTTAGAGATTTTTGCATTACAATTTCAAACATCATCCACCACAGCTGCACGTTCGGTACTGGATTATATCTCCCGTGGCATAACAACGATACTCATAGGTTCAGTTTTTTGAGATGTGATTGCCTCAGAAGCAGTTACTTACAAGCATTTCACTTTAGTTTGCTAAAATGTCGTTACCTTAATTATTAAGTAATAGAATTTCTATCTGTAAAGGTCTAATTTTAATAAAAACACAACACATTTGTATGCAGCAATAAAAGTTGCCCTTTTGCCACCGAATCGGCAGATTTTAACAGTTGTAAACCTTAGAATGGTTTATAAAACTTATAAATCAATTGTTCAGGATAAGATGCACTGGTTTCTTCCAATCGTTTCTCATTCGCCGTTCAGTTCATCGTTTATAAGAAAAGGTTGCAAAACAACACAAAGAATCATGTTCTTTGACACAAAGTTTTATTTTTCAAAGAATATAACACATCGAAACATCAAAATATTACCCACTTTTCGTATACACACAATTTTTTACTTACATTTTGTAAATCTCGTACATTTTCTGAGTTGAACTGTAAAAAAACCACTTTAGTCGTTCCGATTGCAAGATATTTTAAAGCACTCCAAATAATACGAGTTCTAAAGAGGTGAAGTGAGCCAACTAATAAAATGGTAAAACCTTTTCTTGGACTCTTAAGTACAATCACGTCTTTACTGGGTGTTTTGGTCGGTAAAATATTTTCATTTTACGTAGATAATACTATTGCAATGTGTATTAACTGAGGTTACTTCACTTTTACGATACTTTAAGACGTGTAGAATATACAACGCATCTAACCTCTAATGGGCCCAATAATACATCCATATTCAAACACGCTACCTCTGATAAAATTTTCATTTTCATTGGTAAAATCCTATTGTAGCATCAAAACTGGAGATTCACTATGACTACACCATTGCGTATTGGCGGATCCAGAAGGATGGTCATGATGGCCATGGCCTCTCCTTAAAAAGAACATGGAGGCAATCGATGATCGCGAAATTTCACTATACCCAATGAATATTAGCAATCATTGATTTATTACGTTTTTGTATGTGTGTGCATAATTTAATTAAAATAAAATCAATGTACGATAAAATATTTATTTCTATAGAAATTTCTTATGTTATTATTATGTAGAATTGATATTTTAAAAATGAATGGCCATCTTCTGTCATATTTTCTGGATCCGCCGGTGCTGTAGTGGTCGAAACCACTCTGGCGAGCAATCATCGCTGTACAAAATATTTACGACGGTATTTACAAAGTAAACTTTCGTTTTTTAATGTTTTCCTCGTTCTGTTAAAAAACATTTAAAAAAAAAAACATTGAAAACATGCTGTCGTTGACATTTATAACATCCAAAGCAAATAAAACTGGCGCAATTTTTTTCTACGGCCAAATTAATTAATTACCCGCAGAGCTTTGCGAGAACGTTTCGAGCTGTCATTCGAGTGGCGTTATTCTCGCAGACAGCTGTAAATCGCTGTGTGGTCATTCCAAACAAGTCTAGGCAAATTTCCAAGTGCGATTCTCAGAAAAGTGTACATACTTAAAGCCAAACACAATGTCGGGAAATAGTATATTATACTTGTTTTCTAAGAGAGATTGCATGCGTAACAACGTACGATATTAATTTCATACATTTTTTGAATTATTACCTTTCCAAGACCGTCGGCGAATTCTTCTTAAAGATTTTTCGTTAGTTTTATCATAGGGGAACAAATTCAGCGGCATACCGTATTATCCATTAACCAGGAACAGTAAGTCCTAGAATTTCGTGATTATTTCGTTCCGAAGTAAAAAAAATCGCGTAAGTCGAATAAAACATTTTCGATATACATACATTGATTGAATTGGTAGAACTCCATTGTAATAAGGTGAAAAAATATCAAAGTATTTTATTTCTTCAAATATTATAGTTATTCGGTGTATGCTTTCACCAGAACTTTAGTTAATCTTATGACATACATACATACAAAACGAAGTTATTATTTATTAATTTAAATACGCAAATACATATTGTGCAAAAGCATACAAACATTTAAGTGGAAAATACTAATTTAAGTGCTGCTCCAGTATTGTTTGTCGTCTTCCCCTTTAAAATAATCTACACAATGAAATACCACCATTTACTGCTTTTGACACAGTATCTGACATCTTTTCTCTTGAACTTTGGTACTGATCTTCTGTTCTTTGGTTTTCAACTTTCAACAAAATCTTCGTTCCCAAATTGCGTTGAATAACGACTATTTATTAACTCTTTTTAAATTCATGTATTAATCCTTTATACACTAGTTGAATGATGGTGACTTCTATCACACACGATCATAATAAAGCATATTTTTTCAAATCATGTGAGTACAAATTTACTAAACTCGAATTCGCGTAACTTAAATATATGTAGAGTGAAATAAATAAAAAGAAAAATATTCTCTCTGATATAAAACCTACGCAAGCTGCTCAAAATACAAGCCATTGATAATCTGACACGACTGATTCTGGATCTCCCGCAAACTAACAAAAAAGACAAGCAACAGTAGGAATATGATCACAAGAAAATTTTCACAAAGTCATCTGAGATTTAACTGAAAAGAAAATATATGTTGAATTGAAAAATCCTTCTTTGATATTGTACCTTGTCAGTATTCGAATCGGAATCTGTCGATTGCTAAGCCGTAGCCCTTACCGCTACGCTGCTTTATCCGCTGCCGAGTGGGAACGATCTCAGGCATCCATGGCATCCTTTTTGCCATTAATAATTTGAATCTCCGGCTTAAATTTTTCATCCATTGCTTTTTCAGTAGAGATTTTTTTGTTTTTTTTTTAATTATGAGAATATGAAATGTTTATTATTCTTTTACAATCTTCACATAGAATTTCGGAAACGCAGCATATACAATTTGCTATCTAAAAATCGGTTCGCAAGAAATTACGCAACTGCCTTTTAACGAGGCATACATACTTTTTAAATTGTTATTTTAAATCATATTTTATAAGAATATTCACAGGTTTCCAAAATAAAAAAAAAAAACACCGTCTTGTATTTATCTCCCATTATGTATTTAAGATCAGTAGCGGTTTTTCCCACCACAAAAATGCACCACGAATGAGCGGAACAATCCTAACCGTTAGTTATTATAAAAAAATAAAACAATTTTTTTACTACCATATCAATACTAGTTCCACATTAGTTATTATAAATCAGGACCGTTTTTATTAATCGTTTATTACATTCTGTTATGGGTTATATTATAAATAGCCCTGAATTTTTTTATATATCATCAGTTGATAATATTCGCAATAAATGCTACTAGTTCTAGCTTTAAATAACACGTAAAATTGACACTGAACACCATAACAAATATATTATTGGTTCTTATTATTTTTTTAAAACGACTATTCTTACACAAAATAATAGTTTTTAAAATATTAAAAGCATCGTTTGTTTTATTTCATTTCATTTAAATAGCTTTTTTTAATGCTCGTGAAAAGATAACCGATTCCGACCATAAATACAATTGTGGAATTGACAGTGAACATCATAAAAGTAATTCTCAATAATTATTTCACTAGAAAAAAATCATTTAAAACGACTATTCTCACACTAAATATAAATAGTTTTTCATATTGAGCAAAAGCATCGTTTCGTTTCACGCTATTATATAGTTATAAATCAATCATCACTAGAGTGTAACTTAGACCGTTGAACCAATGAACCAATTTCAAATAAACGTGCTTTGCTAAATGTGTATGGGAAGTTGTAAAATATTTTTAATATCTTAGTTTCATGATTATTTATAGCACACAGCGATGAAAGAAATTGTGCCACTCTGGCTGGTAACATTATTAATAAAATTTACACCAAGAATTGGTAATCCAGAAAACTATAATTGTTGGTGGTTGTCCGATTAAAAAAATCATTATGGACCGGTCTGTGCGTATGCTGCGGATATGGTTAGAATACGAATTTTAGAATCAGGAAACGAACTGAAATTTCAAACACAAATAAGCATTTATTATATTATAATAAATTTAATATTCGACATCCCATAGAGATTGATTCTCCTTTCTTTCCAACGCAATATTGCGGTTATTTAGTTTATCTTTGATATAAAAATATATGCGTAAGATTATATATATTAACTGGGCTTTGGTGTGTGAACAGCTGTTGGCAGCTGTGAAACAAAATAATTTAATTACAATTTTTACTGTTTTGTTAGTTTTAATAAAATAACAACAATTATAAACAGAATGTTTTTAAGCGAAGATAATTAAAAACACGTAGCTACAAATGTAGAATTAAACATTTACTCATTTGTAAATAACAATATTGTGTGTGTTCCATAAGACTAACTCTTATTATTTTCAAGGGATTTTTTTTCGAACATAGATTATTCGTCGAAGAGTCTTCTTGGAGAGCAATTTTCCACATAAAGAGAGCTTTCTATCGACAGGGATTACAACATCGATATCACCGGAAACGGGATCCCGGTACTCTCGGTATTTCTTCAATACCGAAATTCCGGTTTTGACAAAGAAAACTGTCAAGTAAATTTTCTGACATATCATAGTCTAAAACTAAGGTTGCAATATGTGAGAGAATATATCATTGTCCGTGTAACTTCAATCGTTTGCGGCCCTCCACCAATTGGAAAATGGATAATTCGCCTATTTAATACATTGTGCATCACTGACTTAAGTCCTAGTTTATATAAATTTATAAACTCTTTCAATTTAAACCTTAATTAAATTTTCATATCTATATTATGATTCACTGTTAAAAGGTGTTAACCTAAAATTATTAATGGTTTTTTTTCGTTGTATTTAGCATATTATATCAAATTACTTGTTTGGGTTTTCTCAGAGAGGTTAGAATGGTTTTTTATAAGCCCTGGTCATCTTTTGAGTACCACACGATGTAATTTGATGCACTTCTTCAGAGAATATTTCCTCTAACACACAATAGGAAACAAAATAAAATTTGACAAATTGACGACTCTTATAGACAAAAGAAAATCGATTATGTGATTTAAATGTATGTTATATTCGATCGAAATCTGGACAGCTAATAAATACTTTATTTTTACCCATAAATTCACAACTTCTTTAAAAATATTAAATATGTTACGTTGTTTATTTTATTTCTGGTATTATGTGATTATTATTTCACTGTTTACAGTTTGTGGATTTCATATTTTTGTGTTTTTTTTACTGATCTGTCTTTTTATTGTTTTTTTTTTTAATATTCAACACTAGAAAAGCGGTTTGGTTTAAAGAAATTGTGGAGTAATTTTCCTTACATTTTATCCGAGATAATCAAAGTATTTTACAAATTTTATATGACATCCATTGGTTTATTGTTTATAAAAAGTGCGCCAACAATATATTTTTCCCATATATGATCTATAGGCTGAAATCTCTTGCATCCAGACACATTGGGTTTGCCCATTTTAACCAGCCATGACAAATTCAACGTCAAACTATCCAGGTTGGAAAAGTTGGTTGATTGGCAGTGGCGTAGCCACCACATAGCAGAGTCATGCAATGCACGAGGGACCAGCGAAAAGAAGGCCCGAATTTCTACATACTCAATATAATAAATTTTGTAGTGGCTTACGTACAGCAGCGTTGCCACCTCATGCATGCATGAAGGTCCAGCAAAAAAGGTGCTCAAATTTTTATATACTCAATATAAAAATGCGTATAAGAATGCGTGTCGTTTGCATGAGGGCCCCAAATTTCAAGCTACGCCACTGTTAACAGGTCTGATTGCACTTGTAGGCTTCACATGCTCCAAATGCCGAACGAGCAGAACTCTTTGCTATGGTATGTCCTCATACGGGCCCAATAGACACATTCGATGAATTTGCAACATCATATGGTGAACTGAATACTCTTAATTCTTCTTTAAATTCAACGCAGAATAGATTAAACTCTACAGTCATGACGGATTCTTAGTATACGGATACACAGGATACTTAATATTACTTCATCTACATGGCTGAAAAAGACATTTATTTTTCTATCTATCTTTATATTTTTTATGCAAATTTGTTGCATGGTTAAAAGAAAGCTTCCGTTAGTTCTGTATCGGGCAAAAATATGAAGAGTAAATTCGTTCCTTTTCTTGATCGTTATTGTGTTATGGAAAGTGGCCGTGAAACCGTGGCTGCATACACATACGGCCAACAATGGGACAATCAACATCCAACTTGTATTGTTTATCCCAATATATCCGAATTGAAAAATTATAAATTGGAAATAATCAAATCAAAATCCCGGGATCTAACAATCCGGAATGGACCGCAATATCTATTGGCAACTTATATTATCTGAAACACAATACGACAAATGCATTATTATGATTTAAAACAAATATATCTAATTGGTAAATATTTGGCACGAACAGTAAACAATCTTTTTCCAAGGCGACATGAAGTCGTAGACCTCATTCAAATCCTTGAGAATGGATGTGATGACGGACGAAAAATAGAATGTCGAAATTTGGGACAAAGTATACTTAATTTTCGTCATGCAAATATTTTATTTCTTTCTTAAATTATTGAAATTTAATGATTCTCTGTTGTGACTTTTAACAAATTGTATGCATATTTTTTTTGATAATATATCTGTCCTTAATAAGAATAATAATTTAAAGTGGTTTATATGAGCACATAGTTTCTCAAACTTTCTGGGCCTGTGGTCCCTAACGAGTCTCATATTTTTCCGTGCCCCCTATGTCCGTTTTTTTATATAAGCATATAAATTTTTCGCGAGTCGGGGACACAATTATTTCGGGATTGATGACTGGGAAAAAAGTGAGAAATTGAAAGATTTCAAAATAATTTTGCTCGCTGGCAGACTTCAAAATTTTACTCAAGAATTTACAGAAAATTAAGGCCAATTGGAGCCGCACGAGTATATATTTTTTTTTATTTCAACATTTCTAAGTTTCTTATAAAATATTTTTCTTATAAAATATTTCTAAAAAAAATAATGTCATTTGAAAATAGACCAAAATTATAGACGGGTGTTTTCCATAAATAACTTGTGGTTTTTTTAAAATTAGTAATACATCAATGTCTAATCTTTAAATCTGAATTATATTGATATAACTCTTAGCAGATTTATAATATGTCATTGTTTATACACCATTATTTTTGCATTTTCATAACCGGTATTTCTCCATTGAAAAAAATACATAAAATACCGTGATTCCGGTTTCAATAATCCCGGTATTCCAACCCCTAATCGATGGGCGTTTTTTTTTTATTTCAGTATTTCCGTAAAAAACATATTAATATATAATACGCTGTGTCAAAAATTGCATAATTCGAACTGTTTATCAACGAAAATTATGTTCACGTGTGCATCAGATAGAAATGATACAAAATAAGCAGCGGTGGGCTCCCAATACTTTAACAAGGGGTTCGCTTAATCTCAAAGCAATTATAGGTGTTCTGGGTAAGGAGTGAATTTTTTTATCACTCCTACCCAATTATATGCAATACTTAAATAAACAATCGATTGTTACTAAACACACTAATAGTATGTAATAATATGCAATTTAAATGGCTAAAATGTGTATACTGAAGCTATCGTAGATAATATATTATAAGTCAGAAATTTCAGTTACATACAAATTTGATCTGAGAATATTGTTTTCTCTTAAATTAACAAGTGGCTCGTCAGCCTTAGTAAAATTTAACAAGGTGCTCGAACGATCCCCCTCTAGCCCACCGCTGAAAATAAGTATAAAAGTTTTGGATAAGAAATGATGCTATTGTCAAGTGTTTGGCCAGACACATGTTTTCAAACAATGATTAATTAAAACGAATAGGTTTTCAATGTTTCAATATTTAGATCAGGTGATCTTCTGACTTTGACCACAGCTGAACAGCCGGTGAAGGTTCGTTTGCTAAAAATATGCGTTTTGTAATCATAAATCTGCGGCGTCGCTACTTCGAGAATAGCTGTGTGACCACAGAACTGCTTTCATGATGGCGTCCACGTGTCCCAGACTTATTATACATCACCAATTATTAACGCAATATTATTTCCGGTCAGTTTAGGCCAGTTTATTGACATAACAAACGATTTCTTGTTGAGTGTTCTACATATTTTGTTTTCACAAGAATATGATTCAATTTACTATTATTAATTTGAGTACTAAATCACGTCTCAATATTTTAATGGTGTTGCCAAATTTTCAATACGTTAGGTCAGTGTTTCTCAACTTTTTGGGAGCGTGGACCCTCTATTTGTGGTGTCATTATTTTTCTTTTCCCCGCCATACCATTGTTTTGTATTCCCATGAAAATTATAAAATAAAAAACCCACCTTTTTTTATAGCTCTTCCGAGATTTTCGAATCTAGAATGCCAGTAATTTATTTTATTTCCGGATTTACAAAACATAGCTGCGCGACGTCCGCCACCATTATGCTCTTCCCTGTATCGTTTTATCAGGTGAAAGGGTTCTACCAAACATTACTTTTCCGAACACGAACACTCCGAACAGGAATAGTCCGAACACGAACTCTCCGAACAAGAATACTCCGAACACCGATTCTTTCGGACACAGAATCTTCCGCACACAGAACCTTCCGGATATAGAATACTTCGCACACCGAATACTCCGAACATTTAAATATTTTTAATAGAAAAATCATTGTTTTATTGTAATGTGGAATGTTTTATGGAAATTATGCCAAATATTTTTCAGAATGAAAACCATAATTTCCATAATGATTTGCTGAAAGGTGGGATAATTTTGCTAAGGAAAATGTCATTTTTATTGATGAGCTTCATCTATTATGCCCTTTATGAGTAAAATATGATTATCTTCCTAAAACGGTGGCAGAAGAATAGGCGTAAATAATAATACCACAATCTTTATCTTTTGAATTACGGCACCAGATTACTCCTTTTGATCGCCGTGAAAGATCTTGGAGTCTTTTTCATCTCTGTTGCTATTTTAAATTTTTATTTCTTTCCATCGTTGCAGACAGAAGAGTGTGATCGCTGCAGAGGTGAGAAATTCACAGCAAACCCAGTTTACATGGATTCCGTATCCATTTATGTATATGTGAACTTTTTAAAATATTGTTTCCTTTTCTTTATATATTATACAGACATGCGTACATACAATACATAAGGAAGCAAAATAAGAAATCATTTTTATTAAACAAAAAGTTTTTTGGCTTTATGTTATAATAATGGCATTTATTATAGTTGTTTAGTTTCGGATGTGCTACGATTTACAATTTGTAACAAAGGCATATCGAAAAAGGAAGCATAACACGTTATCGTTATATATTTTTTTCAACCTGACGTAACATTTGTAAAACCTTTTTTTCTTTTGTTGCAGATATCGCCAAGCGCGCTTCGCATCCCGCCGGGTCCGCAAGCGTGTGGTTTTCAAACACGGCGACTGCAACGTCGTCCAGGGGAACGTCGCAAAAAGACGGAAACGCTATCTCCAAGACCTCTTCACGACACTCGTAGATGCACAATGGAGGTGGACCCTTCTGGTATTTGCCATGAGTTTCATACTGTCGTGGCTTGGGTTCGCGCTCGTCTGGTACCTGATTGCGTACGCCCACGGAGACCTGGACGCCGGCGAGGATTGGACATCCTGCGTCAACAGTGTAAACAGTTTCACGGCCAGCTTTCTCTTTAGCGTAGAGACGCAGCATACTATTGGTTACGGTGGGAGAATGCCTACCGAAGAATGTCCTGAAGCTATATTTGTGATGTGTCTTCAGAGTATAGTTGGGGTTTTTATTCAAGCATTTATGGTAAGAATACATTTTTAAAATAATTAGACACTAATATAGTATTGTCCTATAATATGTTTTAAACCTTACTCATTAAGCAAACATATTAATTACAGAATGTTCTATTTAATAATTATAAAGGAAATATATTTAAAAATACTGGATGTTTTTACACATTAAATCAAAATTTTGAATGGTACGTCGTTCTAGAAAAAAGTTAAGCTACAAAATCGTATTTTTCACATTAATTTCAAGCTGATTGATTATCCAGAGTTGATTGTTCTCATATATCCGTATATATAAGATCATCTGTGTTTTAATCGGCTGTCAAAACATAATTTAAAGATATATTTTTAATTTAAAATACCAGTGTAAAAAAACGCAAAAAATCAGGTTTAAAAAATAAATGAAGTAAGTGCTTTTATTAATAAAAACTTCACAAATAAACTAATTCGCGTACAAACTATACATCATTAATTTTCTCAAAATATTTAATTCCAATTTATCGATTTTGCCAGAAAGAAAACATTATATTACAGAAAGATGTTTTAATTTGATGTTATTTATTGCGACTTTAATTATCAAGAGCCTAAAATATTTAGTTTACTTATTTTCTATGTTCTGTTACTTTTTATTTTAGATACACCAAAATAATTTATGAGATAACATAATACACTAGTTTTATAATATGTCATGTCTATAATGACTTTTTAGTGGGACAATATATTCTTTTAGCGTAATTTAAAATATTGTTTATAAATTTTGCAAGTTAATGACATATCATAATGTGATTATTAGAATAGCAAGCGTTTTTTTCTTTTTACGGTTATTTAAACGAGCAGCGATTATTGTGTACATTTTATTTATTTGAAGAATTGAAATAAAATAACTTTAATATGACTAATAAGTATCAGAAATAAATCAAGAATTTTAGCTGCCCAATGAAGCATAACAACAATAAACAAAGACCGCCATCTTTTTTTTCGAATTGAAATTCTCTCTAGGTGGGCATTGTGTTCGCTAAAATGTCCAGACCGAAGAAACGAGCAGGGACGCTCCTGTTTTCCACGACTGCAGCCGTTTGCCAAAGGGATGGCGAGTTTGTTTTGATGTTTCGAGTGGGCGATATGCGCAGGTCGCACATTATCGAGGCTCACGTGCGCGCACAGATCATACATAAAAAGGTAGACAAATGAAAATTGCGCGGGAAACGGACGGCGTCATCTTGGGAAAACTGACGTTTGTGGAGTTGCCAACATTAAAATATTACGTGGTTTATGTTTATGGTATTCTTATTAATTCGTCTGTTTTACCTACTCTTAAGCGAATTAATAAATGAATGTATTTTAATTAAATGGTATATCGTTCAGTTTATTAATTGTATATTTGAATTAAGCATACTCGTTATATGTGTTTCTGTTTCATAAAATATGGTCGACTGCTTAAGCTAATACATATTAAAATCTTCTAATTACATTATAACATTTACTAATTTAAGTTCTCTTAAAAAATACGTTAAACGAAATATATAAATAAAAAGCAATCATTTTTTCCTTACAACAATTGGAATAAACATATTATTTAAAATTGACAACTTTGGTGTACATACATATTTAATATGATGCTTTTACTTATTTTTACATTGCTTCATCGTTATATTGCATCAAAGGAAAGAAAAGAAGAGAAACACAAATAAACAATGTTCAAAAACAAGCCGACAATAAATGTAAACTAATTTTCGTATATGTCGTTAGTAAATTAATGAGGATATCAAAAAAAAGATAAATTGATTGAAACCAAGATGTCCGCTTCCGATTCCCGCCAAAGATGTACGTTCACGGAGACTGAGAGCTTGTTGTTTTTGTCCGTAGGTGGGTCTAATATTTGCGAAGTTGGCGCGCGCAAAAAAGCGAACGACAACGCTACTTTTCTCACGGACGGCCGTCGTGTGTTTGCGCGACGGAGAGTTCTGCCTTTTGTTCAGGGTTGGCGACATTCGAAAATCTCATATCCTTGAAGCGCACGTGCGCGCACAGATCATTCGCAAAAAGGTACCTCCTCAATTTCAAACATTCCTAATTCGAATTTGACAGATGACGATTTCGCGGGAAATGTATTGCAGTGCCAATAAGTGTTTTTTTTCTTCTGGTGAACTGCATTTCGGTTTACAAATAACATTGTGTTGAGTGTATTTTGTTTGAATTTGGCTTGCTAATTTTCAAAATTCTTTTATATTTGGCTTATCCATGGCACAAAGGTCTCCATGAGTCACCCTTTTCATGGTTTCTTTGCCAAATTTTCGCAGTTTGCAGCAAAGTTTTAAATACACCAAACATGTAAAATTGTTTAATTGTAAACTTTAACAATTTTAACAGAAAAAAATCTTTTTTTTACGATAAAACTATAATTGTATTATGATCAACAGTTGTCAATACATCGTAGAATGTTAGACCCACTTGGTTTAAATATTTGTCTTTATACGATTTGATGCAAAAGTCATGCCTGACTTTTTGAATATAAATCAGGAACGTCACTTGAAGGAAACAGAGGAGCCAGCTTCTGTTTCAAATTGAAGAAAAATATATGTTGTATTCTTTGCTGTACTGGCTTGTACATATAAACAATCTAACAACTTTTGCCGCCTCCTCTTAAAAATTGAAATTAAATATCTGATTGAAATTTCTTACAAAAATGAAAATATCGTTTAATTTACACCTCCATGCAGGCAGGACTTTTGAATTGAACTATATTTCAAGCGATTCTTCTTAAGATATGTATATTTATATGAAAACCAAAATAAAATCTCACTTGTTATATAAGTCTTGTAAATATAATATTTCTAAGAACACAATTTATTACATATAATTTTAAAAATATAATATTTTTCTTCAATTCTTTACATAAAATAATTGTCTTTAAATTAATTGTATTATTGCTCAACGCTTGCAGGTATATTTTAAACTTTTATTCAATGCAAGTAGGTTAATTCACCTAGTAAATATTTTGGCATTTAAATAACACTACAATTCCAAAAATTAAGAATTATCAATACGATTAAAAATGATTTTTTACTCTTGAGTCCTGACTGATACTATAAATTATGAGAGCATGTGTACACTGTACAGTGAGAGTATATTTTAGGTGAAACAACACTTTTACTGGCTCGTAAAATCAAATCCAGTCATATTTTAACATATGGATATTATTCATTTTAGTTAGCTAACGTAGTTGTACTGATACCGAGCAGTGAAATAACTTTAATTCAACTGTATGATACATTTTCACTGAGTTAGCGAAAATATATTTATACTAGTAAGAATATTGTTTAATTGTATTAAATACACTTTCACTGTAATATATGCACAACATTAATATTAGCACAGTAGAAGCACTTTTTTATAAGATTGTCACTGCAATTCGCTTGTAGTGGTGCTTTAGATTCTACTAGTGAATAGCTAGTGTATGTATCTTTACATAATTTTAAATAATGTAACTTTTTCAAAAAATATGCTAATAAACAATATTATAAAGTAATTTTTCATGAGATAAAAAGGTAACTCTTTATTTAGGCTAGTTTTAACTAGAAAATTCATGACTTTTTTCTGAATGTTTCGAAAAGAAAATTGTCTCAAATCCTATTCGAATGTTTTAGTTATAATAAAATGGTTTTCATATCACAACTGGGGGTTGCAATATCGGGTTGTATATAAATGTCAATTTTAAAACTATAAATAAAGCTGACAAGCAGAAAAGAATTGATAACGGCTGATTGCCTGCCAATCGATATTTTATATTAATTATCGGTGTTTAAGAAAATATTAAACCTACATAATAAGTGGCTGATTTTCAGAAATATATATTCAAATTATTATTTCGTTAAATAAAATTTAAAAAGGTTATTAAATCAATACTGAAATATGTCGTTTTTGATTGTGAAAATATGTCCTAAATATATCAGAAAAAGTCCTCTTAGATTCAACGATGCCTGTTGAACAAACTCTTATTGAAAATATTTGTCACGAATGTTTTCCTATTCGTGACAAATATTTTATAAATCAAAATACCGATAGTTTGTTATTTAAAAAACAGTCTAAATTAAGGATTCTGTGATACCATTATTGCAAACCCTAATTGCGACTCCAAATGAATCATTCGGCAATAGTTAGCACTAGATAACATTACAATGTACAACATTGATTTCAAATACAATTGATTGTTAAATAGGTGACCCGGGAGGGAGAACTCCTGCCATTTTACCAACAAGAATTGAAGGTCGGTGCCGACGGCGAAGAAGACAGATTAATGTTTATATGGCCTACAAC
Organism: Himalopsyche anomala; assembly: GCA_031772345.1. Taxonomy (NCBI): domain Eukaryota; kingdom Metazoa; phylum Arthropoda; class Insecta; order Trichoptera; family Rhyacophilidae; genus Himalopsyche; species Himalopsyche anomala. The sequence continues at coordinate 11,111,178 of CM062840.1, forward strand.
CATCGTTCATAAAATAAACGAAAATTCACCGCTGTATGGACTTTCAGCTTCTGACATGCTGAGAGAAAGATTTGAAATAGTTGTGATGTTAGGTAAGCTTTCATTTTCCCTCAACAGGTCTTGTGGTTACTTTTTTAACTGTCATTATTTTTCTTATCGTTATGAAAAGATTCACATTTTTCAAAAGGAATATTTGTTAATTAAGAAAAAATAATGCTTTTTACAGGTATTCCTGTAGTTGATATGTTCAAAGATTAGCAATCACTTGTATTAAATTTTATTATTTTCCTCTATAGTATTTCGCGTATATCTTTGGCAGATATGGTGTCGGTGGCGTCATTTAGCAACTTATCAAATAATTTTCATAGTTAAATTCGAAAACTATTAAATTAGATTATTAAACTATTTAAAGAGACAAACATATTTTTGTTGGCGTAAGCCCACCGCATCTTTTATCCAAACACCATAACGTTTGATATTCCGATACTTCATTGTGTTTATTGAATGGATAGAAACACTTGATTACACACATTAGTAAGTGTCGTGCAGACTGCAGAGCACCAGAGAAATGAAAAATAAAAATATTGAATTAAAAGTGTTTAGAATATCGAAGAAAATATATTATTATTCTATCAACTCAGTACACAATAGATTTTTTAGACTATTTTAGAACCTAATAAATTGTTAATAAAGTCTATTGGATTTATCGGTTTGGTGATTCTTCCGAACACAAATTATCCGTACAAGACTACTCCGCACACCGATTCTTCCGTACATTTTAATATTTAAAATATAAATAGTTTAAAGAACCATGACTGTAAATATCATTTATCAACACAAAACAGAAAATCTTAGTAATGAATAGCTTCAACCTTACTTTAATATGTTCACTTTTCTCATTATTAAAAATTGTTTAAAATTGATATATGTACACGTTTTTTGCATTTGCCACGTGAATTTACAATATAAATGTATCAACAAGATAATAAAATGATGTTAAAATACTGTGTATGTAAATTTATAATATTAAATACCCATGTGCATGATATTTGCTTTAATATATTCTGCGTACGGACTACGGAGTATTCAATGTACGGAAGGTTCTGTGTTCGGAAGAATCGGTGTACGAAGTATTCTTGTAGGGAGAATTCATGTTCGGAAGAGTCCATTAACCGGATTTATCATTGTATTTTTGCAGAAGGTGTAATAGAATCGACAGGTATGACAACTCAGGCGCGGAGCAGTTATTTGCCTTCTGAAATATTCTGGGGACATCGATTTGAGACTATTGTCACATTCAAGAAAGAAACCGGAGAATATGAAGTAAGAAAAATATTTTTAATTATTGATAACATATGGATACTTGACATCGACTTCCTGATATAATTCAGTTAATTGGCATTTCGTTAGTAGGATTCAATCCGCGTATGGCATATTAACAACTCAACATAGCTCATGCTAGCAAATAGTATACACCGTGGCTTATATTCATTATTCACTCTATAAAAAAAACCCCTAAACATCAAATAGATGCCGGGTCCATAGTGCAGTGTGGTTAGTTTTCACGGCGAATCTCAGTACGAACATTATTTTTACAATCAATTTATTAATTTCTGTAAAATTTTCGAAAGCATGGATGTTTGTGATGTCTACAAATTCCTTCCCACCCTATCAATCCTATTATAACGGGATGTAGCAAGAACGATTAGCTAACCACTAGTCCTGTCCAAACCTTATGCTTTCTATCCCTTTTTTACCATGTCCTCCTAATCCATAGCACTCCTAATGTGGAGCATATTTACTCTTAATAGAGTTCATCTCAAAAGAAGAGTTTTTAGGAGAACTGTTTTTTACTCAGTTGCTTAACCCCTCTTATAGAGTTAGGATAAAGAGATATCTATATATGACTATTGGTTAGCTAATCACTCTCACTACGTCCTGTTTTTTTAGGTTAGGATGAGTGGGAGGTGAAAATAGAGACATCACATACATCCATCCATACCTTCAAACAGAAATCCATAAATTGAACAATTTGTCCGTAATGGAATTTGAGCTCGTGACCTCCGTGTTATTAGCCAACAACGTTGACAATCGACCAGACAGCCGGTCAATTATATATATCCCTAAAATAGAGAACTTGAGCAACTGAATAAGAAAGAGTTCTCGCAGGGAAACTTCTGTTGAAATATTACCACTGGGAGGCCATATGATTCACATTTGGGAGTGGGCGTGAATAAAAAAACTTTAATCATTTCTCCAGCATTTCCTTTGTGAATATTTATTTATTTAATTAATTAATTAACACTGCACAAGGTTGACAAATTATAAATTTAAAACTTTTAAAATGAAGAAAAAAAATAGTAAAATTTAATATTAAAATCAGTAGAAAAAAATGGTAAGGAAGTCAACTGAGTAAGTTCCGACGAATTCTACTCTAATACACAAAAATAGTATTCGTACAACTCTAGATTATGTACAACACAATGAATAAAATGAATGAATCATGCATCTTTACTTGTCAACATATTCATGGCATGCACTGATATTTACTTTCCCAAAAATTGTTGTATTCATTGGATGGCTATTATGGCATTGCGCCATCGAATATATATCATTGCCACTTGCCAAACACCGAAAGTTATGAAGAGTTCGTTTTGTCGAAATAGCTATCAAATATAATAATTTGACATATATATTTTAGATCTAAATACTTTGCTATTTTTTAAACTTATGACTTCATACTAGGGATTCTATCCGGATATTCGAATATGTATTCGATATTCGGATATATTCGGCCCTTTTTCAACTATTCGATATTTGAATATTTGGGGAAATATTCGAATAGTATTCGTAATATTTTTTGATGAAATATGTTACAAAATCTACGAAAGATCACATCACAATTTCCTCAAACTTTAAGAATAATTATGAATTCCCTAGGTAGTGGTGTTTTCACCTTCACCCAACTCGGGTGTTATCAATATCTTTTTGCGTGCAAGTTATACGATTATTTAGTAAAAACTTAGAAATCAAGACCATTGTCCACTAGCAAAAACAGCCAGTTATTCTTTGTTTATTAAAATAAGTTTTTTTAAATCATAGTTTTAAAAATATTTTGTGTATTATATATTTGGATCAATTAAAAAAAATAACAGAAAAGTTAGACGTGATGTTTAAAATACTTCTAAAAATAAAGCCAACGTCAACTGGCTGCTAAACGAGTATTTTCAACGCCAGGAACAATTAAAAACTAAGTTAAAAACAAATTTAAAATATGAAACATTTAATGTCCTATTTTTTTTAAATGTGCATTATTGAAATTTGAATAAATGACTTTTATTACAAATGAGCTCGTTTTTAATGTAGGTACTATTTAATGTAATATTTTAGTATAAACGTATAAGGTATGTATAAACTATAAACTATCCGGATATCCGAATACATCCGGATAGTTTCAGTTTTACTATTCGATATTCGAATAGTTGATAATGATGAATAGTTGGAATCCCTACTTCATACTGTGTTGATTTCAGTGATCAAAATAGAAAAAATCACGAATCCGAACGTTTTTATAAAAAAATTGTCGATTTTTTTTAAAAAAGTAGGCATAATTTGTTCAACATTTTTTTTAAATACATTGTGCTACTCAAGTTTGAGCCCCGGACGGTTTGTTATATTTAGCGATGACATTGAAATAATAAATTATTATCCGATGGTATCTATTTTCATTTATATTATGGACATTTATTTATTGATTAACAATTCCAACATCTTTCAGTGTCATTAACTGCCTAAGCCGAAATATTTTGTTTCAAAATAAAGTGTTTTTTTCTACTTTATTTACATGCAGTGACTATCAATTGGATTCGTGGAAAATGTACATTATTAAAACTGAAATGGAGTCGAGACAAATTCTTTGGCAAGTCTACGTGTTGCTCTACTCGCGTACATTATATATTTTTTCTACAATAGCATTCTACAACTTGGCACTTTCATTCTGAAATTTATTCTATCGGTATTCCAAAAAGACATTTACTAACTAATGATAATACCATGTTGGCTGATTTACGGCCAACAGGTGGGGCTAATATTATTGTTATAATATTTGCTAGATATTTCCAATAAATCTTTCGAACCGCAAACTCTTTCGAAAACTTCCGCCGCAGATTACTACTGATGTTTAATTATATTATTTATCAGTGGCGGTTCTAGGTACTGGGCTAGGTGGACTAAGCCCAACCTGCATTTTTACCCAAAACTTTAGATGGCTGAATAAAAATGAACAGCAATTCGGCCGCTGAACGAAATAAATACATTTATAAGCGTAACTAACATTTCCCAAATTAATATAATATCTTTGTTTTAATTTTCCTCTGTCAATATAAGACAATGTTATGTCTACCTACAATAATATTCTCGATTGTGTTTTGTATTACAATTTTAAACTGAGCCGGCATGAAAAAAAACAATAACCCTATAAATACTTCATAAAGAACAGGCAACGTGACGTCAGTCTGGCAACACCTACGTATTAACGACTCAGGGGCTAGAGATTTCTAACCCGCAATCACAGATAATATCCCGCAATATTTCTTTACACTGGGGCGCAATCAAGCACGATTAGATTTTTTTGTATTTGTATGTACGGAAACGTCATCAAACACACACGATAGTATTTCAATTTATCAAGCTTCTGTCATTCGTTGGAGGCTAAATTTATATTTTTTAAGCCATATTGAAGTCACGGATAACTTTTATTTCTAACAAAAATTTAAAAAAAAAAGCAAAGTGGTTCTATAAAAACCCCGCATGACTATATGGTCTTGCTCATCCTTATATTATCGTGTAATATTGGGTACAGACAGTAGTAAGGACGGGCGTGACCGTATGGGCACACAAACATTTGGGGTTGAAATATAGCTAAACGTTTATAATTTGACCTGTTTAGATTAACATAATTTCAACACAAATATCTTAGTAAAAGTACTGTAAATAATTTTATATTTTGATAAAATGATAACTTACAGTTTCAAAAATTCCATTAAAAATAAACAGAAATTCAAAAAACCGCATGTGCTTTTGGCGGTCGTTTCCGTCCCCGCGATGATGACTAACTGAAGTCTGTATCCTTTTTAACCAAATTTGAGTGAAAGCAACGATATTCAGATAGAAAAAGGATGAATAGTGGGATCAATATACTACGGTATTTACTGTGACCATATGGTCACGCTCGTCCTTGGAGGGTTTTAAAAATTGTTTTCGTATTCACCAAACTGTCGTCGATTAATATATTATATATTCATGAAATTATCGTTGAAATTAATTTCTACAGTTTTATTTAGCTTTATAATTACTTATTTTTTATCCTTGAAATATACATACTTCATGTCGAAATCAAAATGTTTTGTTTTTTACCTCAATCATCCCGCATGTTGATTGCTGTTAAAACTCTCTTTAAAATCACATTATATCTAAAAAAATATGTCAGCCATTTTGTATTTCAGCACACTGTAGATGTCTATGATGATTTGCAGGTGTTTCTGTAATAATAATAATGTTCTCGCACTAAATGATACTTACTAAACTGGTACTGATAATAGTTGGCTTATGTGCTCTAGTTGTAAACGCTCTACCATTGCGTTCATATAATATAAGTGAACATCAAATTTAGAACTTTTTAATTTGACATTTGAGATAAATTTTCAATTCGAATGAATGTCGAGTGAAAAACTTGGCAATTATTAACTGTAGTACAAAATATATACATATTTTCCTCTCAAAATCCCAGTTAGAACCATTCATGCGATTGGCAAACAAGTGTGGAAAACAGAAAAGTATTGTTTACCTACCATCAATAATTTTGATTTTTTGCGTGTCGCCGTTTTTAACTGGACTTCTAAATTAAACCATAACAAATAGAGCCGGCAATTAAAATGCAATAATAATTGTTAGTTCCAATTCTGCAGACTTGTTTATTGAAATGTGATTATTTGCGATGGACAGGTGGACTACACGCTGTTCAATAAAACTTACGAGGTAGACACCCCTCTGTGCAGCGCCCGACAGCTGGACGAATTGAGGGCATCGGTCAGCGCGCCAAATCGTCTGGGTGAGTGGACAAAACATACTTCTAATAATAACAATTACAGTGTTTCTTTTCTTTTGTTTGGGTATAACTGATACCCACACTTTTTGAAAAATTAAAAATGTAAATGTTTACGGAGATAGTTAGACATTAAGAGAAAAGCAATGGAGTTATTCTTATTTGACGTATCTTTTAATATGATTTTAGGCTATTTCGTCCCGATTGTTGTAGTATGTCGTTTAATTTAAATGAGCAGTTATTTTCTGAAATATAATATTTTTTAGCTGTCATGGCAAATTTTACAATCGTGATAGTGACTTTTGACAAAAAGAACTTATTAGAAAAATAATACACTGGTAAGTCAACTTTGTTTTTTTCAAAACGAGTTCCTGAAATTGAAGCCTTTTTTTCCAAGAACTGTCAATGTCAGTCCAGATAGACAAATGAGTTACTAATACCACTTGTTAGTCAATTGAGTAAGCTACAGAACTGTATATATTAAATTTAAAAAAAAACGGAACATGTCTATAGTTATGGAGCTACAAACTTTTATATAAATACACAGTTCTACAAAAACACAAGTCACAATAAAACAACAAAACTGGTAATGTCAGCGTAGACCCAACACCCCCATTTAATTTTCCATGGCTTCCGGTGGGTTTCATGCGTATATCTGGTATCAACATGCTTACTTATATACTCAAGAAAAACATTTTTTTTTAATCCCACATTTTATTGTATTATTCTCGCTCTACGGTTTCCCGTAAAAATTGTTTTCGAGGCTCCGATTGGTCATAAATGGAATGCCAGGATTTTTATATTTTTCCTATGTATGTACATCCAATCCTTTTTTACGCGATACATGGTACCAGAAACCGACGCGTAAAAAAATGGCGTAAAAATCTAATTTTCATTTGGTTCCAAAAATTATATCGGTTAAAAAAGTATAAAAAAATAAAATTTTCTTCTTGAAATTCGCGCAAAAAGAGTTTTTTTTTACATATTAATCATTATTGTTTTTATTTGATACTTAAATACAATAAGACAGATACATATGTATACATGCATGATTGTATACACTTTTTTAAATCTGAATCGATTATAATTATTTTTACACTGTTTTTTTTTATGATTAATTGACGGTTAATTTTTTCTCTTTACTATGATGTACGGACTTCTATGGTGCATTTATTTAGTAGATTTAATACATATTCACCTCTGTGTTTGAAAACAATTTATGGCCGAAACGTACTATTTTACGAATTCAATTAATGTATTTTAAACGTAAAAAGAGGATTGAGTGTATTCTTTTAAATTCAAATGTACGAATTTGACGTGGCTGTGTATTATTATAGTCATTAAATTTACATGCATTCATTATGCAAACGTCTAACTGTGTCGCTTTTGACCACGGTGTCACTTTTGATATTGATTAGTAATAACATAATTACTTGTCACATTATACGTTATTCAAAGTATTGTAAATGGCCCTTTCAGTGCTTTTAATTTATAATGAAGATCGCTTTTGATTTTGAGTCACTAGAAACATATTTAAAAATGATTATTTTTGCATGTATCAGGGTCATTTCTTATAGATTGCAGCGGTTTTTGCAAGCATTAACTCTCAAAAGAAAAATAAGTTTAGCAGTATTATTTTGAAAACAGTGTTTTTATATACAGTGGAACCTCGATTCTACGTTTTTCAAGGAACCGTAATAAATGAACGAATAATGCGGGAAACCGATAATGCGGGAAATCTTCAAATAACACCAAAAAAATGTTTAATTTTCAAAAACTCATTTATTTATTAATTAAAGAACAAATAAATGTATTTTTAACTTGTTTAATACAAACTAAGTAGCCTATTTGCAGTTTGGCACTTAAATTTCAACAAACACTCTTCAAAATCGCGTACATTTCTAAGTCAACTAACTCCTTTTTGCTATGTCGACTCGTTTTTCTCCTGAATTTTTTCCAATATCTTTAATTATTTTCAGTTTCTCAAATAGAGTTCTAGTTTTCTTCATTTAGGTATTTTAGTTTTGACTTTTGAGTTAGAAAAATTTACGCAACCAGATGAAATGTAAGATTATTTATGAGCGAAAAAAATATTCTACAAAAATGGTCAATCGGGATAGATAGTAACTGGGACGGGACGATAATATTTAGATGATAGATCGAAGAAATCGGTAAATCGAGAAATGATTAACGTGGAATTACTATACATTGCTATTACGGGGTGGGGTCTTGGTCAAGTAAAAAATAAACGATCCATGCATAAAGACGAAGATAGTGAAAACGGAAGATCGGGGTTCCACTGAAAAAAACGCGAAACGAAATGCGAGGTAAGATTATTTATGAGAAATATTCAACGAAAACGGTCAATCGGGATAATATTTTTGACGGGACCAAAATATTTGAACGATAGATCGAGGAAAACGGTAAATCGGGGAACGGTTAATGCGGGATTATTTTACATTGTTCTTATGGGTGTTTGGCCGGGACTATGAAAAATAAACGAACCATGCGGGAAAACGAACAATGCGAGAACGGTAGATCGGGGTTCCACTGTATTTAAAAAATGAAATTTCGAAAAAGGTCACTCAATAAATATTATACGGAATTCACATAAGTACACTCAACTCTTTTTTTACAAAATTTTGAAATAACACGGTCCACCAAAAAGAACGAATACTATATTTTTACACGAATTATTTGTTCTATTTTATTACAGACCATCTAGCAATCAGTACAACGATTCCAATAAGCCTTGGACCGTCTCCATCCAACGACACATTGGACTCGTGCTCTGTCGACTCCGCCTCCTTGGAAGACCACATCGAGATCAAAATCCCAGACGCGAGGATTCAAGAGAACAGACTTATTGTGGAGTCTCTGAATGAATTGCCTCCGCGGATTCAAAACGGCATAATCAACCACCATAATTATCATCCGCTCATGGAAAGACACCCTTCGGAACAAAACGGCATCGTGAATAATAATAGTGACAGCCGCTTGCATAACGGGCATCACCATCGCGCCCATCTTGGACACCATTTTGGAAGCCACCAAATTCTTAGTTCAAATTTGAACTCGTCAGATGGCAGTTTTCCGTTTTTAAATGGAAATGGATACGTGCCGTATCAAACGAATTCACTACGATTCAAAAGGTACTATTATACTTTGTGTTATAAAAATTAAGGTTATTAGACGTGAAACTAAAACATACAGATACCAGATACTATTTTTCCAAAATTTATTTTTAATAATTATTTTTTTTGTCCACGTTTAGAACACCAAGAGGTTTGCTAGAAAAGCATCCTTTGCCAGAATTTCCTTTGGACAGTTTCAAGATCCCGATATCAATCAAAGAACCCGGAGAACTTTCTCCGCATGAGCTTGTCTAGCGATGTCTGCCCAGAAGGAAATTAGACCATAGAAAGTAAGCAATACAGTGAAAATATTTTATTTTAAATTAACAAATATATTCTGGTAACTACTGCTCTGACGCTTATATTTTTATACTTTGTATCTTTTGAACGACATCTATTGGCATATGTATAAGGCTTTCGGAAGATACTTCAATTATTCGTTATACATCTTTACGGCCTGCACAAAAGCGTATTTGTACTAAAAAATATATTTTATAAAACAACGAGAGATCATTTGATGCAATAATTGAAGTTTACTCAAATAAATTTACAACAAACGTTGTTTTTTTACTATATCACATATACATAGAGGCGCCTGTGGGATTTTTCTCGAAGCAAGTTTTATTGTAGTTACAAATTTTCACGAAAGAGTGTACGCTTGTCAAATTTTCTCGTCGACCGACGTCGGACAATGTCGAATAATTTTAAAACTTCGATGTATTCAATTTTACTACAATTCATAATGCAAAAACACCTAATAGTCATTTACATTTATTTTTTGGATCGGTATGTTAAATTATAAATACCATCTTAGTTCAATGAAATATATGCGATAATCACCGAGGCTTCCTAGACTTCTAAAATTACTAGCAAACATTGAAATATTGTATGTTTATTTTGTAATATTTTTATTTTAAGAAGGCTTATTTTTTAAAATAACTAAATATGAATCATTGTGAGTAATACAGTTAGGTTGTAACTTACAAGTTTTCAGCATTTATGCTCCATTTAAAATTGTTATAATTAACAAAGGCAGATAAATTCTTAGCTATATTTCAAATATTATCTCCTTCTTTAAATAGTTAAATATAAATTGCAATACTTAGTAAAACTGTATTGTATAATCGCGCAAAATTAAAATATGCATTTACAGAGAATTAAAAATCATTTATACTTTATGAAAAAGATATGTTTATTTTTATCATTGTTCTTATGCCATAACTTTGTTTTTAATAAAACCAATGTATAAATTATAAAAATATACGAGTTATTATCATTATCCGAAAAGAATTGAAGCGTGCCCATGTTAAAAAAACTTACATTTGATAGTGCAATTCTGATGTCATTCTGTAGAGCAATGTTTTTATGTGTCGAATCAAATGCGATTTTGTTTTTGTTTGGATCCCTTTATCGATTTGGTCCGTATTAAAATAAAAATTATAACAATATATTGCTATGACTCGTCACAGTCGTTATTATATTTAAAATATCGCTAATTACTTGTCTCGCATATAAAATGAAATACAAAAAATTACACGTTGCCCATTTACGTTCTAAAAGAAGTGGAAACAAGATATTGTGACAGAGTTTTGTATATATGTACGAAAAAATCATAATATTCAATGAATAGTTTAAAACAATTACTTGGTAATTTTTCTAAAATCTGAGCTCCAGTATGTTGAGTGTTTGCCACACTCGAGACCTATATTGCGATATGGAAGGATGCAATTATGCATATTAGTAGGATGCAGGATGCCTAACTGCAATATTATCATCTAATGATGACTGCGCAAATGGATAATGGCCGATGAGACGCCTTTGTCTATCAACACCTCGGTGGTGTGAAATTTATAAGCTAATATAGAGTGACACCTAAGGCCAGTGTATAAGTAACGAATTTTATATGAGCGAAATAAGATAGGGTATTATTATGTATTAAGTAATGTGGAAGTATGTCTTTAATCCCGGGATCTTACGAATTTAGTCCCGGAACCCCTGGACTTAATTGTTTGGCCATTTATACATGTAATATAAAATACAATACTTGGCGACAATCAAAGCAGTTATTTTTTTTTATAATACAAAATTTCAGCGATATTGTCATTTTCTTAAATTTACAAATACAGTAAAAGAAATATACAGGAACGTTTTTCAAAAAAAGATAAATTTGAATCGTTCAAATTATGTATATTCACACAGATTTTGTCACTAACGACCCGGATTTTGCCTTTCGGCATCTTCAGGCGTTCAAGTGGACGGATGAACTTGAACTGACGCTTAGAAAATGAATGTTTCGTGTTTATATAAGAAACAAATGCATCACTGAGTTTAAAGCTAGTGCTGGCGAAAAGGATAAGCCCATGGTAAAGATACAATACTTCATTGGAGGGTAAGGGCTATTGAATATATATGTATATGACTAGTAAATCCTCATTAATATTAATCTCAAATATTCTTCGATGACGTGCTTATCGAGTAAAAAAAAAGAAACACATATGTACATGAATGAGTCTTCTCGTTGATATATTTCAAAACTTTCGTTATATAATTTCTACCTGACTTTTTTTATCCAAATTATTATCACTGTAAAACAGTCAATTTCATTAGTAATATTTTTTTATAGTTTTCTTAGAATGCGTATTTATATTTTATCATAAGATTTTCTAGTGTAATGAGGGTAAAGTTTGTGATGACTTGATAAAACAATAATTTAATACCATTAGTACAATTGATAAAATAATGTGTGCGATTAGCGATAATATTAAAAAAGTCTCGACTGATTTAGATATTTCACTAATCGTCTACTGTGTGATAAGGCGGTGCTACATTTAAGCAGAGGCATATTTTTTCGAATACCAGATTATTTCAACTGAACGTCTTATTTTATTGTAACAGTTATATTAAAAAATATATGAAAATTAATCCTGTCCATAGACTGTTAGTTGAATAGTAATTCTTTTTATTGGCGCTACAGTTCGAGGCAAACATTGGCCGCATCAATCAGTCTTCTCCACTACCATAGATCTTTCACCCTCCTAAACCAGTCACTGCACCATCCATCTGGTGCAGGTCTGAATCAAATAGACTGTTTTCTTATTATATCTTGCATGCATTATATCAATCATAGTATAACAATGTTTTTGCAAATATCACTTACAGTTTTTTTCTCATATGTATCACTGTTATGAATATTGAACTTTTCTTTTCCCTTCAAGGTATGTCAATATAATTAATATATTGAAAATCTTAAGATTTTATATTTTTAATCCCGGAATTACGTGACACGGGATCCCGTCTTATTATTATAATATATGCGAAGCTGTTATCTATAAGCGGATGTAACGAGCGTCGGTCAATTTGAAATGGTTCCATATATAATAAATAATCATTCAACAATTGAGCCAACTTTCTCTCATGGATAATGAGACCCACTCAACTAAATCTCAAGATTACCGGTCCAAACTTTGAGACGATCATCAATCGCAGGGTAAAATCCGGTCCAGTGTCTCTCAAGATTCAACGGCCTTCTCAAGAGGTTTATCATTTTGCGAGACCACAATCTTAAAAATATATCTGTAAACAAATATGCCACGTTAAAAAACCATCGATAAGAAATATTTAAAGCTCATAATGTTAAAAAACAATAAAGTAAGAATAAAGACTGCATCTTAAGATCTAGAAGGCCACAAGTTGTCTATCCTAGGTCTTATTTTTTACTCATTTAGTAAGATCGTACGCTGTAATTTTTTTTTGAATGTTAATTTAAATATAAATATATTTAAATGAAAAGAAAGAATACTTATCACAAAATACGAATCCGAATATCCCTAATAATATCGTCAAAACAATAAGAATGTTATTTCTGAAAAAAAAAACTAAATATTTAAACGATTTATTTTGTCATGAATAGATTTTGTAAAATATGCCGCTTTTATAAGTATCAGTTGTATTGAATGTTTACTTAACAGTTATTATTTAATGCAAATTGCATTCGAACAGACATTCGATAATGTTTAAAACATAACGTCTGCTACGAAGAAATTAATTCATACAGTTATGTCATGTTAATTTACTGCAGACACGTCCAATCAATTATTGTAATGAGATGATGCGACGTTTTGATTTAAAGATACGACACGTCCTGGGTGATCTGACATTTATACATGTATTATAGACAAGCCATCTGTTCCAACATTTAAATTTACGCGGCTTAACTAGATTTTCATCTCCATTTTGTATATTTTAACAATTGTTTTCCTTTCAATCATTCACAATCATCCACAACTGTCAGTTCAAAATAATTTGAAACAGCTACTTGTATTATACATGAGTAACAAACAGTATTTTAAGAGCAGAAGTGACATTTAAAAGTGTATAGATAAGCTTTATTATGTTTTTCGGGTCCGTGGTGCAGTGGTCAACTTCGTTGTCTTTCGTGACAGATCTCACGGGATCGAGTCCTAGTACGAACTGCACTTTTTTCAATATTTTTATCGATTTCTGTTCGAAGGCATGGGTGTTTGTGTTATTTAAATAATCACTCACACCTTGCAATCCTAAAATAACGATGTAGCGAGAGCAGTTAGCTAGGCTAGTCCTGTTCTAGCCCAATCTTTTTATTCCTACTTAAAAAAAGAGAGGTAAATCAACTGGAGTTACAAGCAGTTATCGTATCAGTTGACATACATCCATTAGGAGGCCATAGACTTTTCACTGGTTGCGGACATGAATAAAAAACTTATGTGTAATCTTTCGAATAAAACGTAATATTTAAAAAAAAATCAAACAAATTGAGATCTTGAATAATGATTACATAATGCTGAAAAATTCAACTTGAATCGTCAGAACAATTGTGAAACTTAATAATAATCAAATGAAGAAATACATATGTAAATATTGTTTCATGATAATATATTATACTAAACGTTTACAATTTAAAACACAAAACAAAATCTCAATATCTTTCTGAAACAGATTTTTAAAACAGGCACAAATGTGTTTATTGGAACACATCGTGATAAATCGCAATGCAAACATAATGAAGAACACAACAAGGATTTATCGATATCTCGATTTTTTGAAGTTGTAAATCTGTTAGCTTGTTTTCAGTCAGGTTCATTGTTTTAACTTGTTATTCAACGTATCTGTCAAAAAAGTTCTTTATTTGAATTTGAATTTTTGCGTTTTCCGTTTTTGCAACGTGTAGTAAACCAGGACGCAGTAATGGTTACTAGGTAATATTAGGTAGCAGCAGAAGTTATAGCCCGTGACGAGATTATCGTACTAGGTATTTTTTTCATAGATAATCATCGTTGCGATGTTCATTTGCTCCATTGTGCGGGAAGGTTACCCTACTTCCTGCGATTTCGATGCTATGCTACGAACGGCAATAGTTGATATACTGAAAAGGTATCCGAAACTTGTTATGTACAAAGAAAATGTTGTCAGTAATTTTTTCTGCACTTTTTATTATTTTCAAGAGCTTGTTTGTCATCGGTGAACATTTTCTTGAGTACTGATAGATGTTATTTATTAAAATCATTATAATTAGTCGGATCTAGATCAATTCCAATAGATTTAGAAATAATGAATAAAAAAATGCTTGAAAACTTCTTGATAAATCCTTCTAGTAAGAACGGAAGTGGAGAATATTTCCATATTGGAAGGCCGCCATTATTTATCTATAAGTGCAGCAAAAAAAAAACTTTTGACAATTTAAGAGGTGACCGGCCAGAAAGTCATTCAGAGATACCTCTGACAAATTTAATAAAAGAATAATGAAAATAATGTTATATAGTTTTTTGAAAATGGAATCATTAAATTATACATTAAAATAAAAACACTTTTTATCTTTGCCATAGACAAAATATGTAGCTCAGTGCGCTTGAATTTAACTTAGATCTTGTCAATGGTGTGTTTTACAATCCACGCATGTAGCTACAATCTATAAGGACAATAACATACATGTTTTTACATCTTGTTGTAAAATGCATTGTCGGATACAAAATATGACGCTATCATTTTAGTACTACGAAAATGATGTAACATAAAATTGTCATGTCATACGAGCGTGATATGGAAAATATGGGCAAAAATTATCATGTTATATTTGATGCTGACATGGCACAATGGGACAGAAAAATGGAACAAAAAGAGTGTTTTTCAGATATAGAATTTTAAGATCAAATAAAGGTCATACTTGCTATGGTATTGGCGTTATTAAATAGATAATTTAATGTCATTAGTGTTTAAATATGTTTTCGGTATACGCGCACCGCGGCTGGCCCAAAGAAAACGCAATATGAAACTCCAGTTATTATCGACTTCTTTTTCGAGCATCTGGAAATCACTCGGTAAATGTTTGCTTTCAAGCAATAAATAGATGAATAATAAATTGCAGATTGATTTGCTATTTTAACGCATTAAAACCGTACCTCGTAAGTTTTGCTGGCTTTTTTCAGTTATGAGTTCTGGGATAAAAAAAACACACTTACTATTTTTTTAATAGCTAAAAAAGTTTTGCAGTGGTCAACGTCATTGGTTCGAGTTGCAGTACAAACAGCATTTCTTTCAGTCGATGTATCGATTCTATTCGAAAGCATGGGTGTTTGTGAAGTATAAGAAATCTCTCCCACCATTTCAATTATAAAATAACAGCGTACAAAGAGCGATTAGTAAAGCACGTATCCTGTCCTAGCCTTATCCTTCCATCCTTTAAGTTTTTCGAAAAAGGGAGTTTGAAGAACTGAGTAAAAAGCAGTTCTTTTAGAAAAACTTTTGTTTATATACCTCCATTATGAGACAATATACTTGACATTAAGAGTGGACATGGATTAAAAAAATCCCAAAGTTTCCAAATCTATTTTAATTATCTTTGAAACTTATATCTATACAATATTGTAATATGAAGGGGTGTGCCGTATTATTTAGAAATGTTGAGAATCTGTATTATAGGTATTGTTTTACTACAACACTCCGATAACACGTTCGGTAAATATATATGTTCTTATTCTATTTTGATCGCTTCTGTTCTTCTTTTATACGTTGCAAGACAAAATTAAAAAACCATTAACCTTCCTCGTTGCGTTAAAAAATACAAAACACTGCATTTTCACGTGATGTTTTGGATATAATTACATATCAACGTCACTTGTCTTACACGTGAGTCATAATGGCTCAAAATAAGCACTGTATTTGTGTTTATATTTGCTCTTTCAAATCAATAGTGGTCGAATTTTCGACCTGAGTATAATACGATTAAAACTAAGAGTTTTTTTTAAGTGCTACAATACCCGATTTAATAAGTTATATTGATTACCAGAAAGTTTAAATGCAATAACCATGAATGAGTCGTTGATTTTTGGTTTGTTCTGCCAGCTAGAAAATAAGTAAAGCCACATATAGACAGACGGACAAAATTAAAACTATATTCATATTATTCAGATCAAAATATGGAATGGTGTGCATTTCGAAATTTGAATTTGACACTTAAATGTCATGGCTTCTCATAATGCTTGATACGGAAATGATATAACTGTACAATATTAACTCTACATCATCTCAATCAATAATTAAGACGATTCCCCAAAATAACTAAAATAATAGATTGTGCACGCAACCTTCTGACAGAATGTGTATGTGCTCGTCTTAGCGTCACTCTTGAAAGTCAGTTATGATCCGCTTAAGTTAAAATAAACTAAATTCAAAATCACATTCAGAATAATTATTCCTGATAATAATTTAACTCTTTTTTTTATTAAATATCTAAAAACAGTATTCGTATACAATTCTTAATTGTTTTCCCTTTTCTTAAATAAAAATCTTTAACTAAATTTTCAGCATGGCAGTGCACATATGGAAAACTTCTGGTAAAGGAACTTAAAGATTTGTCTGTACTCACTCTAGAAATAAGAAAGTTTGGAATATGAAAACTCAAAATGGCGGGGCTTACTTAACCTCTTAACTAACCTTTAAAATATCAGCAGGGTAATTAATAGATACAGAAAAAAAACTTTTGAGGTGATCAATCTGTATATATATCTGCATATTCATTTAATGCTCATCGCTGGAAAGATCGCAAAATAAATTCATGATAAAAGTATTTCGGATATACTGAATAAAAATGCTGAAATTGTGACAGGTTGGCGTATTCATTGCAATGAGAACTATCTTTTAACTGGAAAATTTGTCAAACGGATCGATTGATAAATTCTACTATTGAATTGTTAAGAGAGTGGATTCAGATAAGTAAAGATCGTAAGTGTCATAATAATGAGTGCTCATTCAGTAGTTAATTTAAGACGGTTGACAGTTTTAAAATGCAAAAATTACATAACTATAATTATGTATTTGTTCCCTTGTTGTAATAATCAAAACGAGAGCATTGTAGAGCTAAACATTGTTTTCCGCCGAACGGTTGCTCTAGTCCCGTCATTGTATAATTTTATTCCAGTGAAGTACTATAGCTTTCTCGTTAATATTATATAATCAGTCAATAGAGAAATTCTTGCACTTTAATTTATACTGAAAATGAAAGTTGTGTGCAATTTTGAAGATTATTTGGCACTATGAATTAAAGTATTCTCAAATAAAAACCGAGACTTACACAAACAATTTTATACAAGGAATAAAATTCTACGAAAATTATTTGTAAAAATTAATAAAATATTGTATTATAGATTGATTAAACACAAGGGTGGGCTGGAGGGGGCTCAGAAGGGCTCGCGCGAGCTCTTTGCTTAATGTTACTAAGGCCGACGAGCCCTTTGTTAATTTAAGCAAAAACAATATTCTCAGATCAAATTAGTAAATAACTGCAATTTCTGACTTTTTTTTTTACGACATCTTAATTGTACGCAGTAATTTTTTTTTTTCCATTTTCATTGATAAGTTTACGGGAAATTGCATATCGTTGACAATCGATTCCTTGTTTAAGTATGGCATATAACTGCTTAAGAATGATAAAAATATTCCACGCCTTCTCCAGAACACCACCTTGTTAACGTATTGGCAGCCCAAAGCTGATTACACATTCCAGTTGATATTTATTATACAATATCTAATAATTGCGTAAACTGTAATCGTGTATTAACACTCTAATCTGAAGATTATTTTGTGGAGTTACGACAGTAGCATTTCCAGTTATATGACAGTTATCTATTTGCATATATTGGAAAATTATGAATAAGCCAGTGACCGTGAATCATAATATAAAGCACACACACACATGCTATTGAAGTAAGAATCCACAGTCGGCTAGATCTTCAGTGTCGATTTTTCAGTATTAACTGTCAAGCATTAACTAGCATTAGCATTAACTATATTTCTCTCAATTTTATTTTATCTCACCTTCCCAGAAAATTTACGATCATTAAAATGCGTCGTAAGAAAATACATCAGTAGATTTAACGTTATCGTAGTGTAAAACAATTAAATCTTATAGTCATAAATAGATAAATAGGACAAAAAATGCATATTTATATATCACATAATTTCAAAATACACTTTTTTAAATCCGGTTCCAATGCGGGACACAAGGCATACAGGTGTCTCAACAGATGCGTTCTCTACAAGAACTGTTCGTTAGTTGATCAGTTACTCAAACTCTAATTAATAGGATAAGCTATGGCTGGTGGTTAACTAATCGCCCAAGACGACCCGTTATTTAAGGATTGGAAGAGTAGGAGGGAATATATAGACAACACAAACCCACATGTCTTCGGACAGAAATCGATAAATCAATTGAAAAAATGTTGTTCGTACTGGAACTCGAACCCGTGAGATCCGACGCGGAAGCCAAAGATGTTGACTGCTCGACCCGAAATTTTATTTACGTGACAAAAATTGAAAAATACAGTTTAAGCCTTCCTTTAAATTCTGATGACATACATGATTTTACCAAACTTTTAATTATAATATATTTTATTTTTTTGTGAAAAGAATAAAAACAATATATTCAAAACCCTGCAGACCGACTAAAACAATTTTATGTTTTCTTTCAAATTGACATTTTTATACAAATGTACGTGCTAGAAAGTTAGACCTTGTTCAAACCGCGTACAGATATTTTTTTTATATTAACACTGCTAAATAATAACAATTAACAATACATATTTTCTCGCTATATTCTTCCTGGATTACTTCTTTGCGTGGCAACGGCAAGAAACAAAATTTGAATCTATTTTTATGATTAACAATCAATCGCTAAAAAACAAACTGATTACTTGTGCCTCCACCTATAAATAGAAATCAATCTGACGTGTGAAAAAAACAAATGCACTATTTATTGGAGACTTGCCAACAACATAACGTTTTGAGGCATGAAACACAGGGGTATAAAAGTATTTGTTTTTCAAACAATAAATATCAGAAAACTACTAAAAAGTAGCAATCTTTGTAGAGCAAAGTGTTGGTTTCATTCTCTCTCACAAGTCTTGTGACATTTAATGATTGTTGTTGTTTCTCCTGTAGATTGTTGAACAAATCAAATCACATTCATTTAGCGTTTAACATTCATAGTTTTGACGGACATACAGATTTTTTAATTGTATGAAACCAGCTTACAAATATTCAATATTGATTTGACAAATGACAATGATATAGAATATTTAAAAAAAAGTATAACGTATAATGTTATTTTGTATGGAAACTATTTTCCGAAGCGGCAGAAGTATAACTATGATTTTTAACACTCAACGCTAAAATTTGACCAACTTTTCAACTGTTTATATCCTATGCCACAATTTTCTATTATTTTTTATGCATAATTTTTATTTTAAAAAGATTGATTAGTAAATTGATGCCATCATAAGATTTAAGAAGAATATCAATCGGACTCATGTTTCATATATGCTTGTGTAGAAAACGAGCATCTCCACGCCACTGTATCACTCCACTGCCCACCTCTGCCCAGCTACAGAAATTACCCCGGCCGTTAAAATGATCATCCAATTTCTGAATGGGACCTTGCGTGGATTAGTGAGGTCCTGTCCCGGCCACGGTTGAAGCCAATCGCCAACCGGGAAAGCGTAGTGTGATGATTGAGTTGATCACTAGAGAGTTTTAACCACCGACTGGCTATAATAGTTGCCTTTGCCGTACGGGAGCGCGATGACACTGGCGAGTCGCGTCTCGGCCGAGTTGATAACCCGTTTAAACTACGTTAGAATATTTTCCTAATAAAAAAAATCCCAAACGAAATAACGCGAAACGTATAAAAATGTGCTTTGGAAAGATAGGTGATTTAAAATCATGTATTAGAGATTGCATAATAAACTTGTGTCAATTATTGATTGCGTGTTGTTTGTGAATTTATTTTACCTATGGCGTAAGTGTATCGTTTATTTGTTTTAAATGAATATATCTTGACAATTGTGAAAATAATAAATATACGAATAATACGAATTTAATATTTGCGATTTAGGGTTTGAAATATATGACACTTTAATTGTATTCATCCATTTCAATCCTACCCCTATATAATAATATTTTTGATAGCTATATCAACAATTCAACCATTCGCCATTGGTTCTCAAGTTGCTTTGATTCTAAAATGGCTATTAATTGTATAATGAAAAGCATTGCTTTTTACCATGTGATGTTTAATGAATTTCCGTTAAAATACAAAAATAATATAATTAACAACAAACTGAAAATATGTTATTGGGTCAATCACAGTATATCATACTTTTTGATTGAATAAACGTGTATTAAATTCTGGTATTATGTTTATTATTTAAGAAAGATACATTGTTATATTGTTTGTAGTTGGGTGTACAAATATTGAACACAGATAAGCACAAAGGTAGTAATTTCGTTCCGAAGACTCTTATCAAACGTGTCACGAGAAGTAACACAAAAACTGAATTAGTTATTTATGTTGAGTAATTTTTGCTATTTTGTAACAAAAATGAAAGATTTTGAAGTAAATTCTGACTCTGTCAACATTTTTTTTCCAAGACGGCAGCGATTGTGTCTATTATATCAATTGAAAGTTTGAGTGCTGAAATCGAAGAGGCTACCGAATACTTAATTCGACAAATTAAGAATGTAGATACTTGTAAATATTGAATAATAATTAGTGAGAAGAAAGTGCACATAATAATTTAAAGTGTTTTATTGCAAGAGAGTCGCGGGCGATAAATAACTCTGGACTATAAACGTGATTGCAATTTTAATCCGTATACTTTCGATGTTCATCTGAGACGATTATTGACTCCAAGAAACAAAGTCTCACTGACACTTAGTGTGGGTGACAGACTGACTGGCAGAATACACCGCACCAGTGACACTTAACAGTTATTTCTATCGCGCCACCACCTCAGTCATTTTTGCCACAATTTAAGTTGAGAAAAGCAGACATATCAATTTTTTCTTGTAGTAATGTTAAACAAATACAAAAAAGAAACAAAAACCTTTCCATGTTACGAAACAGTACTTTATATATACGTTTAGTGTTACAATAACATTTGATCAAAAGGGATGGTTCTGTTTGCTATCAATAATTATGTTTTATCAATTTTATATACATAATATGTAGTAGTTTTGTATGTATTCAAATTCAGCTAAATGTTTCAACACTAAATTTTTTTATTCTTAAGAAATACTCAGATAAAGACTATAATGATAGTATTCTAAAAAATTCTAAGCAGCAGGATCGCTTTTGCTTAAATAGTACGCATAGAAGATTTAAAACAAAACGATGTAATTGGTGCTACGCATAACTCTTTATTATTTTTATTTTTCAATGTACAAAGAGATTTTTTCACAACTCAAAAATATTTAAAATATACTTTTTACTGACAATACTTTAATGATAAAGAATTATATTCAAAATATAAAACACTTACTTGAACTAATTCCAGCTTTATTTTGCATGCTCATGATCGGTTTAGCTCATGATGAGCATTATCAACTGATAAAAAAAAGTAAAATCTCTCACTACAGTGAAACAAAGTTTTCTCTGATCTTTATTTGTGTTAACTTATCCATTACCTTGTCCGAATGAGTTCAACCATGTTCTCGAAGACTTTAAGATACCTTAGATACCAAACTATCAACTTCATTGTAAATAATCATAATTGATATTTAAAAAAGTGTTTAGCTTTCATAAAGTTTTCATTAACCTTCAATTTCAGGTCGAAACCATCAATGACCCTTTTACGATTACAGCGTTGTGGATGCGTATAACAGCATATTAATAAAATATATTGTATCATGTAACAAACGGCTGTATTAATCATTATTTTATTCAAAAACACTTCAACAGACAATTTCAACAAAGAAATTCGAATTATTGAAATATTACTTTAAAAACACTTGATAAAAGTTAAGAATCACTGAAAAATATACAATAGTATAAGCCATGCCACAATCTTTCATTCATTACCAATACACACGGCGGGTCAATATGTCTTTTTTAAGTGTTGAATTCTCGCTTTTATCTTTTGAAGAATCTCAAAATGTGTCAGAACTGTCAGTTTTCTCGTGGCCTTCATTTCAGCACATGGATTCGTTTGCTTGATGTATCGGACAATTTGGTGCAAATGGTTTCCGGTTGCGTTCAGTGTAATTCTTATAGATTTTAGATGTTGTGTTTTTTTAGCGCAATCGTGTTTATTAAAATGTGGCGTGTGGTTATGAGTTCCATCCAGTGATAAACTGATTGTTTCAAATTTATAATGTTTATAAACCAACAAAGTTATTTCACCAATCAACTAATTACTAAATTTGACTGAGAGGAAATTCAAAGAATGGAGACGTATTGACGTTCTCAATTGTTTTGAGCAATTCTCCGAACAACTTGTATGATTTTAGTGATAAAAATACCAAATAAAAGCTGTCCGATCGTTTTACAGAAATCTTCTTTATCTGCTAAACATGTGAAAATGTGTACTTAATGCTGTTTTCAATACTATTCAACTTCAATAGGACAATACGACAACATTCTAAATCATTAATCAACAGTATCAAAATTATTCCAAATCATTTTTTTTATTAAATTGTTTAAATTTATAGAAATAAAAACAAGAATTGCCATTTACCATCACAAAACTGACACTTTTTATATCATAAACATTGTCAGTTTTTTTTAACTATGTTATAGTTATGAGTATTCACTTAGATAGGTTTTGTACATGTCTGCTTTTTATCTGGAGCATATGGAATTCTTAACGATAATCTAAACATATTTTGTTTTTAATTAAGCTGGTTTTTATTCTGTAACTCAATCTTTCGTTTTCGGTGATGGAAGGACGGCTCTGTAAGTTAGTTCTATACGGTTATATAACTGAATCTCAATTGATTTTCCTTTGTCTAATGTAAAACACGAAGAATATGTAACGAAATCTTTATAAAATTACATAAAATCAGTATCGCAGTATATTCAGTTAAAAAAGAATTATTAAATATTTTGGTACAACGGTATTACGTGTATATACCAATTAAAATATATACACATAATTATACAACAAAATTTGCAGTGGCTACTTATCATTACTTTTAATATGGTCAGGAGTCCTCAGGACCACTTGGGATCAATTGAAAATGCTCATTCACTGACCGAAACCTACGATGTTTTCTGTATTAATATTATTAATTAAATGTGTGATCACTCAGAATTGAGTACTCAAAGAATCACATCACCATTCAGTTTATATTTTATTGAGTCATCGGATCTTACCTTTAAAATGAAATACATTCAACATATTATTACAGCGTCCGAGTGATTTGTTTTTCAATTTGAAATAGTGAACCGCCGCCAGAAAATCTTGAACTTGATTGGTTTAATTGGTAGCTTAATTAAATATTTGAAATGTGCACTGGCAAGTGATAGAATCAATTCATTACTCATCAGCAACATTTCGCCCTATTGACTGCCAATTCTGATAACTTATGTTTACTTTAATTGTAAGGTTAAGTCGTTTCAGGAAAAAAACTGATTCTGATTATTACTTTTTAGTAACTCGTAAAGCATCATAAAGTATTGAATTACAAACGTCCCTTATTGTCAATTTATGAAAAACTTAGAATCAATGTTTTATATGCAAACAATAATACAACTTAACTGTGGAAGGAAGACTATATTGAAATCATTGGTAAACAATATTAACCATTACTACTAAAAAAAAAAAACATTCACGCTTATGAGTTTTGGATGTAGCTAAGCATTTTAACAAACATTACCTTACGTCTCAGTTCGTAGTCACAGCCTGAAGTACCAGACACCAGTCAGTTTGAAGCTTTTTTTCCCAAGTTTTCAGTCTTCAAATGTCAAACGTTTAAAAAAACTGGTAATCGGCGTTTGTAGATTTGTCATCGAAATGCGCGGAAAACAATATACGTTTAAAAAGTAAAGATTTTACATATTTTCATGTCAGACTTGAGTCAAATTACGGAGTGTTTGTCTGCCTGATAAGCACTCGCATTTTTGTCAAAAGGGTTTTATCCATGATATCAGGAAGTAAGAAATACCTCAAATTATAATGTTGTACAGTAAGCATTTAAATTAAAGATTTTTTTTAAATACTGATATCAGTTTAATAATTAAACATTCATGTTTAGTATTCATTTCAATGAATTGTAAATTTTGTTTTTTAAGATGATATAATATAAATAAACAATAAAATGTCTTTATTACATGTCTTTAATAATATTATTTATGAATTCTGCGATTCGGAAAATACATTTTCAATTTAAACTTGTAATTTCACGTTTGATTTGGTGTGAAACATCAATTTTTTTCATTTCGATTATTTATTGTAAATGTAGAAAAACACACGTATCCATACTTTTATTGTAAAATTTCGTTGCATTTTAAAAATATGTATTTTTATCGGGTCCATGGCACAGTGGTCAACGTTGTTGGCCGAACCTTCCATGCCGGACCTCACGGCTTCGAATCACAATACGAACAGCATTATTTAAATCGATTTATTGATTTCTGTTCGAATGCATGGATGCATAAGATGCCTAAAAAATGCCCCCACCAGTCCTAAAATAATGGAGTTTAGCGAGAGTGATTAGCCTACTACTAGTTCTCTGCTAACATTATCCGTTCTATATATTAAAAAAAGATGTTAAGCAGCTGATTAACAAGGAGTTAGGAGTTTAAAAAAGAGAGGTTAAGCGACTAAGTAACGAACAGTTGTCGTATAAAAAAATCTATTGAGATGCCTCCATCAGGAGGCCATATGCTCCACATTGGGAGCGGGTATGGATAAAAAACCGAAGACAGCTGATACTAAAAAATATCTCGAGTACTGTAAGTAATCGATCCTTTGTTAATCGTGTATTTCATTTGTAGTTTAGATTAAAAAACAGTCCGTCTTTATACTGCTTGTAGTCATTCTTAGTCTGTGGTGTTTGGCACGAAATTGACCCAACGTGGGCAGATTTTCTACTTACTTGTACTTAATGTGTGACTATTGTAGATGAGACAATAATTTTACAACCGAAAATTAACATGTAGCTTGAATTGCTTATCAAAATTTATCCCCCTTCACGGAAGAGTTGATGTTAATGCAATTAACCTCAATAATAATCATTGTGGCGCAAGCCATTTTGAACATGCGTGCATTGTGTGTTTGACTCACGGTTAGAAAAATGAAAGTCACATTTTATAATGTTCACGACAGTTATTTACTTACCTTACCTTACCTTAAAGACAACACAATACCGGCCCAGTCACCATATTAATTTGTAAACGAATACACATTTGACGTACACCAATAGTTTTATAGTAAAATTGGTCAAAACTGCGTCTAATTTTCAGAGAAGAATTGAAAATAAGCCATGATTAATTAGTGTATCTTTTTCCAGTATTATTAAATGACTTCCGTGCCTGAGTTGGAAAACTTTTCACTTACTTAATATCTTCTCTCTTGTCAAAACCGGCGTTACGCATATCCGAAACTGCCAATAGCAGCGAATATAAATAATATTGCCTTTAATCTGGTGAAAACAAATACTTACAACAACGACGCTATTACTCAAGGATGTTAAAAAGGCATACAGCTTTAAATTAATTACATATTGATAAATAAATTTAATCTAGGCACCATAATACCTGCAATACAAATATCCGTACACGAGTAAAAGATGTCAAACTCTGCAAAACGCCATCTTGAATATGTTGACTTCATGTTGAAACATCTCATTTTTTTATCTATGTTCAAATAAATGCAAATCTCGTTTTGGATCGCCTGATAAGTACTTATTTAAAACTTAATCCCTTTTTTCGCGCGTACACAAAATTTATTCCGCAATTTCTGTGGTCATCCATACATTTTTTTAAATGTTAATGTCTTGTCTATAAAAACCATTTTGTCTGGACACCGATAAAGTTTACTGCATTTTAGGGCGTCAGCTGCGTGAAATAATATACAAATCGAAGCATATGATCATTCAATTTTTATACTTATTTACTACTAAAATATAGCAATTATAAAAGTCATTTTTCATTGCTAGCATCACTGTACTACACGCACATATTATGATGTAATAACATCACATATCATCACATTAAATCACTTGCAATCAACATATTAAAATAGATTCCACAGTAAAAAATATCAGTGCTGTCCTCGAATTTATAATAGGATATTTGATAATAATATTCATGGTTATTTAGATTATGGCATATAAATCTGAAAGAACATGTGATTCTGGTTAGTGATAATTATATTGTTCTATTTGAATTCACAAATTTAATTGAATTTTACCGAAGAAATTTTAATATTGAATTTGCGTTATTCAACGTCACAAAAATTAGCAAAGTGAAATTCACAATTATTTATTAATCTAAACTATTATCAAAATTTCGAAGCCTAAAATGGTCCATTGTCCACTCCCTCTTATGTACTTAGATATTTAATACATATTACAACATAAAGAACATTTTTTTCAAATACATATAAAAATTTACCTTTTTTTAATTTGAGGCTCTTCTGCTCGAATACCTCCTTTCTTCCGCATGAGCAGTGTTGCAATTGAAGTTTTTGTTGTACAATAAATAATTAGATAATGCAGAATTCATTGTTTTTATTAGAAAAAAAGCTGAGTCCTTGATTAAGCCAGGCGTGGGGAACCTGCGGCCTTTTGGCCACTCTGGTGCGGCCTTCTGGCCAATTCTCTGATTCTGAAAAAAATTGTAATTTAGTCAATTCTTGGGATTTTCGATATCAAAATCCTTGAAAGACCTAACAAAAAAGGTCCCACGCTGGTGATGTTGGGAAATCCGAAAATTTCTTGCCTTTAGAAATTGTTTCCGGACAAAAAATACCTAGTCAACATTTACTGCGGCCTTCTTGTCGAATCAGAAAAATGAATGAAGCCTTGGGAGAATAAAAGGTTCCCCACCCCTGGATTAAGCAATCAATCAAGTTATATATATATATAATTATATTTTAATAAGCTGAAAAAGAATATCAGTTTTATATTCGAATGTTTCTTATCGTTTATTCAATGAAGAATTGATTTGTAAGAAGTATACTTTCCTTTCGATATTTCTGTCTGCACGCCACATGCCTAATTTTAACGAGGCCTTTACTAACTACTTACATAATTTAGATATTTCTGTTATATGAACAACGAACGTGGGTCACAGACCTTAACGATTTGTAAAGTTGTACTCCACACCATTCTCATTAAATCCACAATTCCAATGTGAGGTGATAAAAAATGTCTTGAAAAAAGTGCCATGATTTTTTTAAACGGCGTCATTCCAGTAAACTATTAGTATACATATATTTAGTACGTTCGTCCTCTTCGATTGCTATGTTCACAGGTTCGAATCCCCGTTTATTTTTGTTCAAAATCAATCATTTCTGTGATTTGTATATTCTTGTATTGAAAAGGAAGCAATTTTTTTTCATAGTCCCATTCTTCCATCCTTACCCGCTCGGACAAAAAGATTTGTCAATTGATTTTCAAGCAGTTCTCGTAAAAACAGCATATGTTGTGATTACGTATTAGAGTTATATTATATTAACTCCACAATTGAGACGGACATGGCTTAAAGAAGAAATAAAAACAATTAGTTTATTAGATACTATTTTTTTATAGAGCGATTTTGTATGGCTCGAAACGAGTCATACAAGTCTTGGTATTTTCTCAATGCAAGCGTTGAGCAAATATGCCTCGTTACATTGCGAAATTATTAGCTTATCAATAGTAAAATTCATGTTACAATGAAACAAAAGAAATGTTTTAAAACATTGTAAACAAAAATGCAATTCCTATTATTTGATAAGCAATTGTACACATATTTTCAATCAGTAGTAAATATCAGGTGCTCTTGAGATATTTAAAAAATATTATTTTGTTTTCTATTTACTTAACATCAATAATAATGTGGAAATAGTTATAGCCTTGAGTTTGTACATATCTCTATATTGACAAACGTGTAAGTTTGTTGTAGTTCATACATATATTTTTACAAGAGGTTATAAATAAATAACCCTGAGTTTAAATGTGTTAAACATTATAAGATGTTATAATATAGCTTTAAAATAATGTGTTATTTTTCAAGTAAAGATCAAATATTTATATTTGTCTATATCTGAAAATAAATAAACACGTACAGTGGAACCCGATCTACCGTTTTCACATTGTTCGTTTTCCCGCATGGATCGTTTTTTTTTCATAGTCCCGGCCAAACACCCATAAGAACAATGTAAAATAATCCCGCATTAATCGTTCCCCGCTTTACCGTTTTCCTCGATTTATCGTCTAAATATTTTGGTCCCATCACAAATATTATCCCGATTGACCGTTTTCGTTGTTTATTTCTCATAAATAGTCCCGCCTCGCATTTCGTTTCGCGTTTTTTTTCAGTGAAACCCCGATCCACCGTTCTCGCTATTGATTGACCGTTTTTGCACTCATATGTCTTACATCGCAACTCAAAAGTCAAAACTGAAATACCTAAATGAAGAAAACTAGAACTCTAACTGAGAAACTGAAAACAATTCAAGACATGCGAAGAAAAACGAGTCGACATAGCAAAAAAGAGTAGACTTAGAAATGTACGCGATTTTGAAGGGGGTTTGCTAAAATTTAAGAGCCAAACTGCAAATATTGTATTAAAAAAAAATATATATATTTTTTTATTCTTTTATAAAAATAGTGAAATAAATAAATAGGTTTTTTGAAAATTAAACATTGTTTTGGTACTATTTGAAGATTTCCCGCATTATCGGTTTCCCGCATTATTCGTTCATTTATTAAGATCCCTTAAAAAACGTAAAATCGAGGTTCCACTGTAGTTAGTTGATAACTTATCAAATAAACAAAGTAATATATATTATAGTGGTAAAATTCCAAATATCATCATCGGCAAATCTTTATTAATGTATTATATGGCGTCGGTTAGAGTAAATTAAAACTTTTTCTTTTTATCTATATTCGTTCGAAAAGATTAAGTACCCAATGGGTTAAATTAACATTTAAACTTTAAAACCTTTATTTCATTAACAAGATGTTTAGTTGCCTTTTCACTCTACATTGTTTCTAAATATGGAGTTCAAATGAAGTGATCTGAAATGTTTTCGATATATTAAACAATTTCTTTATAGTATAATATTATTTCCACTTCATATAAGTGACATAATGTTCTCGAGAAAAAAACATTTTCTCAACGTAAAAGGTTTTAAGGGAAATAGCGAAAATTGAAACACTAGAAACATAAAACAAAATAATTATTTGTGATGGAGTGTAAACATAAAACATCACAAAAACTTAAAACTTAAATTTGTTGAAAATTTACGGAAAACGCTTATAGTAATCATAAGCTTTGTTATAAAATTGTTTATTTATTTTTTACTATGTAACAACACTTCTGGATATTTTATAAATCTTCAGGCTCATAAATTTATCTGCGGTATAATTATTATTTTTTATTTTAATCGTAAGCATTTTTTTATGAAAGAAAGGATTTGACAGATGAAAGAATTTTCTATAACAAAACAAAATGACAATTGCAAAAGACAAACGATTCTAAATTCAAAATAAAAATCGGCCAGTGAAATAATTCAAAGTGAAATAAGCAACGAATCAAGTATTCCCTATGGCATCATCGAAAACGAAAACACCGCCGTCTTCCGACGACGAGCAAGGAAAAGTTTCTTCGCCGCAACAACAGAGATTGTTCTTTCGGCCCGGAACCATTGAAGAAGAGGCCAATACTGGAGAAGGACACGACTCCGCGAGACCTGAGTCTCCATTCCTTCCGCCCGGAGCCGGACTAGGGATCGGCTTGCGGGAATCTAGACTAAGAATAAGCGCGCACAGTTTGCATCGCAGCGCCACCGCTGGAAGCTCTGTTGGACATGGACTGGCGAGGCAGGATAGCTACAGCAGGTGGAACATATAATATGTATACTTCTTCTTCTTCTTTTCACGTCTTTATTTAATCAGAACTTTCATTGCAATCATTACATCTGTTCGTTTTCGGATTCAGTGTAAAAAAATCTTTCTTTCCTACACACTTCATGCGTCGTTTCTTTCTGTCACTTACTTCTTTATTTTACCACATTCACTTCCAAAATGGGACACAAAGACTTCTTATAAATTATTTTACTAATAGCATAGGTGTGTAATATTGTAAAAGAATAATTGATTACAGGTAATATGGTAAAACATCATAAGTAGCTATTTATTACATAGTATTTTTTTCTTTTTGAAAAGGCTTTGCAAAAAGAATTTACTAAAAATAAACCATAAAATATGACTTAAGCCATGTTCTATTACTAAATGTAATTTTTCAATAAAATATAAAAAAACAGTTTTAACCGTAATGTACCGTACATAAATATTTGAATATAAATATTAATTTGTTTTAATGTATATAATTTTACGGAATATAGCACAGAAAATCAGGATGTGTATTGTAATCAAACGAATAGTCCTGCAAATCCTGTAATTTCGTAAACCACAAAATGACAAAAGAACATTATTACGTATTTCATTAAATGAATTAAAACAATGTTTCAGTAAAAAATATTTATACTAGATCTTTTCATCATCTGGACCAACCTTTTATTCGTTTACTCGATACACTATTAATGTTATAAAGGAATGCATACTATAGCGATTCTTTCAATGTTTTCATTCTTAGACTACAAATGATGAAGTTTTTACATTCCGGTACAAAACGAATGTAAATGTAAGTCAGCTGGCTTTATAAACAAAGCCAAAACGTGCATGGAAAATGACTTACGATAAAAAAACTCATTTCGATGGAAATAAATAACAAAATTATTTAAATTATGAACAATACCGAATTGAATTATTTGACACACGCTTAATAAGTACGTAGTAAATATTTCAGAGATTTTAAGAATGGGTCGTCTTCAGTGGTGGGCTGCCAATATGTCAACAAGGGGCTCGCTTAATCTCAAAGCAATTCTCGGTGTTCTGGGGAAGGAGTGATTTATTTTATCACTCCTATGCAATCATATGCAATACTTAAATAATCAATCGGTTAATACTTAATATACTTATATTATGTAACAATATGCACTTTACCGTAAAGTTATCAATGTAAATGACTAAAAATGTACTACTGTGTATAATGAAGCTGTCGTAGATAATATATTAATCAGAAATTGCAGTTATATACTAATTTGATCTGAGAATATTATTTTTCTAAAATTAACAAGGGGCTCGCCGGCCATAGAAAAATTTAACAAGGGGATCGCGCGAGCCCCCTCCAGCCCACCCCTGGTCGTCTTCCGTTGAGAAAACATTCAAAATACTCGGGAAAAAAATCATCCATGTCGGGATATAAGCTATTTTTAAAAACCTTAAAAGATAGAAATATGACACAACGGAATAAGTAGTATAGAAGAAATTCTTTTTTTACCTTATAATTTACATTAATTAATGCTTTTTTCAGAGTGAAATTGTTATTCGCTCTTTCGTTTCATACAAGGTTTTGGTATCAGAATGGATTATTTCATACATTGGTGAATGCAGGAATATCTAAGCGAACGATTTTCAACAATGTTTTTTTTAATTTCCTAGTCTATATAAAAACATAACGTAGTTTTTTCTTACCCTGAGGTAGCTTTGCCATCTTCGCAAAAAAAGAAACTATGTACACTTTACACTGAAATGCTTCATTACACGAGCAATCATAGTTCAATACAATTGCACAATATTATATTATAATATATATATAACAGGAGTTCACAAAGTGTGTTCCGCACGAATTGTTGATGTGTCCCGCGAGAGTTATGCTAAATCGTTACAATATTTCCATGTAACAATGACGGTGTTTTCGTAGTTATGCAATTTGAATTGATTGAGCAAAAACATCATATCGCGATAAAAATTTAATTGAATTCCTCAAAAAATGTTTACTTGAGCCATATCCGAATATAATTAAATGTTCATCGAAGGGCTTCTTTATTTGAAAATACCTATGTTTGTGAAAAAATATTTTCTACAATGGGCATTAATAATTTTAACATAAGATAAAAATTAACTGACAACCATATCTCAACTGTTTTGCGTTTTTACACCAAAAAATTTAAGCCTAGAATTGCAAAAATTTGATTCAAACAACAAAAAAAACATAAATCTTATAATTTTTCTAGTAAGTATATTATTAATGTATATTTAGTTGAAAATACAAATATATACAATAAATTCTTTTTTTTATAAATATGAAAATATTTACATAAAAAGGGTGGCCCACCAAATATTTAATAAATTAAAATTGTCCCTCTGACAAAAAAGTGTGTGAACCTCTGACATAGATACTTACCTACAAAAAAATAATTTATCTATTTTTCTTTTTATCACAGCATTTGTCATTTTTTATTTGTCATTTAGAAACTCTTATCGAAATTGTTTTAATTACCGATAAGAGATAAAAAAATTGTAAGGCCATTTTTTTAAACTCAAAACTGTAAATTCCTTCTTCAATAATCGCCGTTTTTATCAGAGTCAACTTAAGCGTTTCCATATAAATAATAGTAATAGCGAGATAACTGTTGATCTTTAACACGTCTTTATTAATCCCAAAAATGGACTTAATTTACAAGAAATATATGTACGAATAACATCAAATAAAAATTGATGCAAAGATTCGTTCGTGTAAATGTAAAACCTAAATGGTGCACACTGATTAGTGATCACTGTGTAAATTCAATTAAAAATATTCTAAAGCAAATAATATCTTCCTCCCCTTCATTTCGACATCTTAATTACTATATCGACCCGTAATAGGCAAAAAATTGTAACCGACAATTTATAAATTTTACAGGTTTTTTTAAAGTGCGGTTACTTAATAGTAATGTATGATTAATGCCTGTCCTGATATTATAACACAAGTTTCTTACTTTCGATTCTCTAGTCAGCGTTTTTCAACCGGGGCCCACGTGGAACAAACGATAACCAGTCAAAATACTAAAATGCATACGTCCTAAAAAAGATTAGGCGAACGATATATTTCTAAAAATTTTGTCACTGACGCCTTAGGTGATATTGAACAAATATTGGCTTAAAACGCAATTTACCGTATTGTGTCGCTTGTGTTCTTTTGCCGATTGTGGGTCGATACGCTTCTTCTAAGGTGACCTTTGTTATACACATTTTTTTGTAAAACATCCAGAATCGTGTAGTAAAAAAAAATTATGTCACTGTTACATTTATTTTTTTCCTTGAACGTTTTTCAACAATAATATGTCGATAATAATTGACATCGCGTGTGCTCGGAGACTAATTTTATTATTTTCAGGGTGATACAGTATAAGAAAATAAATTCTAATTGACATTGAGCGCATTTCACACACTTATGTCTGAAGATGTTTTTATTTATGGCATATGCTATGTTTATCAGTACTCCGTAAACCTACTATCACAACCGAATAAACATAGGCAGGCACCTGTCGAGATATTTCTCATTATTTCTTATCAATGCTGCTATTTTTCCTACATCTCCAGTCTGTTTAAAACTTTCAGCTCGATTGGCGTTTTTCTCACTACTCCCCGCGAATGTACCGATTATTCGGCGAGCGTTAGAATGAATCTCAGTCTCGCGGTAATGGCGGTTTTAATTGCGAATGACACGGCGCTGTGATTGAGCCTCGCGGTGAATAATCAGTGTTTACAATATTTTAATGGCAATACCATGGTCGGTGTCACGACGCGTGACCGGCGCATCTTTCGCGAAAGATATTTCACTGTTTGCGTTGCGTGTTAGTGCCGTTTATTCTAATTTGTGATTGATTTCTTATACCTACAAAGGTGGTCGTGTTGACAGCGTAAAATATCACGTGTTTTGTGGTTATTTATAGCGGCATCTGACGGGAGCGTGAGAGATGAGTCTGTATTGTCTATGATCCTCTTGTGCGAATTGTAAACAAACCTCGCGGATGATAACTATTACGAGATTAGAGTTTCATCCAATGCTTATTAATATATAACTTCAACTTAAGCAACAATTTAAACGAGAGTAGTCGGTATTAAAACAGTATGTATTGGGATAAGTCACCATCATTCTTATAATGTTTTGTCGGCAATTTTATACTCAATCACAAACAATGTATTTATTCAAATGTTGTACAAAAGCGACTGCACCGAGTGCGTGTGAATCAAGTAATAATATTCAGACTTAATGTTTTTATACTTGCTTGTAATGTATTAAGTATGAATTTCTGATATAGGTTTAGATATATTATTTGACATAGATTTTTTAAGAATAAGTCAATTGAATCGGTGTACATAATTCAACATTCGAACTTTAAAAAATATTTTTAACTGAAAACGGAGACGATATATTGAATTTAATTCATTGTATTACTAATTGAAATTGTGTAGCACTGTAGAACAGCATTTTTTCTCACTGGATATCTAGTAGTCCTGTAATAAATGTATTATAATAATTTTTCCTGTCAAAATAATATATCTTACAGCATAAAACTATCGAGTTTATTTACTTGGCTGTTATTCTAAGACTTTCACAATGAGTTAGAATGACATCAGTCTCTGTCGAATTAGTGTATTATACCTAGTTGTAATATTCACCTGTGGTTTGAATAGCTTTGTTAAAATCATTCTATTGTTTTAACTAATCAAAAAATATATTTTGAAACCGTATACCGTATAATTTTCTATTTACCACAAAA
This sequence comes from Himalopsyche anomala, assembly GCA_031772345.1. Lineage (NCBI taxonomy): Eukaryota > Metazoa > Arthropoda > Insecta > Trichoptera > Rhyacophilidae > Himalopsyche > Himalopsyche anomala. The sequence goes on from CM062840.1 coordinate 11,146,547, forward strand.
TGTTACTAGACATTTAGTTTGAATTAGCTAATTGTCACATTTTGATTAAATATATAAAAGATGACTATCGATTAACAATAACTTTGTATTAATTTCGTAATTTAATCGGCTGTCGGATTCCGGGTTCAACGCATTTTCCAGAGCCCTGCCCTTAGTGTAATGATTTTTTTTTAAATATTTTCGTTAATAATATAGGTCGTTTGTATATGTATTATGTACATATATAATATATCGTCGGTTTACTGCCAGTAGTCATTTCGTGACATATCGGTCAAAACTGACAATATACGTATTTTGTCATGCTTTACCCAGCAAATAAGTCATTATGTCTACAAACACGTTTTTAAAAGCTAAATTTAATATCTCAATGGTCACACTAAAAGTTATGTTTATTAAGAAATTTTCTAACATTAATTTCATGTATATTGAATTATATTTCATTAAATCAACAATATATGTACATTAACAAATATTATATTATACTTACTGATCTTTAGTAATTAATTACGCCAAACATTTTTTTTATATATCTCATATCGAAATGATAAAAATCGTCGATTAACTCACGTCAATTGAGTGTACAGATAATAATTGACCATTTCATTGTTTATCTACGTGTATGTATATTTATTTGACTGATTTGATATGCTATTCAGATATGTATGTCTAAGACAAGGAGCCTATTTTAAATTAACTAATTTGTAGATTTTTTACACACAAGACACATACAAACATTTTCCTATAGCATATTGTATCATATTGAAAAAAAACAAATCTATTATATATGGTAGTGAGTAGAAATAATATTTTGTATTGTGTATTTTTTTTCAATTGATAAAAAATGTGAAAATTACAATTATTTTCACCTCCAATTTCATTTTAAAAAGTAGTCACACATAAAAAAAACTGATGTACATATTCGTCATAATTAAAAGATTAGCAACTTGTATTTAAATAGTTACCTGTAAATAATATTGCTTCTAAAATTTTCTTAGATGTACGTACAGAAATAGAATATTATTATTTTTATATTCAAGCTCTGCAAAATCATGAAAATTAAATAAAATAAAAGTAATTGTGTCCAATTATTTACAATAGTTTAATCCGAAAAATGGCACGTATATTTAATTTAAAAAATCGATGAATTATAATAAAATTCTATCCATTAATTTTTAATCAATGCTACCGATTTGGTTTTCAAATATTTGAAATCAATGTGTTATAATTTTCCTTTTCGTGTTAATTTTAAACGTTACATCACCTACAATTTGATTATTCTAAGCAACCAAAGGGAGGGCTAGTCACATTACAAACATAAAAAATAATGTATATAAGTTTTGACATCACTCTCCACACCTCAAAATAAGCAGCACACCTTTGAAAAGCAAATAATTTATGTTTGTAAAATTTGCTACGGCGTAGCTTTATCTCTACGATATTAGCAACTGACCTACCATACAATATGAAGCATGGTGCATTCAATTTATTTACTTGGTTACTGAGTTTCCATTACGATGTATTATAAATTAAATTAAAATAATTACAATACAATACAGTGGAAGCTCTCAAAACGAGTCTAATTCGTTCCAGAATCTTACTCGTGATGTGAAACACTCGTTAGGCGAAACAATTTTTCCATATAAAACAATGTAAAATACAATAATGCGTTCCATGCCGAAAACAAATCATTTTTTATATTTTTAACGTTTATTCAAATAAAATTACATACTTATAAATTGTTTAGGTGCGGTATAACCTGGAATGCGATTTCGATTTGCAAAAAACAATTTAAAAAATCGACTAGTTTATTATTTATGACAAATAATTAATTCTTTTTTACTAGAACACATTTGTTTTCCCGACGCTTCGAAATATGGTGAAAATATGACAGCATTATCATTGAATAAATTTGTAAAACGCATAGCCACCTCTTTATTTGGATGATTCTCAATGTACGATGCAACAGTTTCTAGTGCTTTTATCATTTCTCTTATTTCGCCAGAAGATTGTTGCTCTGCTACTTCCTCCTCCTCCACTAACAAACTCAACTCCATAACTTCTAAAATGTAAAAACAATGCGACTCCATAAGATTTTCGGTAGTCAGCTCTTGACTATGCTCTTCCACAAGCTCGTCAATATCGTTGTTATTCACCTCCAGTCCCATGGTATTGACCAAAGATACAATCTCGTTGACTGTAGGCTCCACAGGTACTGTCTCAAAGCCCTTAAAATCATATTCGACAACACTCTCTGGCCAAAGCTTCTTCCAAGCTGAAGTGAGAGTCCCCTTGGTAACCCCTTCCCACGCCTTGTTAATCATCTCGAGCCAAGCAACGATGTGAAAGTGATCTTTGGGTCACTCGTTATGAGAAATGTAGCTCGTTAAGGGAGCATTTTTTCAGTCTGTTTTGCTCGTTATACGAATTAATCGTTATTAGAGGTTCTCGTTATGAGAGGTTCTACTGTGGTTTAAAAATTATCAAAGTACGTTTTAAAAAACAGGTTTACAGCACGATTTCTAGCATTCGAAAATATATATACCAAGCCTTTCCGATAGTTTTTAAAAACACATATTAATTATAATCTTGTTTTATCTTATCAAATAAAATGAATGAAATATTATCAGAAATGCAAGCTGATAGAGTAAGCTATTTTTTTCTTCTTAGTATCTATTAGTAATTGTATTCATTGCAAATCGTCATTATTTTCTGTGAAATTATTTCTTTATCGATTTATTTATCATTTTATTTTAACATGATGTTGCTTTATACTCTCGTAAGTTTTGACGTTGATGTGATGCGATTCGCTGCCGAATATATGAAGGTCTAAATCTAAACTCTATACTCATAACGTAAACATAGTCGAAGGGCTTCTCCTTATTTTCAACTGTAAGTTAAAGTTCTAGAATTACTCTCGATCTTGAATGTTGTTTTTTTTAATTGATCACGTAAATACACTCTATAGAGAAAAGCCGCATTAATCCATCAGTAATTGAATAAAGCCACATTCAATAAATTTGGATTTGATTAACTTTAAAATATATATGGATTATTTTGATTCAGCCAAAAGGTCATACCTGAATACAGAAGACCGACGGTTCTCCGCCCATCTAATTAATTAAGCGTTTATGTTTGTTTTTCCTTTTCTCCTCGAGTAAATCAAGTCATTTTATTAAACTATTTTTGAATTTATCTCAATTGATGTAAACAATCTATGATGGCGCTATTATTATTGCCAGATTTGTATAAAATATTTATTTTAATTTAACTTTTCGTCATCATCACCTCTGAACTTTTTGCTGATATGTATTCTTTTTATTAGGACCCTGTGACGTATAGGTAAATATTTTGCGCGCATACAACTCGAAAGGAGTTGCCAAAAATTGCGTGATAAATTATTTAAAAGTGTTTTATCATATGATTAGCATATTATTATCATTTATCCGTCCTTATTTCATGAAAATAAAAACTGGGCTGGACTAGGCAAAAAACTTGTAGCCGATGTCTCCAGTGTCGTCTGAAAATACTGAATGCTATGTCAATTTGACTGTATTATGTCTTGTGTCTAAAGGTGCATAAATAAATAATAATTAATACATCATAATAACACTAACGTAAAAATGATTGTATGCAGTAATTTCCCGAAGTTACGCGATTGATGGAACCGACGAAATACGCCTGTAAGTCAGGTAAAACTATACTTATAAATTTTGTTTGGTTTAACTTGGAACAAAACCAATAAAAATATTAGTTTATTATGCTCCCCAATTTATTATTTTAGCTCCTCAGCAATGAGCTTCAGCAAATCAGCTTAGCTTAGTTGCTTTGTTTTGTGATCGACCGGACAATACGATAACTTGAACAACTTCAGAATTGTTCCATCACAGTAATAATAACACGACGTTTACGAATTGTCCAATTACTTGTGTCCAAGGATTGAACATTATTCACAGCTTTGAATTTTTCTTTTTCATTTATAATTATTAATATTGTGAATCCTGATACTTCAAATTTCTTCGCCAATCCAAAAAGTTTCATTCCGTTATCAAAGTCCTTGATAACGTTAAGTTTATAAGCTTACTGATAATTCTTCTCCTAACTTTATCTTTCCATCTGTACACCTTTCAAAAAAAGAAAACTTAACATTGAAAAGGAGGGGAAGTTTTCATCTTTGGTTGAGATGATCATTATATGTTCATATGCTTCACATTTGGAGTGAAAATTGCTAAAAAGTAACAACTTATTCTAGTGCCTTTTCTTAAATGAACGTTGTTGTCATTTACAGCAAATTGTGTTTTCTATAAAAGCAGCAATAAATATTAATTTACTAACATAAGCTTTTTTTATTTTATATTATTATGATAACATAAATCAATTTTAAACGAACATACTAGAATTTCCATTCGTGAAAACCGCAAAGCGACCAAAACCAACTTAGCTACAAGCTCGACGAATAATTGGGATTAACACTTAGCTTCTTTTTGCTGCCGATCCAACCCTGAGAGAAAATGGTGTATACCTGTTAATAGAGTGCTAATACAGATCCAAGTATTTATGATTGCCATTAAAATTTGCGAAAAAGGAGGTGCTTTTCTTTGCTTATGTGTTACAAAGCAATTATGTTATATTGCGATCACACAGCGACATCTTTTAATGTCATCTCTAATTTTAAAAATAAACAAAATCTAAAAATATTCAGCTATTTACAGACTGTTGACAAGCCGTTTATAGTTTCATATCCAAATACGTAACATACTTCCCAATGAAACTATTATATTATTGTTAATGGAAATTAAACTCCCATTTTTATTTTTATATTAATGTTATTTATTTTAATTTGAGCGTTAAAAATATAACGCTTTGGAGCTTACTTTCTTTTCAACTATGGAAATATAAACGAGAGATTTCTTGTAATTTGCGTAGTCAACTAAAATACATTTTTATTTTGAAACAAATTAAATGGTCAGAATTTAAATCAATTTTTGGTCAGAATAAAAATATTAAACGGTCAGAATATTTAATAACAATTTTGGTTAGTAGGTTAGGTTAGCTTGGGTTAGTTTATTCTGACCGATAATATTCTGACCATTTAATAAAAATACGAGCCTTTTTATTTGGTAGGTATTGTTTTGGCTTATTTATTTTCGAAATAACACGGTCAAAATAATAAAATGGAACCTATTACGCATTTATCTAAATCCACCTAATCTTTTTTACACGCTTTTAAGGCTGTTTTACATGAAACGTACATATGTTCTGTATAAAAAAGGATTGAGCGTACTTGAAATCATTTTTTTATTTGCGGCCCGAACCCACGATAATTTGTTTTATGCGGCCCGCTAGAAGGTAAAGGTTGTGCATCACTGCTCTAACGTCTTTATTTTATTGAACATACTGCACACTACGGTGCATGTAACAAAGTAATTTTTACTAGGGACATCTCGTGCAAAAGTTTGAACACGAAAAACATTGTTACTCTGCAGAATACACCCTGTACAACGAGTGTGAAGCCGTAGTGGGTACAACGCTCAGTACCCCAAGGAATCTTAATATACGCGTTTTTTATTAACACGACGCTATTAAAAAAGCAATCAATACCTTTCTAGAAGTATAAGAGTCATGTCAAAAGGCGTCTTCCTTTATTATATCTTAGAATTGAAACGTTCTCTGAGCAGGAATATTAAATGACGTTTATTTATGGGATCACATTTTGAATCGTTGAGCTGAGAGGCTAATAAACTATTTGGCGGAAATATTCAATTGGACGTTGTTAACATATTAAATTTAAGCCGACAGATTTCTTGCAACTCATAACCTCGTGTTTTATCTGTTAAGCTTTTTAGTGTTGCTAGTATGCCAACTTTAAGTTCCATTATATAAATGTGTACAGTGGATTAATGATCTTGAAGAACTGGAAAAAATAATATCAAGTTAACAGCATTATTAATAAACAGCTGATTCAGGCTAACTTTTTTTTAAATAATTCTGGTTTTTATTTAAATTGATTTTACAGCGGTTACTTATTATATTGATTTTTTAAATTGCAAGTCGCAGATATCCCAGTCTTATCTGCAACTAATAGTTATTGCCAATACGTCATTAATTATATTTAAATATTGGAAAGGTTCAAGGAATTTTAAGGAGCTAATCATATCCAATAAAATAGCTCGAAATGACACCATTGCTAAGATTTTAAATTTATAAATTAAAAACTACGTATAATGTGTTTTAGAAAAGTAGTGCCATTTTTCAAAAGAAATATACTTAGAGTACTCTTCATAGTAAATTTAAAGTTGCATATAACTCTGAGTAGATAGTGCTACGAAAGTATTTACGTTTATTTATTCGTAGAAGGTTTACTTTGAAAGTTAAGAACTGTTTTTAATGAAGAAAAACAGTATTCTTAATTGAAAATCACAATTGAATTATCTTAATATGTAACTTTGGAACTTGGGGCAATTCTGTTTTTTTTTCATTTATTTTACTGTGCAGAATCTTGTAGGTAGTGCTACGAAAGCATACATATATATAAATTCGTAGCAGCTCTACGTTAAAAGTTGAGTTTTTTTATACGAAAACAAATCTTTATTACACTCGATCTATTTTAATCTTTTTCTTAATACATAACTAATTTCTGTATTATCATTTCATTTCGCAAACGAAATAATTATTATGTCGTAGATAGTGCTACGAAAACAGTAATGTATAGAAATGCGTAGACTCTCTATTATAAAATGTAATAAAATTCAACGCTGAATAAAACAGATGAGTATCACAAATTATACAGAATGATTTGTGTGAAAATACCATAGTTTTATTACTTTTTATTCCATAAAAAAGAATATAATTTACATATTTAAACAGGTTTTCTATCACTTAGTTTTATCTCATTCAAAGTAAAGTGACACTTATTAGTGTTCTCTCCATTTCAAGCCAATATTTTGATTTCCCTCCAAGTTATATGATTTGGAAGATTATCAGCGGTCCTCCAATTCAATACAATCCACCCAGTTCAAAGAAGCTTACAGAATTCAGGTTGTCTTAGAGAAAATGGACTATGCCCCCTAGCCTGATTCACTTTTTAATTTTGATCATTATAAATACCTACACAGTTTAATTCTGCTAAAATTAAACTGCCTTACTATTTAAATCTGCCGCAAGCTTCCATCTCCAAAGCTCAATGTGTAAAACTTTGTATAATGATATTTGGTAATTTATGTATTGTATATGTATTTAGAAAGTTATGTTTTTGAGTATTGTATAATGTTATTTACTGAGTTACCATTTGCCACTAGAAAAGTTTAATTTACGCCAGAATATGTTCATGCAACAAGTGTCATTTTTTCTGACCAAAAAAAAAAGCGTGACTCTTAGAAATCAGTAAAATGTTTTCTATTATTTTTAGAAATCAAACTTTATTCAATCATACTGTCAAAATGAACATTTTCTATTCGTTGATATATCGTGGTTTTTATCATTTAATCTTAATAAAAAACACTTTTTGTACGAATCCCACATTATGCATTGTAACAGAACCAGTTTTGCTCATTGCGAGCATTATCAACTGATCCTTATTTTAAATAAATAATGGGAAATTATTAGTAAATTTCATGTACTGCTTTTCCACAAAGACTTGACAGTGAAAACCTTCAAAGTGATTGCATGGTAATCTAATTTATCAATAGAATTTGTCTATTATTTTTTTTAAATTGCGTTTGTATTTAAGTAGTACAAACTCAATATGTAATGCATACAATTTGCATTGGAAATATTAACTCGTAAACAATTATCATTACATTACGATGTAGTGACGTCAGAGGCGCGTGTGGGATCCACATGTTGACAAAATCAGTGCATTTTCTTATTAAATAACTGCAATTTATTTAGGTTCTATTCAAAGTATGTGTAATTGCGCGATTAGTATAAAATCAGTGATAATACAAATGAAAATCTTCTCAAAAATAAGGCAAAGCTTTAAAGATTTTTTAAATTTCAATTTATTGTTAATAGAAAATGTGTTGCTTCCATTTTGAGTGTGACTTTGTTTTAAACAAAGTCACACTCAAAATAATGTTTCTTCTCACAAAGTTTTTTGTGAGAAGAAACAATTTTTTTTATTTATATTTCATTAAATGAAAATAACCGTGTTATAATATTTTAATTCCGTTTTATAATTATACAAACAGAAGCATTCAAAGAAACAAAATTGTAAATACATATAAATCATTTATTATAATTTTAGTTCACACTTAAGGACTAAGTTTTCGAAATCATGTATGCATTTCAAGGTTTTAATATTCAAATTGTTTATTATACTAATTATATGCAATCGACACTTTGCGCGCATATTAATTGTATTCTAAATAAGTGTATCTACCACGTGTTACTTTGTACTGTCACTTTTCTTAATTATTAGCCAATCTACATTATTGAGTTGTTTAAACACAAAGTAACGTTTTTATGCGACTGACTTAAAACTTCTTGAAAAATGACAAAGAGAATTTTGTGTAAATTTACGTATTTTTATTTGGACTTATAAGGGAATTATATTGAATTCTGTCCATAAAGAGATGTTTTGATCTGCATGGGAATATTGCCAGGGCACTTCAAGTTTTAACCGCGTGTCCTGGGATGCCCGTTACACAACACTGTTGATCGCTTCAAACGATTGCCATACGTAGCTTGAGACCAATTCACTAAAGATTTGATTTATATGCACTATTTTTTTTCTGTAGAAAATTTTAATGAATTCAGGTCTTCTTGCTATTTGTACGAAACCGTTAATATGTATGACAATCATATTATATTATAAAATAACAGTGCGCATTTTATCATAAACAAAATCATTATTAACTTATCTATGTATAATCACAAGAAAAATTATTTTTCAGTAGACTTGTCTTTGCATTAGATTTATATTATCAACGTTATAGTTGCGTACCAGCAACGTTCCAGCAAACAAAAATAAATATAATTCTTGAAATTACCCACCGTTCAAATCTGTAGGCATTGACATGATTCCCATGGGTTAATCCATTTCGCCAGCAATGGCTTTAAACTTAGTGATACATTTATTTCTTATATAAACACGATACATTTATTAACTGAGCGTCAGTTCAAGTTCACCCGTGCACTTGAACGCCTGAAGATGCCGAAAGGCGAAACCCGGGTCGTTAGTGACAAAACTTGTGTGAATGTACATAATTTGAACGATTCAAATTTAATTAGTGAAATACTGTATTTGATTCAGACGTAATGTCTGTGGTGGAATCAAATAAGCAAAGATGCATAAATTTTCCATGTCAAGATGCCGCATTCATTTATCTGTAATTAAAAATCATTTTTTTTATATTTTACTTATTCTATTAATCTGCTGTGCAGTAATTGAAGGAAATTCCAATATTGATACGATTGAATGGAATGACGAGCAATCAAATTTAATATCAAAATTTTATTTTATGCGTACAAACAAAGGCCGAAATATCTTTTTAATGCAACCTTGACTAAGATAACTGCCTTTGATTTTCAACAGTTTTTTTGATTCATCAATAAATTAATTGAAAAACCTTTGCAGACATAATCATAATTTAAGTCGTGTCCTTTCAGTAAGTTGATAGAGACATAATTAAAATTGTATTACGTGTAAGATATATAATACTGTTTCACGAGGCTTGAAATGTAGTTGTAAACAATTGTCGTAAGCGAGCTAATATTCATTTTATGACTTGTAGTTGCAATAAATCAGAGTACAGTCATAAATCTTAAGAGAAGAATATCATTGTATATTGTTAATATGATCTTTGTTAAAAGACGGTATTTAATTTTGTGTGGGCCTTTAAAGACATTATATAATTTCGAATTAATGCTTTGTCGATTTGAACATTTGATCCGAATTCTAATATATCACAGCAATGCAATCATTTATTAAACGGATTTCTTTAGAAATACGATAATATATTTATTCTCATCTGATATATTTAAATATAACTTCTCTTATCATTGTATAATCTTTTCGGACTAACTCTTTCGAGATATTTGTTTTATTGTTTAGTATTTTTCTTTATTTTAATGAACCACAGTATCAAAAAATATCGACAACATGTTAAGTATCAATGTAAAACCATCGATTATTATCCGTATTCATATTTTTAACGGTCTGAAATGACCAACACAATCACGTTTTGAGTATACAGACCGTCCAACACAGGGATCGTCAACCTTTTTATGCCTACTGCCCAATTTTGATTATTTTTCATGATAAAATTTCCTACTGCCTACCAACATCGCTCTATATTTCAATCCAGTAGAAGGGTGAAAAAAATTCCAGAAAAAATTTAGGAGAAATAAAAATCCTCCACCGCTCACCACGGAAGCTTTTACCGCCCACTAGTGGGCGGGACGGACCAGATTGACGACCCGTGGTCCAACATGATAGCAAGCTTTACACTGGAGCGCAGTCGTCCACGATTGGGTGACGTGTATTCCTTATGTCTAATGTGCAAACTGCAAAGGAACACACTTCACCTAATCGTGGACGACTACGTCCCAGTGTAAAGCTTGTTAATGACGTGTTAGGCAATTTAGACCGTCAAAAAGAAGTACGCCTGGGAATAGTACTCCTGGTAAAGGATGGATAAAGTGTGATAAAATCATCCTTTTGGATACAGAACAATATACCGATTGAAGTGAAACCTCGCTTTTACGTGCCCGAATTCACGTTTACCGCTATTCGTATGCACTTTTTATAGTCCAGCTTCACCTAAGTACAATTAGTACCAGCTTTCAATTATTTTATTTTCCGCAATTTGCGTATGAAATATTCAAAATTCACTTAAAAGACAGCCTTTAAAGATATTTAAGTAACATTGATGATGCTCATGATCCAACCTTCAAATAAATCTATGTTGTTGATTCGAAAGAGATTTATATGAAATCTGTGAATCCGATCTACGCTTTCCCCCAATTTGTTTCGTAAGTCCCTTCAAAAATGTAAATACGGGATTCAATGAATTTATGTTTCCATTCAGATATTCAAAAGATCGACTGCAATACCAAGTAATGGTCAAGAGTACAAACCACTCATATATTTAATAAGCTACCAGTTCTTAGTTAACCCTAATTTTTTTTTGCTTCGCCATTCTCCTAGAAAAGAGATATTGGTAATTTTACTTGCAACACTTTTTAAAAACAAATTTTATTTAGGAGCTCTATTGAAAGTGCAAACGCTACACATTGGGAGCTAAAATAAAACTTTAAACAATCGTTAGACAACATTTAGGTTTTTAAGACACTAAGCGACTTCCGTGCCGTTTTATTAAAATTGCTTCGAATAATTGCCTGAAAAAATATTCTGTTCCATCTTTGCGATAGTAAATATGATGATATAATTATAATATACCGTTTCCATTATTAGTGAAACGATGTTTTCATTTATATTCCAAAAAATAGTAGAATTATCTCTTTAGTTAATTATTGCATTTCAATTAAAATAAATTTGAAATATCTTGTTAGTATGAACATATAAGTGAATTTATAAATAACGGTAACTTTGTGAAAATTCATTTTTATTTATTAAAACATTTGATATATTTGTGATTTTACTGATAAGTAATACTTCTCCACAAAGTCACCCAATGAAACTTAAATTTGTTTAAGTGGTCAAAATGTATATGATAGATTTATGCCGAAATAGCCATCCACAATATTTGACAATCCCTTTAGAGATAAACACAATGCTGTGTTACTTTATTTGTTAGAAAGGTAATGGGCAACTCATTATAATGATCAATTTGTTTGTACCAAAAATTCTAGCCTAAATCTAAGTACTTAATTTTTACGGAAGTAAACACCTGAGGAAGACAGTATGTTCACAAATGCTACTCAATCAGCACGCAACTAAATAGTTAATAAACATCAGCTGATCTGTTTTCAATGGCTGCGCGCTTACAATACATTGCCCTGTGGTAAATGATTCTTTACAGAGGTGAATCTAGCATCTACATAATGTGCTGGTTGATATCAATGGCTTGCGACCAAATTTTGGTGTGTCTTTCAGTTGTAATATTGGTTTGATAATATATTTAAATTAACTATTTTCTTCTGTCTTGACTGACACCACTATCGTATTTAACCGGAGCTTCACGGCCGCCTTCTATTACAAAGTATTGATCAAAAATGACAGAAGAATGTACTTGACGTGATTGATTTTTGAACTGTGTATTATTTTGATTAAAATGAAAAACTAATATATAAACAAGCGCTGTGAAGCTCGCCTAGCCACTTTTATAATATTCTGCAGAGACTGATTTCGCGTTTAATATAATGAGGAATCAAGAAACCGCTTATAGTCTCAAAGTAAGCAAGTTTATGACGAAAAAGCAAAATAATGTTGCATGTTGTATATTTTGATTATATAATAGATAACTAGTATCCGTCCAATGTAAAAAAAAAAACCAGGGCTGTGGAGTCGCGTGAAAAAAAGACAACTCCGACTCCGACTCCGACTCTAGCTTTAAAATAATTAACGACTCCGACTCCGATTTTAACTTATATATATGTATACCATCAGATCATCTTTAGTCAGCCAGGCATGAAATGTTAACACTTTTGATTATTTTGTTTAAATCATCAAATACATTTTTCAAAAAAAAATCGAGCCGCTCATTTTTCACGACTCCGACTCCAGTTAAAATACCGCGACTCCGACTCCGACTTCGACTCCTGAATGTGAATTTTGGTAGTTAACCAGCTTTATTTGTAACGAGTAATTGAATTTTTACATAATTTATTTAGTTTTTGGCGTAGCAATACGACTGCTACGCCAAAATTATGAATGGATTCAAATGATTTCGTTACGTTAAATGCTACGGTTTATTATGACACTCAAAGAAAACACTCCTTTTGCATACTAATTACAGTATGTGAATTATTTTGTAATGTTCATATAACAAGTTCTTAAAATTTTGGCTGATTTCCGTTTTCTTGAGACAAGTGGGAATTAAATCTTTTTCTACACATTTCAAGAGCGTATTGCAAGTAGCATAACATACGTTTGTCGTAGTAGAACGGAAGTTAAGCAAAATTTCAAAAAAAGGCAAGTTTGAATCGTAAAAGAGTCAAAAGGCTATCTAAATTACGCAGGATAACATTTGTGGCGAATGAATGTTGCAACCCTAGGCGTAAAAATTACCAACTCCGGATTTTCTTAATTTTCTTAGTGTAGGCTCAAATCATGAAACGTGTCAATAGATAATTAAATTATTATTGAACAGTCGTTTTTCCGAGCGTCGGTAATGTGTTTATTTGATTTGGACGTTTTTTGTTAACTCGATTATTGGTATTTAACGATATCGGCAAACATGACTCGTCAGCCGTCGGCGTCTCGCCAAATGTGGCAGCAAATTCACACAGATGCGATATGATAAAAGGAGACATTTCAGACCGTAGCCTTAGTACACATTTAGATCAAGTGGCAAATGGTTCCGCTTTTCAACAACCGATGACACCTTTCAGTCCGGTGGCCGCCATTGAACCGTTTATCTTCTTGACAGTTCGCGGGCGCGGTGCTGCCATATTTTAAATTGGTATTCCTTATTTGAAATACCGTATCGAATAAAATGGAGTCACCGGAATCTCCCGGGGCCAAGGACGAATCGCAGTTGATTCCTGGTGGCTGGAACACGGCAAAAATAGTGGGGAATGGAACTCTTATACCGGGAACTTATTTTCCCAATGGAAAAAGGTAATTGTTAAAGAATACTTAACTTTATTATACTGCACTCACGATCAATTTATTATACCGACAAAATACATCAAATAATAAGTGTTAAGGTTGAGATTAATTATTTGTCTATATTCTTTGGATTATATAAAAATATAATTCTAACTAAATTATTAAAAATATCGATTGTTGATCAGACAATCTGTATAACTTTTATATTACTTAGACATTATTTAACATACCCCAGTGGCATAACTAGAAGGTGATTTGTAGTAATAGCATAAAGGTGTAGAAAATAATGACAATAATAAAATATGTTTATCAGTTGTTAATAAATACGTACTTACTCACCAAGGATGATAGGCGTACCTACCAGTCTTTTTAAAAATCTGTGTGTTGCTTAATATAAATTCCGTACAAATTGAATACATGCAAAATGGATATAATTTTCTAACAATACAATCTGACATGTAGATTAATCATTGAATAGATAAACTTCTCGGGGACATCTTCAATTGAATGAAATAGCAGGCTCGATTGTAAAATTGAACAAATAATTGGCCCTCGTAGTACATCAAATTTTCAAGCAGTCAACATCATCTTTAACTAAGCCTAAGGCACGTCACAAAATACAGTCAATCCTCTTTTTATGCGGTAGATGCGTTCCGTGAAATATCGCATAAAAAAAGACTTAACTTCCATACAAAAAGTGGGGATGCGTTTCATGAATTTTAAAATCCGCATAACTTTGAAACAGCTAGTTAAAATATACCCAAAATAGGATAAAAAAACTTGACTTCCATAGAAAATGTGGGGGTACGTTTCATAAAGTTAAAATCCGCATAACTTTGAAACAGCGAGTTAAAATATACCCTAAATTGCAAAAAAATACAGGAAAATTAGGGAAAAATACAGCATAAAAATACTTCAAATTATAAAAAAAAACGTTGAAAAAAATGTTGGTTATTGTTTCACTTGAATGTAAAATTATTGTCAATGTATGACAATGATAAGTGCGTTTTGCAAGTGGTTCGAAATCACTCTTTTTCGGAAGAAATGGTATGCGCATCAAGTACAAAAAACGATGATGAAATTAGTGATCAAAGTTTGTTCAGATTTTCTTTTTTCGATAATTAATTGTTTGAATCAACATGATTTCAGTCCAAAATTGTATTTTTTTTCCAAATGTCGGTTGTGTTTATGATTCATTCTCTATTACATCCAAAATATAACGATATATGCTCTCGATGTAATATTTAACATTTTAATATATTGTAAAATATACTGCATTTAAAAAAAATTGCAATTCTAAAAAACCGCATAACTTTGAAATCGCATAAAAAGAGGATTGACTGTATTTCCATATCCCTTAGTATAAAAATAAATTAAATTTACCTCAAAGGATTTGATAAGAAAAATCATTGATATATAATGATGCATCAATACAAATAGTATACTGTTCTAGATGGATATATGCGTTCAATTCGAGGGAAAATTTATATTTACACACATTCCATTGGGTTCTGTCTGCCCTAATAAAATTGTGTTCGATGTATCTTATTTCAGTTTTGAGCTTACAAGTTAAGTTATATAAAAATGTACCAGCGGAGATTATGGATAAATAAATGTCAATGAGTAGTCAGTGTTGTAAATTTCGTAATTTCAACAAAAGATATATATTGCCGTATTTTTTTTCTGTCGGTAAGAATTTGGAACAGGAATCTATAATTTGAATGCTGTCCAAACTGTCACAGTTTATACGTCAGGTATTTCATGTATCAAACATTTAACATAGTCTGAACTTGGGCTTGTCGGTTTTGAAAATTCGGATGTTTACTTAAATTTGCAACATTTGAAAGCCAGTATTTTTCAATTCGGTTACCCGGTTTCAAATAGTAGAATTAATATTAATCGTTTCCTTCATACTTTTACTAGAAACTGCCATGATTTAAAATAAAACGAGATAAAAATATGTATTTTAATAGTGAGTATGCATTAATGAAAGCGCTGAAAAAAAACAAATTTAGGTGCATTTGAAAATATGTTTACTGTGATTATGTTAGATCACCCCTTTACGCCGTGATAACTGATTGAATACATTTACCGCTTATAAAATGAGTTAACCTCTTTGCTATTATTTATGTTTTATTATCAATACTTTACATAAATTGACCTCTATATTTTTTCGATTAATAAATTTACTCACAATATTCTCTAATCATTATTATCGATCAGAGATGGGGCTTAATCGGCGTTCAATGAAGATTTCTCGGGCCGAGAAATCTTATAGTGACCGACAACGGAAATCTTCATACTTTTGACACATTTTCCTCAACTTGAAAAAACTAAACATAGAGGGCAGCAGAGACGTTGATAGAAATGAGTTATTTTAGCAACATGTTGTAGAGAGACTTATTGTGATCTTTTCGGCCAAACTAGAGATGAAAAACGGCACAAAAAAAACAATTTCAAAGGATATCGGCGGTTAAACAAAAATTAATTTGGAATATGTAACAAAATAAAATATAAGCTTGCTAAAATACCCAGAGAAACTTAAATTGTAGGATATCTGAATGAGTTTATTGGCATATCATTTCTACAAATATTTACACATTATTTATAATTATTTAAATGTAAACATTATAAGTTATGTATACTGACATAATATATAATAACTTTCATCAATTATTTATGTATCATTCTACCAACGGGTTTATTTTATAATGGCTTGACCTTTTGTGATTATCACTGTTTTATTTTGATATTTTGCCATCATTAATTAACACTTTATTTTGATTATTATAAACAATTAATTACAAATCAACTGAGCCCTGAATTATTTGTATGTTTAAGTTTAGCTAAAATATGTTTTTTTTATAATTTAAAAAAGAACATATATGTACTTAAAATATGTATATATTATGTCAGTATTTATAACACTTACCTTGTCGAAATTCTTTATATTTTTCGGCCAGTTATATCAAAATGGTCAGTGAGTGTTTATACATTATCAGTATCTACTTACCAGCTGCTTAGTAATTACCTGTGTTTATAAAAAGTTTGACAAACTAAAGATACCAAAATTATGAAAATAATGTTTATTATACTGACGCACGAAAAAAATATTTATTTCAACTGAAAAAAATTAATTTATTAAATTATTATTTGTTTGTTTTCAGAAGCCGAACCTACCGCTACGGAGGCACTCGCAAAGTGCGGCGACGAGCAGTTCTTAAAAACGGCGAATGCAACGTCCTCCAGTCTAAAATCTCCCAAAGACGCCTCCGATTCCTGCAAGACATCTTCACTACCTTCGTAGACACCCAATGGCGGTGGACCCTCATAGTCTTCACGCTCAGCTTCATCCTCTCCTGGCTTTCGTTCGCGGTCATCTGGTGGCTCATCTCCTTCACCCACGGAGACCTCGAACCGGCTCACTTGCCAGACAACCAAGAAGAGTCTAACTGGAAACCTTGCATAACCAATATTAACGCGTTCAGCTCATGCTTTTTGTTTAGTATAGAAACCCAACACACCATAGGTTATGGCTCTCGTTTGACTACGGAAGAATGCCCAGAAGCTATATTCGTTATGTGTATTCAGAGTATTTTCGGCGTTTTGATTCAAGCATTTATGGTTGGAATTGTGTTTGCTAAAATGACCCGCCCAAAACACAGAACGCAGACCCTTCTCTTCTCAAAATATGCAGTCATTTGCCAGCGTGACGGAGAACTCTGTTTCATGTTCAGAGTCGGAGATATGAGAAAATCTCATATTATTGGCGCCAGCATACGAGCGCAGCTCATCAGAACGAAAATGACTAAAGAAGGAGAAAGTCTCTCGCAGTATCAAACAGAATTAGAAGTGAACGCGGACGGTTGCGATGCAGATCTCTTTTTCATTTGGCCCCTGACGGTTGTGCACAAAATCAACATCAGCAGTCCCTTGTTCAATTATTCCGCCAGCGACATGCTGCAGGATCGATTCGAGATTGTCGTCATTCTCGAGGGCACGATCGAGTCGACGGGGCAATCGACGCAAGCCAGGTCCAGCTATATCGCGACGGAAATTTTATGGGGGCACCGATTCGACCCCCTCGTGTCATACAACAAAGATCGACAAGGATACGAGGTGGATTATTCAAAATTCGACGAAACGACTCAAGTAGACACGCCTCTCTGCTCCGGAAAGGAATTGTCAGAGTTTTATAAAATCCAAGAAGACTACAGAAACACTGGTCAGTACCTAAAACAAAAGCCGTTGCAAAAATAATAATTTGCATTCACATTAGTTAATTTAAAGCACAAGTCTTTTAAAATAATAATACTGCAACCACTTAAAATGAGTTCTTTAAAAAAAAACAAGCAATGCAGATACTAAATAATTTATCTCTCCAAATAACTCACTCTAATTTATTTTCAATAAAAATAAACATCAGGTATTTTTAATATACTCATCACTAAACATAATAATCATTTGGACTATTTTCACATTACAAAGTGTTTTTTTTAAATAAAAAAATATGAAACCTTGATCTTGCATACATCGGTTTTGTTATATTTAATTTGAGCGCACTATTCCTAAAAATTGTGCATTTTTGAGTGACTTAATACATCATGTAATATTATGAAAACAATTGTGTGGAAATATGATTTCATGAACATAATCATAAATTGTAAAACCATGTTTATATGGTGGTGATGTGTTCATGCTGTGATCATTTTTGAGTGAATTCATTGCGCTTTCATTTTGAATGGCTGCCTGCATATATTCTTCTCATGTAGTCTCCAGAGGAGAAATGCGATAAAAAAAAATCTTCCACTGGTATGCACTCATTGTGTGCGTGCAAATATATTGCAACAGGAATTGACAATCTAAAACCTTATCGTTCGGTTATATCTTCTGAAAGCACATTATTGGTAGCTCATCAGAACATTTAAATTAAGAAATTAATTAAAAAAAACTAATGAGCAGCCCCTGAAATATATTTAGAATCGAGTAAGAAGGACATCCAATCCATGAAACACACGTGAAGTTAGTCGATAGAGAGGAACTACCACTTTAAACAGACAAATCGAACAAGCTTTTTATAATATTAAAAAATATGTTTGCGTAATAGATTAAATTCATGTTGATAGAATGATCACGTCATACAGATCTGATGAGTGGAAGATTATAATTTTGTACTAGAAATACTAAAACAGGTATTGCGGTATTTCAAATTTGTTTTATTACCAATAAATTTGCTTACTGCCGTATCAATTCTCAACTCGATTCAAGTATTGTTCCAAATTTTGGAAATCTCCTGTATATAGTCAACAATAACAATGCACAAGTAAATGACATTTTGATAAATTTTGATCGTCTTCAACGGTATAAATTGATACAATGTTACTGCCCGTTTTACTCAGTCATTGTAAATGGGCGGCAAGACTTCATTGCGTGTCCAGCTACTGCTCGAGGAATATTGTGTGTTACTTTAGGTATCAAAACACAGAATCGCGATTATGTAATTATCATATTCCCATCACCGCAGTATGAATGATCCATTACCCGGGTTTAGGTGTGGTTTCGCCTGTGGTAATGTCTTCTTAGTAATTGCCTGTGTTCGTGTTGTGTGCATATAGATCACGGGGATGCGGCGTCTCTAAAACGTGAGCCCACGTCAGAGATGCCTCCGCCGCCGCCTCTCGAAACCGCCATCGACATATGAAGCGCTCGCCGTGCTTTATTGCCGTGGATGGAATATGTTCGGTACAATAGCGAAGTGCTGAAAACATTCACAAAAGGTTCTCAGCAACTGCTACCAAGTCCAATAATTCGCTGCAACTATTGACAATCTTCGCTTTATCACAATCACTGCTTTCCATATATGTTTTGTATTTCACAGCCGTTATCACCAAGCACCATGGATATATAAGGTGTTATATAATATAATAAGAATTCAAGTAACGTGAGTTATAGGAGGAAAATAAGTGATATTATATTTATTAAAACTTGTTCTAGTTATTCCACAATTTTATAGGATGCTAGAAAGCCGGTTTCACTCGTGATTGTTTGGGAAAATCCGTGGAATAAGTTGGTATGAAAAATTACTATGAATACTTATAAATGTAATTAAACCTATAAAGCAAAGTTAATGGTCTTAAAATACTTTTATGGTGGTACCTGTTATTACACTTCAGAAAACTATCGAGTTTATGAGTGAGTGGAACAGTCTAAAGCGACATAAATATATAATTAAGAAAAAATATTAAGTGACATATTTACAAATATTCGTATAATTGATAAAATCTAGCTAAATATGATTCCAAACATCCTTGTTAATTAAAGCATTCCTTATTATTGTATTTCATTAACAGTTTACTGTATAAAATGAACAGGGAACTAGTAGTGTGCTGAATCAGTGACCTCTTATTTTATTCAATAAATCAATTTATCTCGTCCAAAATGCACTACTTAATTTTTCAAATATTGTGAGCACTAACGATAAATACGCCTTTTTGACATTAAAAAATCCTCTATTTAACAGTTACTATTCCGAGACTTAATTAGCTATCAATGTCAAATAAAAACGAAAAAAAAATATGAATAGTGGTGATTTTCATATATTTAATTTTGTTAATGTTTGATAAAAATTTCAACGATTAAATGTTTTGATTGAGATGAACTATTTTTTGTACGAAAATAAGAGGTCACTGTTTAATCACGCCACTGGCTCCCTGTTCAATAAATTCAGTAAACTGTTAGTGGAATAATATAATAAGGAATGCCTTTATCAACTGAGTTTTCTCAAAAATTCTATTCGTCTTGATTTTATCGATTACACGAATGTCTGTAATTAAGTCACTAGACATTTTTTTCTTGTTAATAGATGTCTCTGTAGACCCGCTCCATTCTCCCTATATTACATTTTTTTTTGCATTGTTTCACTATCGAGCATTCGATTCTTGGTTGAAATGAAATATGTATTGTAAAAATAAATTGAGTCCTTTTTTTCCTCACTTCACATCTTTCAAATAATACATTCTAATGAATTGTGATTGTAATTCTTTTCGCTGAAACTGAAAATACGTTATATTTCCATGGTGTCTATTAATATTTACACGCTTACCGAATGAAATACCTCTCACTCAAATATAATTTAGTATTAAAAATAAGCATTTGAAATAATAATAATATGAATGTAAAATATGTTCGTTAGGTTTTCATGCGCCACGGTCTCCGGTGATCGGTGACAGGCATAATATTGTGATGGCCCGCGATATCGAGCCGACGGAAAGACAACTGTACGAACGAAGGATGGAATCGTTTGAGGACACGCACGAAAGCCTCGCTCCGGATAGCAACGTCGACGAGAAAATTGATATGGACAAACGTTACGTGAAAGTGGAAGCCGGAGACGATTCTGATACAAGTGATTGACCGGCGCGATATTACTCGTGATAAAAACAATCTAAGACATAAACGAAAAGACTTCAGTAAAATTGAATGAATCTTAAATTGTTACAAATATTCGGAGAATGACTCTGTTGAACGTTGCGCTCAATGAAAAATCTATGTTGTGTATTACTATTTAATACTAACCTAAAAAAAATGACACTATCCTCCAGTTTGAACTGTTATTTACAGGATACCCTATAACCCTATATATTATGATATATACAAAATAATCTTCATCAATTATTAAGTTGCAACTACTGCCGGCGGAAATATTATGTATTTTATTTATATTTTGATATGAAGAAAACTTTTTTGATAGTTCATAATATTTTCACTTCATTATAAAGTTCAATTTATTGTTTGAGATCTCATAAAGTGTCAAGTAAATAACACTTAACTTTTTCGTTGCCGTAAATAATTAATAGTAATTACCTAGCAGGCCGGCTATAATTTGCGACTATTAATTTAATTAGTTATTGACGAGATAACTCGTATTTGGCCTGTTGAGCACGAAAAAATTCACGAGATATCTTGTATGTGGCAACCATCGAGTTAAGTTCAAAAAGGACAAACACGCCATTTCAATATTTGGTTATTTCTTTTAAGTAACAGCTTAATGTCAAAGCAACGCAAGTCTAATTTATAGCAAAATGAAAACTTTTTAATAAGTGAAATACGATGTTGCTATTTACAATTGATAGCTGTTGTGGATTCTGTGAGCCTTAAAAATCACTTGCGTTTTATTTGCGACACATTTCCTTTCTTTCTTCATATTCTGTAATATCAAGACAATTTTAGTGATGTTTGAGAGAAGATTACTGACTCATATTTTGTTTGAATTGACTTACCGCACAATCCTTATATCTAGACATTTAATGTAATCTGCAGGGCTTGGAACATTGATGATTTTTCTTTTTGTGTAACAACATGGATATAACAACGCTGTGAATATTTATCGTATGGTGGGATAGTGCCTTTTTGTCAATAACTAAATTCATTTAAGATGCATATTTAATTTCAAACTTACCTTGATGAATTTTAGAAAACTTTTATTATGTTTGTAAATTATGTGTGATTGCATTATTTAATTATTTATTTTATAAAGAAAATTTTCAATATACAAGTCACCGGCATCAAAATAATTTATCAGATATTATTTAAATACAACCACACCACTATTATAATTAATATCAGATATTATAATAGATATTTTTTTCCATTTTAGACTCAGTTATTTACTATAATAAAAAATGGGACCAATCGCTTTATATTGTTATATATCTATAAGTAGAATTAATAGAACAATACTCTCAAAGATGATTATATTTTTAGAATGTTTGTGATGTAGAGTAACTACCGATATTTAACTATTATTTATAAATATTTGTTCATTAAGCTAATTGAGATGTTCCTCAAAATGCAATAACTATGCCATTATCCCTTGGTGTTTTTTTTAAATGTGCCTTACACTCAACAATAATACTTTATTTATACATTGTATTTTAAATTAGTGAAATATATACATTTTTATAATTATGAAAATAAGCGCCATGTTTTATTATGTGTTGTGTGGCAACATTTTTACTGAATTTAAAAGTATTATTGAAAATTAAAAGAACAATCATGCAGTGATTAAAAATAAATTTAGCTATATAAGATGTAAATACAGAAAATAATATATAATATATAAGTACCACACCAGTAGATATGTAAATATGTGAAATAGTGTTATAAGATCGAACGAAATAAAAATGATAATGATAATGAGTTTTTTTTTTCAACCTTGTCTTTTTCCAATGTGATGCACATGAATTCTTGATTAACCATGTCTACAGAAGTTGTTTTACAAGAACCCCTTATTACTCTCTCATTTTTGGAGATTGTATGAATGGTTATGGCTAGAAAAAGTCTAATAATTAGCTATTCTGTCACTACGCTCCATTTTTAGGAGAATTAGAATTGGATGAAAATGTAAACAGCATCCATGAATTAGAACATAAACCTGGACATTGATAGAATAATCAATTTATGAATGTATTTGTTCTGATCCCATTGTCACCGCTACCGAATGGGACTTAGGCCGAGCATTGACCACTGTTGAGAATGTCAGAAGACGATAAACTGGAATGAATACAGTCAATCCAAAGTTATGTTGTGTTTTCAAAATTGTTAGATGGTCACATACATTAAAATTTGAAAAATAAAGAGTAATTCAACAGTTAATAATATGAAGTAAAAACTGTTTATTAGAATGTTCAGGGAGACAAAGATAGAACCAAAGCTTATTGTTTGTGCTTAGACAGTTATTTTTTAAAATTAAGTTTTACCAATTTTACACAAACAAAGATAGTACGTGTCGTTTGTTTGCTGTATCAATGACATAACTCAAAATTAGCAATTTTTTTAGTAAATTAGTGTAAATGTTTTGAATTAAAACATTTGTTTACAATATTATAGAGCATATTTAGTATAATAATAAATTTAATTGTTACAGCAAATGAGCTATAATTTATAAGTTTTTTTAGGGTAGGGAAAAAGTTAATGATTATTTAACTCATTTTTTTATGGAATTTTAGGAAAAAATATTCATTTGTTTCTCAATAATTCAAAAAAAAAACATTTTTTTCATCTGGTTGTACTAAGCCAGGCATGGGGAACCTGCGGCCTTTTGGCTACTCTGGTGCGGCCTTCTGGCCAATTCTGCAATTCTGTAATTCGTAAATTCGGAAGTATACCAAATTGAGGATTACAAATTCCTCAGTGAGCCAAAAAAAATCTTGGACATAATCTGGGGAAAAAGTAGTCAATGTTTACTGCGGCCTTATGTCGAATCAGAAAAATGAATGCGACCTTTAGAGAAGAAAAGGTTCCCCACCTCTGTACTAAACCATCTAAATGAAAAGTAAAAGTATGTGAAATGAGATTTACATAGCAACATAATATTTAAAAAATTACAGTTTACATCTAATTCAGTTTAAAAGCATTGTCATGTTACATGGAAGCTTTTTTTATATTACATATATTAATTAAAAATTAATCCTCCTTTTAAAGTATTTATAATTCTTAACCATTTGAGGAGTATCGCAGTACCGGTATGGGTACGGCAAGCCATTTTGTGATCTTTCATCTATTTCCATTCTCATGTTTTTGATTGAATTATTGTTAATCTTCAGATATGGATATAACACACATCTATCAGTGATTATTTGGAGTCACATTATTATTATTGATTGTTACAAATGCACAAAAGGTTTTTTTATAAAGGTCAATATTTTTAAACAAATCAGTAGTCATATAATATTGGACGTAAAATTCTATTTCGGGTCGATTCACTTCCTAGTAGAGGTCTGCACGGGCCAAAATTTTACAAAACTACCCGGTCCGAGCCCGAAAAACTCACGCCCGACCCGGTCCGGGCCCGAGTCTAATACCGCACTTGTTACCCGAACCCGACCCGAAGCCCAAAACTCCTTATTTTAGCTCGCGGAGGAATTTGAAATCCTCAATTTGCTATACTTTTTCCAGACTATCTCCGAAAGTCCTTTTTTTTTTTAGCTCACCGAGGAATTTGAAATCCTCGATTTGCTATATTTTTCCCCAGAGTATATCCCAAATTTAAAAGCCCGGCCCGGCCCGAGCCCGACTCTCAATTGCGCTTACCTGTCGGGTAAGAGCCCCCGGGCCCGTGCAGACCTCTACTTCCTAGGATCAACATCAATAGAGCGTCACAAGCTCACAGATGAAAGCATAAAAATATCTAGTCCCGAATGTGAAGTAATAGCTTTAAGAAAATTATTAAAAATTAAGAATGAATTACTTTACACAATAAGAAATTGGTGTATTTTTTCAAATTCAATGAGACATTAAAAGGTTTGAATTTTGTTTTGAGCCAATGATTTTGTACAATTACATATTTTTTACCATATTTTTACCATTACAGTGACTTTATATTTTATTTGAATAGTTGCGCCAACTTCTAAATCAGTGTTACCAGAAACTTAAAAACTAATAATATTTTGCCTAACGTCAATTACTTGCCGTCAAAGTTGTATGAAGTATAAAGTTATAAAAGTACATATCTTCTAGGTGTAAAGCGCCCGAAATTTCAACTACACTTATTGCTTAAATATCATTAAAAAAATGATACAGAACTACCATTTTAATCAAAGTATTATTATTATAGTATATTGAATATTTTCTTTTGATAAATTACTATGTTTATTTAAACTACATTACTAAAACTTCAACGTTCGGAGCGAAACAAGTAGTATTTTTTAAACCACCGTTTTGACAGTTGAATTACTTTGATATGGTAAAAATGTTATCTTTTATTGGAATTGATCATTACTTTCGATTTCAATTTTTTTACATTCAAATTACAATTTTTACATCTTAATTGTTTAAAAATAAACTTTCACGTATTTCAAAAGAGTAAGAAACCGTAGAACTGACTTTTCACCACTAGCAATATCTCGTACCCTGCTGTTCGTCTTATTTCGCCTGTCAGTTTTCCGTCAGACGAAATAATAATATAATGTTTCGAACATCAACAAACTTCGACAAGCTGCTGGGTAAGTTTACAAGAAAAAATTCTTGACTTTCTAATGTTTCATTTGAACTAATTACCAAGAATATTATATTTTCAACAATATTGTCATTGTCTTTTCATTTCCAGATAAGGCGACGAGCAATTTGCGACTCGATCCAGACTGGCCTGCTATATTACAGATATCTGATTTAATTAGACAAAATGATTGCACGTAAGCTATTCAAATTATTTTTTTGCCTCAAAGTCTCGAGTCATCGTTGAATTTCATGCTCCATTGCTCAATTACCTCTGAGTTGAATGATGAATCATCCATGTCATACTTACGTACTGTTATCATTTAAACAGAACTTAATTGCTGTTGGCCGTTGAACCTTGAAACATATATTAATTTTTAACGTTTTAATTGTTCAATATTTCATATATCGAACCGTTTCTCTAGTTTGACTTTTAATTCTATTTATACTTGTAAATCTAATTCTTTTAAAATTACAATTTATATGGCTGTCTTTGTTTTCCGCATCCCTTACAATTTGGTTCTCTAAGGTAGCTTCCCTCGAATATTTTCTTACATTAAAAAGTTGGCTAAATATGCTTTACAAAATCCCGCTCTTTTTATACCTGAAAATGAATGAAATGCCTCTAATAACAATGCAGCTCAGTATGAAATTTAATTACGAGTAGGAAAATGCCAAATTATCATACATGGGAATCAAGAAAACCGATTATCTATGAAAAAAATACGAATCTAATATCAACATGAAAAAGTCAACATGTTATGTCAAACGGAACTTCTTAGAACAAACCATATAGCATATTTGAACTATGACGATGGATTTTCGTAAAAATATTTCGTAATTTGCATGATTAATGGGTTTTCTTTTTTACATGTAATGGTATTGCCACTTTAAAGGAAATAATTTCTCCACCTACTGTGATGAATTAGCTATTTTTGGTGAATCCAACTCGATAATATGTTTTAAAAGCAATTCGACTTCGGAAATAAATTTAACCGTTGCACTTCTTCGAAATCCATAAATTGAAAGACTTTATAGGACAGATTTTAAAGTAAGACAAGTTTTCAAGGTTAAATATTGTTAGTTATTTTGATTGGAGAATTCTTTTTTTGTCTCCTTCGAAGAATATCCCATCGCGCTTTATGTATTTATTCTTTATATTCTAAGATTATTACTCATGTATAATATATGTGTGCCACATAAGTAACTGGCAAATTTTGTTGTTATTTTTTTGGATTTCCTAATTACAGAAACGTGTGAATTATTGTAGACTAAATAAATAAATATATTTTTCATTGCAGACCAAAGTATGCTGTTATGGCAATCAAGAAAAAGCTATTCTCTCAAAATCCCCATCAAGCGATGTTCGCACTTCTCGTGATGGAAAGCATTGTGAAAAACTGTGGTTTGTATATTAATTTTAATTATTTTATGTATTATGCAATGAGAAAATTTAAATATACAGTGAAACCCTCACTTACACTACTCCGAATTACGCGCTGGCTTTATATTCGCTGCAAATCCCCCAATTGAACGGTCACAATCCATTGTCTTTGCTACGAGACAGCCGTGCATACAGTCAAATGTTGGCTAGCGTCTGTATTCAATACGTGCCAAGCTATACACGCATAGCCAGGCGACTGTCTGTATTGGATTTTGCGTGCGCTTTTCATTTTATCACTTAATAACTCAATATTTCGTCCATATTATTTTTTTGCAAAATTTAGGGAAATCTTAGTTTAGCATTTTTCGAGGAAAAAACAAAATCCCTAATTTTGTATGAGATTCACTCCCCCAATTACACTACTCCAAATTACACGGTCCTGACTTTAGTGTAAATGGGGTTTTACTGTATTGTGTAGTACATATTTGTTTTTTTGTTATTTAACCCATTTTTGCCCGGTGTTCCAATATTGGAACATTTAGTATTTAGTACAAAAGTTGAGATTGCATCAGTCTACAGCTAGCAAGCGTGGGGATCGTTTCGTGTAGTATTTTTTCAGGTTTGAACCTGTCGGAGTGAGCAGTGTTTTTTTTATTTGCATCAATTACGAGCAAAAATGGGTTAAACAACTGAACTGGTTTCGCACAGCTTTTGAATGATTTCTACTTGTACTTGTCCTGTTGCCAAGTGGATTTATGTCACTGTTATTATACTTCTCCACACACCCTATACCATTTTACTATGTCCACTCCCAATGTAGAAAACAGAAATTTTTCTACAAGATATGCTTTTTTTTTGTTATTCTTACCATCCCTTCACAGAGAGTGGTATACGGACCTTATTTTTAAGATACAGTGATTGGCAGGGAATTGTAGACAGAACAAAAATCCATGGGAACAAATTCACATTTGATTGAAAAATAATTTTATGAAAGTATTCATTACGGGATTCGAGCTCGAAGACCCCATTCAGTAAACCGGACCGGCAAAAAAATACAAAACTAAATGTTTATCCATTTTAAATTGACATAACTTTTTGGTGACCTTGCATGTATACTGTACATGCAAGTACTGTATAGTAAGATTTTCGTGTTCATATCTTTTATTTTGGATATCAACTGAAAATAAATGTGTGCTGTGTATACAATCATTGTGATAATAATGAATTTTGGATACACAGAACAAACAAATAAACTAACAATATGAAAGCCCATAATCAGCTATGACAATCCAATAAACCAGCTTATTTACTTGTCTTGAGTTTCAACTCAAACTTTATTGTTTACTTACCAATCTTACGTTACATTACAAAATTGCTTGCGATATGAACAAAAATTTCCGTCACCTATTTTATATTAACTTCTAGTTCACAGTGGGACCTCATACTATTGTTCCTTTTTTAATCAGTTACCTTTCAGAAACTGTAATCAGACTGATCATTTCACCATCGTTGTTTCTTTAATAAATGTTATGTTGCTTTGGATATATATTAGATAATACAGAACCATTAATCTTTGGACGCATTTTGTTTATCTAACCTTATTAAAAAGATAATTTGCATGCTTAGTAACATACGGATGTATCTAGATGTTCGCAGTCTTACTGAAATTTAGATCTTGAGGTAGAATGTTTGTTGAAAATAATATTAAATTTTTATTTTTTTTTCAAAAATCCTTGTCCCCAAATATGTGAATTTCAGTAAAACTGAAATATCTCATAACTGCGAAAATCTATAGACGCTCATATATTGTTAAGCATGCAAATTATTAATTTACTTTTGTTAACTCGATGGCTGCCACAGACGAGATATCTCGTAAAATTTTTCATGCCGAACACGCCAGAGACGAGTTATCTCATCGATAACTAATTAAATTAATCGTTGCAAATTATAGCCGACGTGCTAGGTAATTACTATTAATTATCTCTGGCAGCTAAAAGGCTAATATTATAATATATTAAATTGTTGAGATAAGGATATAAAATAGCTTAAGTATTGAACTTTTATCATCGTCTCAACCGGTTTCTCAACCGGGGGGCCACAGCATGTTCCAAGGGGACCACAGCATAGCTTTGGAGGGCCACGGGCAAATATCCAAACTCCCAAGTTTTGTAAATCAGGCAGTGACAAAATATTTTGAAATTTTGAAAAATCTGCAAATTCCTGGGTTTTAGAAATTGAAAATTCTGGGAAGAGCTAAAAAAAGTCTCACATCGTTTTGGGTAATCCGTAAATTCCTGGGTTTTAAAAAGTAGGTATTGTGGGAAGAGCTAGCTAAAAAAAATCCTGGCTATTTGAAATTGGCCATTGTCAAAATGTTTTCCGAAAAACTTCCAAACGGGTATGGAGGCCACTGAAAAATATGAGACTCAAAAGAGACCACGGGCCGTAAAAGGTTGAGAAACTATGGTCTAACTACTCCGTGTAAATTAGAAAATAAGATAATCAATTTGCCACATTAAATGTCTTATTTTAAAAATTAATATAAGATTATAATAGGAGGTGTATGTTGACAAAGATAGCTGTATCTACCAGCAAAATATTGAATAAAATCTCTCTTAAATGATAAAAATTTAAAAACACCCCTGTTAAGAAACACCGCTGCACATGAATTTATTTCAAGATTAATCATAACCCAATCCATTTGGTTAAGTATACCCTGGATGGATTTGTATGTCCCTATAATTTTCCACCCATTTTCCAGGCTCTGTGATACACGATGAAATAACTCTGAAGGCCAATTGTGACATGTTTCGCGATCTGGTGAAGTCATCTCAACACGAAAATGTGCGAACAAAAACATTGGAATTGATTCAAGCGTGGGCGTTTGCTTTCAGGAACAGCCCCAAATATAGGGCCGTGCAGGTAAATATATCCATACATCAAACTACCGATGAAATTACTTGCCTTAGATATTATTATGTCTTCTAAATACTTACAATATTAAGCTCTTCTCTGCGGTTATTGATTTTTTGTTCCTTAATTTAATTAGGCAATGCTTTGGCACGGACAAACACTCTCATTTGTCTGTCCAGTGCATTTTATAATGCCATTGTGATTGTGTCATTACTATATTATATTTAGTGAATAATTTTTCAAAATGACTGGAACATTTATAAGGGTAAAATTAATAATTATTTTCTCATCATATTTGTACTCGCAGTTTTCAATATGTTTTTTTTAACATTTGCAAGAAATGAACACATTGAATGAGAAAAAAACATGTGGTCACTATAGTTATTGAAATATTTAATTTATTTAGCTACAATACTAATTTGATTATATATCGTTGGTATACTGCAGAAAACATTCAGTCAAAAATTGTGTGTATTGAGCTAACGTGTAAATCCAGATCGATAAACTTATTCTATATATAAACACATTCTATTGTCTAAAAAAACAAGCTCTCTCATATTATATTTATTTATTTCAATATATAAATAAGTAATATGAACTAAATCAATTTGGTTGGCAGTTATTACTGGCAGAAGCTTAGAAACAATTTGACGATTTTTACTTGTACAAAATTTTTATTATAACGATTAAATGTTTTTCGAGCTGTAAACATTTTGGTAAACGGTTGTTTATACATTTGTCTTATTTCCTACAGCCATGAAACATTTCAATTTTTTTCCTGATATTCGTGAAAATCGTTCATCTCAAACCAAGGCTTTTTTGACTTCACGTTTTCTGACAGTATTCCGATAGCATAAAAGTTCTTTTGATAATTTTAAATAACTCAATAAACTTGAAAATATATACACTTCTATTGAAAAGGAGACTTTTTTTAGTTTTTATAGCTCACATTGATTCCAATATGATAATCAAAGCGAAATAATATACAGAAAAGCTGATAATAATATTGTTTGACAGTAACCACCAGACTACCAGTAAATGTGTAAATGCTCTTCCATGCAAAATGTTCTAATGAATGCATTATTTTTATTGCAGGATACTGTAAATATAATGAAAGCAGAAGGTTACAAGTTTCCCACATTGAAGGAATCTGACGCCATGTTTTCCGCTGACAGTGCACCAGAGTGGTCAGATGGAGATGTCTGTCATAGGTGAATGAAAATTGTTTATTATTTGACGGGGTTACATTGTTCGTAAAGAGCTAAACTTTTGTCCTTAATTTTTCTGAAAACGGGACGCTGAGTAACCCACCTAGTACACTATTTACTACATATGCTGAGTGTACACACATATATTGCACCAGGCACATCATGCAGCATGTTGTAATTGCTGCTCGAAAGAGGCGAAACACGTGTCACAGTTTTTAGCACAATACGCGGAATAATCTAAGTTATTTTATATTAAAATGAACTTCCAAAAAGTTACCGCCGAATCCATCGAAAGTATTAAAATACTAATTATTTTCCAATTCATCCAATAATGTAAGAACCATTTCATTGACTGCCAAATTGTTTTCTTCCTCTTCAGGTGCCGAGTGCCTTTTTCTATAATGCTACGCAAACATCATTGCCGGGCATGCGGACAGGTGTTCTGTCAGCAGTGCAGCGCTAAAACAACAACATTACCCAAATTCGGTATTGAAAAAGAGGTATGAATAAATTTTGGTTACAAAAACTATTTGATAAGGTTTCTAATCTTTTTTAATGTTAAGCCATTCAATGTCTTCTCAAATGATCTTTGAAAATTTAGTCTTTTCAAACCCTTGAACAGGTATTGAATATTTGCTGTTTAGTAGACCATTTGGATCAACATTTTGTAGTGAACAACAGTCACTAGTCATCCAATATGGTAGTGTTGCCCAAACTTTCGACATCTGTGTACCATTTCTATATTCTATAATTTTTGTAACACTGAGTACCCCTCGTCCAAATAAATTACATGTATTTTAACAAAAATCAAAATAAATGAGCTGTTTGTTGCACCAGGCGCAGCCAAAACCCGGTGCAGCGCGTACCCCCACCAAACTCTTTCCATCCCCCAGGGGGTACGCTTACCACTCTTTGGGAAACACTGCAATATTTTAAAATTATAATCATTTTGAAATACCAGCATTCTTAGTCTTAATCAACGTTGTCAAGAATATCATGAGAAAACCAACGATTTTGAAAGAATCTAATTAAGAATGAATCAGTTAAAACAATTTGAAGAATGCAATAAAGTTGAGAGTGTTTTTATGCCTCATTTCCCATGTCTACTACGTAGGTTTGATAGTTTTACTCTTGTAAAATTTAAAATAAACAACACCAACATAAAGAAACATTATTCTAGTTATCGCTGAAATATGCGCATTGTTTCCAAAACTTTTCTGTTTTGATGCATTCTAAATGATGTAGAAATATTCTTATTCTGCCATTGTCAGGTAAGGGTTTGCGATTCATGCTTTGATCAAGGAACAAGACCACCTGGTCCGGGAACTCCTGCCAAAGCTGACGCTGCCGATTCTCCATCAGACTACGCTGCTAACACAACTCAACCAGCTCAGGTATTGTTGCTATTTAATCTTTCAAAGATAATTTGGATTTCGTTTATAGCTAGAAAAACCATATTAGAAAACGAAAGGAGTTTTCTAGTAATTTAATGTCTCGCTACTTACTATTCTTATATGAATAACTTTCAATTCATAATTATTTTTTTGCGTAGCTTCAAAAAGTTTACGGTTGTCTGTAATCAACAATTGTTTCAATGAATTTGTAGAGACTGTTGATATTTTTAGCCGGCGCGTAAGACTGCTGAAGAACTCCAAGAAGAAGAAGAGCTTCAATTGGCTTTAGCCCTTAGCCAATCTGAAGCCGAGCAGAAGGAAAAAGAGAAAGATAAACATCGTTCCGCTCCACAATCTCACACCAACCCTGTTCCTGTGCAGCATAATCAAACTCCAGGTATTTGTTGGAATGAGATGATTCTTAAAAAAATTATTAAAATACAAGCCGCTTAATTTGTTGTCATTTTACTATTAACTGTTACTTTATTTTAATACCTTGTATCTCTCTACATTCAATGTGGGCAGCGAAGTTCTTTTATCAACCGCCGTGAAAGTGATTTGCTGAATTTACATTTGATAGTGCAAAATAAGTTTTATATTACAAAACAACTTTTTACAAGAGACAGACCGTCTTTATATAATTATTTATTTAATCTTACTAGCCTGTAACTCTTGGATATGTATCAAATTCTTTAGTCTGTTCAGTGTGTCGAACACATAGGAATCGGACAGCAATCTTCGTTATTATGAAATGAGTGTTCTTGTTTGCATCATTTAGCTATAATGAAACTCTCGGTCAATTTGCAAAAATAATTAGTCCGACTGGTTAAAATGAAATAAAATAAAATGAAAAATATTTCAATACTTCATTAACTGTTATTATTTTTGTTTTCTAATATAGCTTATATTGTCACCTTTACAGATTTTGCATTGGCGGGTAGTCCGCCAGGATCTGCTCCTCCTGCGGAGCTATCTCGTTATCTTGATCGGGGCTATTGGGAGCAGCGTGTGCAGCCTACTGCAGGGCAGCTAGAACCACCGTCTGCACCTACACCATCGCCCAGTCTACAACCTTCAACTGTGATTATTCTTGATAGTTGTTTATACTCTTAATTTTAGATCAAAATGACACTCAGATTATACCTTTTGTGTTTTAAATGTCGTTCCCTCAACGATAGTACAGGAACAAGACAAACATAAATGTCTCATTATGACAGGCAAATGAGCAATCTAAAACTTTGCAAATGTTATGATAGCTACCTGCTTGAATCAATATTTTTTTAAATATTTTTAGGGAATACCTGATACTCTCGCTAGCAAAATTGCAGCAATCAAAATGGAAAATGGCGCATCTACAGATCCTGAAATGGAGGAGTTCATAACTGCTCTAAAATTGCAAGTTGAAATATTTGTCAACAGAATGAAGAGCAATTCTTCCAGGTAATGGTTACACTGTTTAAATAGCTAATATAATAATAGATGAACTTAATGGAAATATATCAATTTACAGTTCCATCAAATTAAACCTTTACAAAGCTTCGTCATTTATGAGATCATTTTTTTTTTCATTCTTTCTGTAGATATCATTACGCGTCATGCAACAGAAACATAAATTTCTGAACACAATATGGAAGACTAATCATTCAATAATATTATTAACAAAACTTATAAAGATTACGAATCTCCTCTTTTCAAAAATGCCTCTGAAAATTTGTGTGATATTCCTATCACCTGTCAAAACATAAATTCTTTTTCGGCAATATCTGATATAATAATTCCGTGTCACCCGTCAATTGCTTCATCAGGTACTATCCACTAATTCGTTAAAATTAGAATTATCTGTATAATTTCCCATGCCAAAGAACATACATACATATATGCAGAACTAGTTCATTTTCTTTTTAAACAAATAACATATTGTTATCTTTCTTTATTTCAGAGGTCGATCGATAGCCAATGACAGTTCTGTACAAACCCTATTCATGAACATTACCACTATGCACTCTCGTCTGCTGCGCTATATTCAACAGCAGGACGACAGCCGAGTTCACTATGAAGGCCTTCAAGTAAGCCTGTTCCATTTTTCGGTGAAATTATTGGTTGTAGTATGAATATTACCAGTGGGAGCCGTCTTGCATGAAATATCAGTTAACAGTTTCATAATAGCAGTAAAGACATTTAAAAACTTATTCAATCATGAAAATTACAATTCTAATAATCTCACAGAAATGACTTGAAATAAAAACTCTTCAAAAAAGAGCATTTCTATATATAGGCGTGTCCCGTATCATTATTGTTATTTGAATTATTTTTTAGGATAAACTTACCCAAGTGAAAGATTCAAGAGCAGCACTGGACGTGTTACGGGAAGAACACGCTGATCGTCTGCAAAGAGCCGCCGAACAAGCAGAGAGACAACGACAACTCCAAATGGCTCACAAATTAGATATAATGCGTAAAAAGAAGCAGGAATACTTGCAATACCAGAGACAGCTAGCATTGCAACGTGTGCAGGTGAACCTTTTTTTTCTAATTCAATATATTGTCTACAAATGTCGAAATTCAAAGAATGTATATAATATTCTTCATGTATATCTTAGATTTTAAGACAACCCAAATTGAGCTTTCATCTCAAACATTATTTCATAATTAGTTTACACCCCAAAAATGACACCCGGGTAACATGCAAAATTATTAGTTGCACATTAACACTTAATAGGCGGGAAACGACAAAAGTCGTTTTTAGTGTATTGTCTGTAGAATGCGGTCGCGTCAAACGTCGTTTTTAGCGTATTGTCGGTAGAATGCGGATCACGGCATAATACGTTTTTTTTGTATCGTCACTTGTTTGCGGGACACATAATATCACAGGTTTGTTTGTCGGCGTTAATTAAAATGCCGCAACTAATTAACATTAGTCCTAATTCTTTGCTAGAAAGGGTGACACATGTGTCTCGAATATTTATGCTGTAATTTTTACGGCAATAGATTTTACACTTCCAGTGGTAGTAAAGTTGTAGGAATGGCGATTATATATTATAATTATTTATATAATTATAAAATATTGATAAATATGCTATTTTGTTATATAGAATGTTTTGAATATTTAATATTTATAACATGCGGAGAGCTATCTACTAAATTGATAACAAGTTTTATATTCAGTTTAGAAACATAGTGATATTATGATGTTATCGAAATGTCCTAATTTTATTTTTAATGATTAAATGTCACGTATGATTTTTTTTAAAATTTCAATCGAAAATATCGTTTGATTTAGAAGTTGTGTTGATTTTAAGAACGTAATATATTTGTGCGCTAATCACTAAAAAACGTTCGCTACAGGCTTGAGTCTATTTTTGAAGCGCTCGACTAAGAAGTGTTAATAATAGTTTTGCTAACCCTAATGTCATTCATCTGTATGATTTTCATTGAATTTTTCTTATGATATTTAGATACTTCATTATTGACGTTGAATCTATAATTTAATATATAAAATAATGAATATTTTGATTGTGAAAAGTTTGTACACCACCATTGTGTGTTGATAGCGCGTGTAAGGTGAATGAGTAAGCGACAAATGCAACAATGTATCTGAAGCAGTTGTGTGGTTGTATATCGAATTGTAAAAAAATATTGGAAAAGGATAACATTTTAAGGTTTTGAATTTATATTTTTAGGAACAAGAAAGAGAGATGCAAATGAGACAGGAACAGCAAAAGCACCAATACATGCTAGGCGGGACCGGGCAGTATTATTTACAAGGTAGTCCTGTTCACCAATACCACAACCCACAGCAGCCTTATCAACAGCCGGCTCCGTACGGGCCGGGGTATCCCAACATGATGCCAGGAATGCACCAGCCTGGACAGATGGTGTCGGATGGCCAGGGGGGAATGATCCGGCAGCCTGTCCCTCAGGGTGTTCAGATGCAGCCGCAGAATATGGGCCAGCCGATGGGCCACATGCCCCCCCTCGGCATGCCTCAAGGCCCCCAGCAGATGAACCAGCAAGGTCAACCCATGGGCCAATTGCCTCCAGGGATGGGTCCCCCTGGAGCCATGATGAGGCAGCCTGCGCCCGGTATGGGGCAGATTCCTCAAATGGGACTGCCGATGAACCAGGGAGCTCAGATGAATCAGCAAGGCCCCCAATTAGGAATGCCAGGCCAACAGCCGATGCAGCAGGGTCCTCGTCCCGGACAGCAGATGAATCAGCAAATGGGACCCATGCAGCATGGTCAGCAAATGCCGCAGGGGCCTCAGATGAATCAGCAGGGGCAACAAATGGGACAGCAGATGGGGCAGCAAGGGCAACCGATGGGACAACAGATAGGGCAACAAGGTCAGCAAGTGCAGCAGATGGGACAACAAGGTCCGCCAATGTTAATGCAAGGAGCACACTTGAATCAGCAGGGTGTTCCTATGGGTCCCCAGAATCCACAAGTCAATCAAATGGGTCAACCTATTCCTCAACAGATGGGACCTTCGAGACAGCATGTGCCGCAGATGGTGCAGCAACCGCAGCAGCAGCATATGGCGCACGCTCCCCCCCAATTAAACAATCAAATGGGACCACCCACAAATCAACCATTACCGCCTGGTCACTCTGCGCCTCAAAACATGCAGCAGAGCATTCCCAACCAAATTCCTGGACATATTCCTGGACAGCAGCACATCGGTCAGATGACTGGAAATATGAACCAAGGCCCCCCAGGCCAAGCTGTGCCTATGCCGGTTAATCCGCAACCTGGAACAGATATTCCTGCTACTGGAAATCACATGGGAAATTTATCTCCCACTTCGACGACTCCGGGTGTGCCTTTGCCGGCTCCCCAGAATGCACAGTCCTCACCTAAGCACCAGATACCGTCGGTACCTGTTAATTCAACTGCCGAGTTGATAAGCTTTGATTAGTTGTTTTATATCAAGCGAGGATGTTATAAATTGATAGTCGTTTTATAATAATTTTATGTACTTCTCTAGATCGCTAGTAAAGAATTACAAAGAGTGTGTACATGTTTGTAATTTAAATTATTTATGAAAAAATATTAAATGAACCTTAACAATTTGTCATTGAACACACAAAGTATATTAATAACATAAATTATAACCATTGTAGGAAATATATATATAATGCAACTTTAATAAACACTGCTCTTTCATTTTTTAACAATACCTTGAGCCTATCTTACAACTATTGGCAAATTGTGAAGCCCTTAAAGTGTATATCCGTGGACCGGTAAAAATTGGAAAAATATTTTGTGGGCCGGCGTCTACCAGATACCCATATTTAAATAGCCATATCTCAACTTACGACAAAGTATAAATTAGTAAAAGATGTTTTTTTTCTACTTTCTGTAAAATTTTTATTATTAAATATTTCGATTGTCCTAGGAGAGGGCCATTTAATTTGAAAATAAACATGATACATAAATAACACATTAAAAAATATATCTATATAAAAATAGTCAATACATAATAAAACATAGTAAACTAAATAATTAAAGAGCCCATTTCACAGTAAGTAAAGTTAAATAAATTAGAAAAATGGAAAGTAAATTCTCCTTAGGGGGGGGCATGGCCCCCATGGATCCGCCAATGCCTCATATTTATGACAAATGATAACAAAAATTTGTGAATAAAAATCATTTACTCTAATCCTAAACAAAATAGCAGTCAGTCAGCTGCAAGTAAGTATACAAGTGCAGCAAATGGCTAGGATTTTGAGAGGCTCAAAAGACAAGCAACCAAAACCCAAAAGCAATGTTTTGAGTAAGCGTGATTTACAAGTTACAATGAAACAAGATAATTTCTCTACGGATAAAAACATATTTTGAAGATTTTAGTTTTCACTATCAAATAGAACAGTTTTGAGATATCGATCATACACAAATGGCTAAAGCCACAAAGGTAATTTATTAAACATCAAACACACAACCCAAGACTATTGGCTTGTAAAATATGCAATGTAGGTGGAAAGTTGATTTTGGTTATTTTCCACCTATGAAATGATTGAGAATGTAAGTTGGGCTGATTGTTCTTTAAGCTCTCCTGGTATTTTTTGTTTGTTAAAATTATTGTAAGTGCATCCTTAGAATAAACTGTAACGTTTGTAATTTCGATACTTTGAACCATTCTTAACCTTTTGGCTGCCATAGAAAAAAGTACGTTTGTATCTAGCACACCGGTTATAATTTGTCATTATTAATTTATTTAGTTATTGACGAGGTAACTAGTCTCTGGCGTGTTGAACACGAAAAATTTGACAAGATATCTCGTTTGTGGCAGGCATTCTGTTAAATTATTACCAATTATGCCGACCATACAAATAGTTCCAGAACATGTCTTGGAACACAAAATTCACGTGTTCACGCCGTATCATGGAACGTTTCACGTGACCCGATATAGGTTCCCATGTCCACCGTCTAAAACCGAGCACAAACGAGGAACCTGGGTTTTTGCATGCGCGCGCAGCTGTAGACGAGCTGTCAAAGTATATTTCGTCATGACTTCATACCTATCATAACATATTTAGTAATTAAATTTACTTGCATTGTTTGCATCCAATACAATCAAATAACGTTCGTTCAGACGCAGCACTGTACAACATAGCCTCAACGGGTGACGATTTTGTGACCCCTCGTGTGTTCAAGAACATGTTCTGGAACATAGTTAGTGAGAAATTACGTAGATAGTTCTGGGAACAAAATTCCTTAATGTATGGGCTCTATTAGGAGCCACTCAAAATGTCACAACTGAAAGTCTATATCAAATTAGAGAATTAATAGAAAAACTTTTAAATTCAAGTGGGTGCATATAAAATTAGAAATGAACTTCAGAGAAAAGCTTATCTATCGTAATTTAATAGATAGTCAAAATTTAAATGAAGATTTTTAATTATTTTTAATGTTTGTGGAGCATTTTTTAAAACTCTTTCAATTGTTGTATGTTCATCGTTTCTTTAAACTTTCTCTGTAAAGTATTCAAAATCATTGTAAAAACATTTTAGCCCGATGCAGCAATGTTGTAGCCTAACCCACAAAGTTTTAATGAAATTTAATGTTGCGAAAACAAAATGTTTGTGTAATCATATGATAAGTATTGCCAATGAGTATTTTTATATTTGTGGTAAAAAATAGAGTGTACTGGCAAACTCTAAAGTTCAAATTTAATTGGCGGGAGTAAAAGAACTGTCACAACATAGTAATAGCAAAGTTTATTGTTGGCTGCTTTGTAATCTCATAATCACCACAAATAAGTAGCTGTGTATTGAGTTATGTAAACTACTTTTTTTTAACCATGGAAGTAGTAGAAAACGATAATCAAGATGGACATCTTTCTATTTGGCATATTTTTAACTCGACGACGAATACATTATTCAAAAATCTCGAGCAGGCTTCTGATGGCTTAGAAAGTCTGTTGACTTCATTGCTCAACCACAAAAGGTACCTGTGTTATTTTCAATACTCGCTTTATTTATTGCTGAAAAAAAACATTTATTGTTAAGTCTTAGTTCGATATTGTTGCATTACATTTACGACATAACCTATATAAATTAATGTTAATGATTTGTAAGGCCTGCAATTGAATTTTTGTCAGAATCGCAGGTAAATATGTCATACAGTAGCACGTCGACTATTGCGGCGAACAACTTCACAAACTAAGCTGAAAACAACTCCACGATTTAAAATATTTATTGAAGCATTGATAAATCGCGTTAAAATCACACATTAATATGAAGTACACTGTTACAAAAATTTTACTAATATTTGTTATTTATATTTCAGAGAGTTTTCAGATGTTCTCATTCCTCGTTCGGCTTTGCCGCAGAATTTGAAAAACAATTATGTTGCATTTAGCAAATGGTTATTAGGAAGATTGTTCTATTTATTATCAGTAAAAAAATTATCAAGGTAAAGCACTGCATAAATATTGTAAACATATGTCTATCTGTATTGACTAAAAATTTAAATTCTGATTGCTGAATCATCCTGCCTTTTGTTTTCTTAACTATTACCAAGAAAAGTTTTACTCAATTGCACTCTTATATTTCACATTATTTCTTTATAATTACTACGGCATATATTTTCATTTAATGCTTTCTGAATGGTAAGAATTCCTCAAGTTGATGGAAATATGATTTTTTACCGATCATAGGTTGTAAATAGAGGCAATAACCAGACCTAATGAAAGGTTTGTGGTGTCATTGAGAAATCATAAACATCTCATCTTTCAAAAACTGTCATATCATAATAGGCAGAGTCACTCATCATATTTCTTGGGTTGTTGCTCCTAAGACACTACAAGACAACATAGAATTGCTTAAAAAGTCTAGTGTAGAACATAAATAACATTTTCACGAAAATATGAATTAATATTGTAGTTAGACTTCTGAAGATGTTCACATTATAAAAACATCTTTTTCTTTCAGATTACATGCAAACACCATATCCGCTCAATTAAAGATACTGAGCCTTTTATACACAAATGGTGCCACATTTTTTACTGACATCGTAGAGGAATACCTTTCTAGTCTACATCAATTAATTGAATTTTATAACGGTAAAACTGGAAAGAAGAAACTAATTCTGAGACAATTTGTACCGGGAGAAATAGACATAGACCCTGATTACTTGGATCTTGGGGCAATCGATGTTGAAATCACTGATACCGTCGTCTGCAAGAATTTAATAACATATTTATTGCAAATCGTATGCCAGATTGTTTTGTTGACAAACGATTTTAAAATTCCGCAGAAAAGTAACTGCGCCTTGGAAGACGCTTTATACATTATGGAACATTTCGATATCGAACTGAAATGCTCTGTGATAGAGTTTTTCTCAATGATTGTTGACCGTTTCGGTTTGATGTGTAATACAAAATATATTTATAAGTTTTTTATATTGCTAGAATCGTTAGTTAAAAATTTACAGATTATTTCAGTGCTGCAGAACAAAGAATTGGAAGATTTAAATTCACAACTGGCTCAATTGTTTTCGCTGTTAGTTCTTTTGGGACCGTGCAAAAACAGAAAAGTTAATGATACTATTTTAAACATATCTAAACAAATACTAGATATCAGCTACAATTTAGACGTCCCTACTGAAATAAATGATGTTGAAATATTTGAAACAGGTATCAACGAATGCAGCGCACGAAATTATACACCTGAATTGAAAGAAATATGCAGAGAATTAATGAGCAAATTTTATATTATAGAAGATATTAGCAAACTTAACTCTGCACAGTTCGACT
Source organism: Himalopsyche anomala (assembly GCA_031772345.1). Lineage (NCBI taxonomy): Eukaryota > Metazoa > Arthropoda > Insecta > Trichoptera > Rhyacophilidae > Himalopsyche > Himalopsyche anomala. The sequence goes on from CM062840.1 coordinate 11,188,429, forward strand.
GTTGCATTGAATCCATTCCTACGGTGTTATATTCAAAGATAATTTCAGAAGTTAAATCCCAAACCGTCAACGTTAGCGAGAGCTTTCAAGGAAACGTCGTGCCTCTTAGTAAAATAAGTGTGACTTTTAATAAACTGTCAACAATATTTGTATTGGCCATCGACACTGCGTCATGTGATAACATTAACTATTCAGTAGTGAATGAACATCTGAAAAGAGTTTACTCCATAATGGATATATTCTATAAAATTCGTATGTATTTTTACAATTCTGATCAGAGAAGAGGAAAGTTGTTTAAAAATAGATTCGAGCTACACAATACTAAACAAATTTTTAACGATTCTTTCTTGAACAAAACTCCATTTGAATATTTCCCTGAATCGTGTATGTCGACTCTTATAACAAAAATGATAAAGCTATTGAAAGTTCAATTGCAGTACAGTAGACGACCGTTGGTGGAATTGGTTCTGATCAATGATTTCTTTTCAAAGTTATTGAATATGGAAAATAACCTGAAATTTCACAACTTGGAAACAATGTCAGAAATAAGTTGCTTATCCATAACAAATAAAACTTCTGTTTTGGAATGCATTTCAAGTGTAACACAGAGAGACCTATGCTCGGATGTGAACAAAGTTAACTCGTTGAATACTTTGTTAACGCATATGTTATTCATGAAGGCGAACGACGTTGTCGATAGATGGCGAAACGTTGTCGTGAATCTGTTGAAAACCTCACTAGATATGAAAAATGAAGTATTGTTTGTCGGGGTTAGTATACATACATAACATAATCTTATAAAATACTGCACATGCTTTCTTATTATACATACCGCAGTTTCAGATATTTTAGTTTTGAAATTCACACACTATTGCTTAGCATTCATTTATTGCAATAATTATATAGTCTCTGCTCTCTAGTCACTGTCTTCCCTGGTGCATCTGTCACATTTGACGAATGTTGACAGATGATTCTGCAACCTAGTGTTTATATTATACTTGCTGTTGTCCCTGACTTCATCAAGAAGGAATAGTAGAATGAAACTAAATAAGCTGAGTCACATTTTATGGCCACAAAGTTAACTCAAAGATTTGATTTTTTTTTTGCAACAGACTGACATAAACTTTCTGCTATAAGATTGCTTTGTTGATTAAATCATTGTACATGTTCATGTTGTAAAGTTCAAATGAATTCATATCTAATTTTACGACACCGTTGCTGACTTGATTTGATCTCTAGTGACTTATTATACATGGTGCATTGCAGTGGCGGTTCGTGAACTAAAATCTTGGGTGGGCTAGAGAAAAGTTTAGCGTTGTATACTATTTACGAAATTGTGTATGTTTCCACTTCACCTTATACATTAATTTACAAGTAAATTAACAAATACTACGACACTACTGCAAAGTAAAAACACAATATTCCTTTGTACTTCATTCCACTTTATTTAATATGTCAGGACCGGTTTCGCTCATTGCGAGCATCGTCAACTGATGTGTTTGTAATGAGCGATCCTGAAACCGGTCCTGACATATTAAATAAAGTGGAATGAAGTATAAAGGAATATTGTGTTTTTACTAATATAATGCCTTTCCACCAAGTATTGACAGTGAACACCCTAAAAGTGTCTACTGCAGAGCATAAATTATTGTATAATAAAATCAAAGCTAATGTAAGTAAGAAATAATAGAATAGTAAAAACAGGACCTCAAATTCGTCTCCTTCAAAGTGAATTAACATGTACAAAAAGCCGTACGGAGGAATTGTCATCAACTGTCATACAAACACAACAATTGGTATTTGTGTTTGTATGTATGGGTTAATCTAATGTAGCCCCTGACGTCTGACAGAAGCTTGAAACTTTGAAGCGCAGTTGTGTACGTTTAGATGACTTTTCCGTTGGCCAATGTGAATAAAATACAAAATAAATTAATCGTGCTTGATTGCGCCCCAGTGTAAACAAAGTACTCGGGCTATATTATAGTTAGCCCGAGCCTTTGTTATTATTATTAATACGTAGGTTTCGCCAGACAGACGTCACATTGCCTGTTCTGTATGAAGTATGTATAGGGTTCTTGCTTTTTTTATGCCGGCTCGGTTTAAAATTGTAATACAAAACACAATCGAGAGTATTGTTGTAGGTAGACATAGCATTGTCTTATATTGACGGAGGAAAATCAAAACAAAGATATTTTATTGATTTGGGAAAGGTTAGTTACGCTTATAAATGTATTTATTTTGTTCAGCGGCCGAATTGCTGTTCATTTTTATTCGGCCATCTAAAGTTTTTTTTCTATAAATTTTGGGTGAAAAATGCAGGTCAGGCTTAGCTCACCTAGCCCAGTACCTAGAACCGCCACTGGTGCATTGTCAAATTGATGTACTGTAACAACATTTATTGATTTTATTCTAAATTATTCGTTAAAACATTTTCAATTGTTTTTCAGATTATAAAAAACGCACCATTGATTTTACTGAACAAGATATTGCCACCGAATGAATTGATTTCAAGTTACCTCCACCTTGCGCTATTTTCAAAAAATGAAAATATTATTGAGACACTTGTTACCACTCTGCCCATAATAGTCTGCATGTTATCAGGTCACTTTGCTCTCGTTCAATCGGCTGAAGGGATCCGCAATGAAAACCTCGGTTACACACTTATTAAAAGACCAGGGATGGTTGTGGATTTGATATGTTTGCATTGTTATGATTTCTTGACTGCCGATGAGGCAATATTCGAGGCGCTTTTCTCCCGGAGCAACATAATGATAATGGTAGATAAGAGCTGCCTCACACTGTGCGAAGCAAATAATATAGTCCCGAGGTTCACAAATATATTTAAAAAGTTTTTGAATATCGGTGTGTATCGAAGTGTAGACGAAAGCCGTGTAGCCAATTTGATACATTCTTTTGCGAAGCATTCAATTCTCCAACCGGCGGCCATCGATGAAATATTGAAGGAAGAATCATTGAAGAATATTGCTAAAATAATAAGGAACATTATAACTAGTATTTTGGTAAGAACAACATTTAATTATTCATATTAGTTTTTTACGCAAAAATTTGCAACATACAAAATGTTGTTTTTATTTATGTATTATGAAATTTTTTATGCCTGTTTCCCAAGTAGATCAATCGAAACTTTCTCTTTCGGAAAAGGCAGGTTAAGCTATTCTACATGGTGAAAACGGTAAATGTTAAACGGCTAACACATTTTTAAACTAAATAACTGAAAAATAATTTTAATATTTTAGTCACATATAAGTTAGCATACTTATATTGCATACCTATATGTGCAAACATACTAAGTTTTGAAACTGTACAGCTGTAAACATCAGATAAACTCATTATTATGAACAGAGGCTTGGAGCAGACCATGTTTTTCAAAAATAACTTTTACTTTTACTTTTCTTTAAAAAAATAGAAGTACATACATCTTAAAAAGTTTTATTAAATTACAATAAATTGCCATTGTTGTCTCACCCATATTATAATATAATATGGATGAGATCAAACTATCATTTGTCTCCTCTCACTTAAAATTCATTTTAGTGCAGAAAACAGTCGCTCCACACTTGCTTGTGTAGTTGGCATACTTGATACAGTATGTCATGCTGTTTGAATCCTTTCTGGATAAAAAATAATGGCTTTAAACACAGATTTTACATTTATCCATCCCATACCCTCCATCGTATTACAATCTTCGTAAAATTCTTGTTCTCCTTCATTAAAATTATGTGATGGAACAACCTTCCGACATTTTTCTAGTCTATCCAGTTCTTTTTTTTGATCCATCATCTTCTGAGACATCTGTATCTTCTAATGATTGCACTGATTTGTTTGTGGAAGATTATCCATTAAACCGATTGCAAAGTGTCCTATTTAATATTTGAGGATGATAAAATTATGAGAATTATTATAATATGTAGTATTTGAAGAAAAATATTTAAAACAAAATATTCAGAGCAGGGAGTTCTTAAAATTTTTCGTGCCCTGTGCTCCAGTTATGAGTACCGCTCCAAGTCTCTGAATACGAATGCTTTATTTTCTTACATTCTTGTTGAATTGATTAGTGGAAAGATAATTATTGTAAATGAATTTATTTTTTTCTTTTTCCACAGAACGATAAAAATTTAGATGATTCTCTCAAAAATAGCATCGTTGAAGCAACAATAAACTTTTTGCTGAAATGCACTAAGAAAAGCTTGGAAACCAATGACAAACCGCAGCAAGAAGCTTGCCTGGAAGCCATCCGTCAATTCGGCTTGGCACCCTCTCAAAGGGTTATTTTGCCGAGTGTGAAGATGTTGACTTACTACATCATGTGCGGAAGTTGCCCATACGGTTCCAAAGCGGCCGTGTTTATCAGAGATATCTGTGAAGGCCATCAGAGCTCGCCCAATCAGATCTATCACAGGTATAAAAAAGATTTTTGCCGAGTCATGATGGAGATGGCATCACACAATTATCTACTCGGTCAAGGATTTGCTCCAACCGTCATGAAGGTAGCTACATTGCTTTGTTAGTTCAGAAAATAATGCATGAATGAAACGAGATCACCCGCTGCGATCTAGTCGGTAAAAGCTCGGCTCCACTCGGCTGGTGGGTATGGGATCAATTCCCGGTAAGGTCAATGTCAAATATAGATTATGTTTCAATTTATTTAGTTTATCTCGTATGACCTTTCAACTTAAAATTTAAAAAAAAAATCAGGTGACACTGAAAGATGCACACTTTACATATTAATTTTCAATGGATTCAGCAAATATTTTCTAGTACATTCAAGATTCAAGGGATTAAAATCATAACCAAAATCTCAAAATATTCAATAAAACACGTAATCCTAATCAGCTGTTAAAGTTATTGATTTTGGGGTATCAGTATGAAATACCGAATAGCTAGTTTGGCTATATTCATCTGGAGCAGTGAATATTACTTTTTATGGTTATGTAAATAAACATTGCAATAATCGATGCCAGGGGTCGGCAGAATTTCAAGTGAGAAGAGCCAAGTTGTCAAGGAAACAGATAAGTTTTTATGCCCGAAGAGCCGCAAACACCTTTGTAAAGAGCCACACGCAGGTTGCGAGTCTAATTAAATTAATTAAATACTTTTTGTTTTATTTAAATTATTATATAAATATCAAAAAGGTGAAAAAATATCAAAGTATTTAAGTTCTACAAATATTATTTTATAAATGGTTGATGGCTATTTTGGCTTATGCCCTTATCAGAATGAAGATCTATCAAGTAAATGCCAATTCAATCTATAAATATATTATTAATACATAAATGTTTTGTCAATAATAGGCTTGATTTAAAATTTGCTTTTTTTCTAGATTGGAAAAGCATTTGGCTTCGTCGGATACAGAGACTTTGTTTCCAAAGATATATACCATGCCCTGCCATATCTCATCCCCATAATAGTGACAACGGAGAAACTCAAACCGATTATACCTGAAATTGCTTCTCTAATTTATTGTTCTCCAGAAAAATTCCTACGAGAGAGATTTGCTTATCTATATAGTCATATTTACATTTACGAGAATGAGATTATGGCAGAAAAATGCTTCAAGTATATATTGGATGTAATCGGTATACCTCGAGACGTTTTGATCAAGGAGCACTTCCGAATAATATTGACCGAGCTGCTGCTGCAGTATTGCTGCGGTCCTGAAAAGGTTTTGAAAGCGTGTCGTCAGTTAGCCACCAGAGATCCTGAATATGCTCCCAAACCGTCTGGACAACACTTGCCTCTGACGGCCGTCGCAGATTTCATTCAGCCTAGGTTCTTAGGCGTGCTGGCTTATTTCGACAGCAAACTTGTCAATTCTAAAGTTGCCGTGTCCGTAAAAAGGAAAGCTCTCCAAAGTTTTCCCGATATATTAAATTTAATGGGACCCGTTCACATGACGACTTTGAGATTTAAAATACTTGCGACATTGAGAACGGCGATGTCGATGATGAGCGAGTTTCCATCGCTCAACGCGAAGGCTTGGAACGCATTCGTACATAATGTTGACACGGTGGCCCTCGGACCCATGCTTACGACAATATTTGTTTCCCTTCTGCCACTTTTGCCACATAATCCGAAAGAAATAAATGAAATATTGGAATATCTAATCGTAAACAATGAAAACCTGCTCTGCAATCACATTCCTGATCTTTTCTTCGTCGAAGACGCCAATATAAGCTACAAAGTCAAAGCTATCGTCAAAAAACATGTCACGAGAATTCAACCATCATCGTTTATTGAGAAATTAAATTGGTATTTGAAATCGTTGAAGCAAGACACTTCCGAAATAAAAATTCACACTTTGAAATTTCTAAGAAGGTTAATTAAAACGCACCAAACTGATATTGACAACGCTATCTTTGGAAGTAAAAATATACATCATTCAATTGTTGAGTTGTTTGACACTTTAATTGCTGGTGAGTTTTTTAAAATTAATTTCGAAATTTCAACACAGGCTGAATATATTTCTTTGAGACATGCTGTTTATGTGCCGAAAGTTATGATAATATTTTTAGTAGAAGATGACCAACACAATTTAAAACAAGACTGTCCTAATCAAAACAGGATGTATTTTCAGCCTATGTCAACATTACAAATTTAATATTTTTGATTGCTTTGGCGGTAACTTAGTGAAATACGAAATTTCAATTGATAACTTTGCTATTCCACCGGTTATGCTTGAGGTGTCACACCTGTTTCGCCTTGTTGAAGATCATCTTTAGTCTATCTTGGAATTGATTTAAATTCTTCACTTAGGAACAAACAAATAGTAGTATTTTTCTTATTATTAGGTACAGAAAGGGGTATCTAAATACAGCAAAAACTGTACTAATGCTGCAATATTAATAACTTGGTTTTGGAGGGAGAAAATCCCATCAGAATTAAATTTAAAAGCGGGGGAGTCACCAGTCTTATTTATAATATTTCTACATTTTTAATTTAATTTAAATGGTGATTGTTTTTGATTAGGTTATTTGAAAATTGATGACATGTTCTTTGATACTTGCATCAACACTTCCACCTGTTTGCCCGACATAAGAAGCTTAACAGCTTATTCAAGAATGTGTATAGTCTACTTTGAAACAAACAACTTAATTATTAATTGAAATTTTGAGATATTTGGTATGCTTTAATAGTATTATGGTATGAATATACACTAACAATTAACATACAGGCTGCAGAGACAAAGACAGCAGCCTGAGTGAATGGAGTGCGATATGTTTGGGCAATCTGGGAGCTCTGCAGCCGTCGCTTTTACCACGCCGCCCTGCTACTCTTAAAGATGGCAGCTCGTTTGCATTTAGCATCCGCGATTCAAGCTTCATTAAAGCTGCCTTAAACGAACTATGCAGAGCTTCTTTAAACGAAAAATACACTAAGGTAAATTTTATTGATGTACCTATGGAGTAATTTGTTGGTTTCAGCATGAAGCAGATAACGGGTAACCAAATAAATCCTGTATTGAGACAATGCGCTACAATTCAACACCATTTCCCAGTGCCGGAACACCCTCCATATTCACCAGCGTCCTAAGAATGCAATACCTATCGTCATACATTAATTTTGTCATTAATCTAACAGCAAAGATTTCTATCTCAATTGCATTTTTAATATATGTAATATTTAAATTGATATTTATTTTAATGTCGTGCTTAACTTTTCTTCAGAACATGGACTGTTATGCCCTGGCAATTCAAGAGATATTGAAAGCATTTAATATATCTCCCAACGGGGACAAAAAATCTATATGGGACAGCTTTCCAGAAAATGTACAGCAAATAATGGCACCATTGGTAAATTCTAGGTAAGTGTCTTTAGATTGTTCCTATTCTTCCAATATCACAAATTGTAGCGCCATAGTTTTTATTTTTACATACAATAATGCGTTTGCTCTCTGTGGGCTTAGAGAATCATTTAAAAATAATGTAGAAATATATTGTAGAAAAACTTAAAATAAACTTCATTCATACATGATCTTTTGTCTTAGATTATAAATATAAAAATATAGTTGCCATTTGCTATCTTATTTTCATTTATTAAAGTTGTTTATATTTATTTTTCCTAGGTATACATTAGCATTCCCAACAAATCCCAAAAAAGTTCACCCTGTTTACGGATCGAACCTGGCAGCCACATTCAACGAATGGACGTTTAAGTGAGTAACATAGATTAAAATTAAGATTTAACACACTTTTATTGAGATATAAAATACTCTAATACAGTTACACTAAATATACCTTCTATCAAATTCCCGGTACTGTGATTTATCATACCATGGATAAATAAAATTACATTATTTTTACATTTAAATAAGTCTACACAAAACTACTACCCTCCACGATAATTCTGTATCATGCAGTACCTTTTTACGTCCAAAATTATACTGGGATAGTTAGTGTGGCTAGGAGTTGTACTGTGGATGCCATGAAAAAGAGTATCAACACTGTACACTTCTAAAACCTGATGTGTTTCCAGTATAATGAAAGACCACCAATACACTCCGTAGTATGTTTTCGGTGATATTGGATATTGACATGACCGGAGAGGAAGCACAGTGATTGGCAGGTGACCGAGAAACCTAGAGGTGATCTATAAAGGGTATTAAATATATTTAAGGCGGAAGAAACTGTCTTAACAAATCAAAATCTTCCATCAAGATGCTCTTGATTGATATTGAGATACAGCAAAAACATGCGGAACTTTGTAATATTGACATGCATTATATTTTTTTTTATTGTATTCTCTTTCAGCTGGTCATATCAGCTCATCCCGCTTATTGATATGGAGTCCATACAGGAGGTTCTGCGAATGGTTCGGCCTAGCTTGAAACGAGATTTGCGAACCTCGCTGTTGTTTTTACCTTACATTGTTCTTCATGCCATCGTGTCTAATGAGAGTGATACTCTAATTATGATTAAAGAAGAAATCTTAGCTGTTATTGGTAAATAGATTTCTATCATATTAGATTCTAGATAAAGTGCAAATGAATGGATAAAGGCATCAGAAGTTATTGATTGTTGTTATTCATTAGTAATCATTAAAATCAACAAAGATTATCAATTGTTGATTTTCAAATACTTACAAGAAAATCTTACAACATTTAAGAATACGGTTGTAATTCCTTTTGAAGTTATTCAAGTTACCATGTAATCTTCTCTTTAACCCTAGTAAGCTATTAATTTTCATTATTATTTTCAAAGATTTATATAAAAGCTTTTACTTCCTACTTGGGTCTAGATTTTCACTGAATTCAGCGGTGCACATTAATTCCTGGAAAGACATCATTCACAATAGAAATGGATTCACACGCTCAACATTACTTGACTCGCAAGATTTGTTTCCAAATAGTTACCTTTTTTGTTTATTTGAAATGAATAGTAAAAAATATGTGACAGCCAAGAATCCAAGGCTGTGAAGTAGAAGTCAGAGTAGGAGATGGGTGTTTTTTCTTTCTGTTATCTGTTAAAAAAATATTTTTCTTATATTCAGGTCTGGACTCTTTTGGTAGCGCAACAAAATCTAAAGTGGAAATACCAAAGTATAAAATACTGAGAAGTATGAACCTCACACCCATTATAACGCCCGTTGTTCTTGAAGAGGGCACTCAGGTATTTAATTATGTATAAATCATTCCTAGAAACGTATAAAACAGTATGTTGGGAGATACTCAAAAACAAGAATTCGCATTTATGGTAGTGTTGCATTAGGTGGATGAAATACAGTTCTAATTACTCTATCTTTCAAGGTAACCCAACATGAAATATACTGAATGAAACCCGCTCAAAGCGTGTTCAGATTCTTCTAATATGTTAAATTCAACTTTAATTAGATATTGTTTAGAAATTTTACCAGTTTTATATTAATTCTTCATGATAAGTTTTTATTGTTTATGGTTATTATTATGTATTCAGGTGAAATGCAGCAAGATGGTTTATGTAATATTGGACTTTTTAAATCAGTGGATACTGGAATGGCAAAGTGCTAAAAAGAATTCTGGGCTGCAAGACAGAAACTATATGTAAGTTGCTGAATCAATCTAATAAAATAACGTGTCCGTGGCGCAGTGCTCAACGTCGTTGGCTTCTGTGATAGATCTCACGGTTTCAAGACCCAGTCCGAATTTTTTTTTTTCAATAGATTTAGCGATTTCATTATTTGTGATGTATAAAATTTCCCTTCCAATCGTAAAAAGGTGAGACATAGCAAGAGCGATTAGTTAATCGCTAGTCTAGTCCTAGTCCTTATCATTCTATCCCTACGCTTTTCAAAAGAGAGGTTGAGCAACTGAGCAATAAGCAGTTCTTGTAGAAAAACTATCAAAGTTTGTATCTTACCCGCTCCCTGCACTCGGTAGAAAAGGATACACCCCAACCTTTATTTTGTAATTTATAACTAAAGATTTGAATCAATTTTTAGTTTATTCGTAAACATTGCGATGGTCTGATAATACTTCTCAAAGAGGCAAAATTGTAACACAACAAATGGAATAACAAAGTTATCAAATTTAATTTCATATCAGAAAGCTACATGTGTTGAAATACGATGAATAGCATTCTTAATTGAAAGGCACTTTAAAATTATTCCTTTAGGCGGATAAATGCGTTCCTGGACAGCTTCTGCAAACTGACGATTGCGCAGGGAAATTTCCTCTGTGGAGAATTGGAAAGGGCTCTGCAGTATTTGGAAAGATACATGACCGAGTCCTCGGAGAGACTCCAAGAGCAGCTCGGTTTCCTTGCAGAGATATATTCTGTTTTGAATGAACCAGATGCTGTAGCAGGTAAAATTTGGTTGATTTATTAATGTGATATGGAAGTATGTATTTAAATGATACTGTCTTCTAAAATACTCTTTTTGGATGTTCAATAATTTTACAGCATGAAGATATAATACAGACGAACCTTTGTGTATGTTATCTGTGATTTGCCAACTTTTTATTTGATCGGGGTGAGATGATCCGGTAACAGCTGATGGATTACGTCATGATAATTGAACTTCATATGGTTCAATTAATACTTAAATAACGTCTCTTATTTATCAGAAAAGTTAAGGTTCAAATCCTGGCAGTCAGTGGCTAATTTGACACATTATATTTAAGGTCTTGTGCAGAAGTATTTTATATATGTTTTTATATTCTCCTTGACTTGATTTTATCTTGAGTGATTTGAAACGGAAAAATATCTGGCACATTGATAATTTATTGCATTCATAATAAAATTACTGTTTAGGGAACACCTGACCATGTTTGCGAGTCAAAACTCTTTGTTTAGAAAGAGGAAATTTTCTTTTATGTCATTCCATTTACTGAGTGTTTATAATATAACAGGCATAATGCGGATGAAGCAGAGTGAGCCTTCTCTGTCAGAGTTGATACTGGCGCATGAAGTGACAGGGCAGTTGCAAGATGCGGCCACCTGCTATGAGAAATGTGCCCAACAGGGTGATATTGATGAAGACAGATTGCAGGTGAGCCATACTTGTCACACCTCAAAGAGTGGTCCTTCATTTTTACATATTATGCTACCGACGAGACATTCTTTGTACACCATCTGTAGGTTGTTTTGTAAAAATATTTACTCTGGGACTCCCTGTCACATTTCAATCTCTTTGCTTTTTCACATAACATGCCAGCATCCCTCAGTTCTACCGAGTATATCCTATGGATATTACCCGACGGTCGTCCAGTATGCTAGAATTACACCGGTTGGAAGAAGAGGCAAGCAAGATTGAGGTCCTTCGAGGGCATCTGTAGCATGTGACGTGACCCAGCCAGTTCCAACTTCTCTTAATGACCACTGTATCATGTGTTTTCTTATCTCCAATCCCATAAAACTTAATAATAATGTTGTGCTGAGTTTCAAAAATAGATGCGAATACTATGGTCCTTTATGTCATAAATTCAATTTAGAAGTGAGCAAATCAAAATTCCATTTTTCAGATTGTTACATTTACCATGTAATTAACGGCTGTCATGTTGTATTACTCTTACAATGTGGTTTTTCTTTTGTTCAAATCAGGGCATGATGGATGTGTACTTAGGGCTTGACCAGCCGTACACAGCTCTGCGTCTTCTACAAGGAACTAGTGTTGATGACGCTGAAGAAAAAGCTTTAGCGGCAGAACCTTTCTGGAGACTCGGCATGTTCGATGATCTTGAAAAACTTCTCGAAGAACCAAGCGTATGATGTTTGATTTTATTCTAATATAATAATCTTACAAACTTTCTCTTCAATCTCAGATTGTGTCATTTATGTCATTAGCTCCAGGTCAAATAATATATAAAGCACTAATAATATAAAATAAACACAATTATTATAAAAAAATAAGAAAAAAAAATTGCCACATTGCTGTTGAGGTGTTTGTAATGTTTGTATCATCAATTTAAAAAAAAACTTTCAATGTCTCACTTTGATTCAAGATCTTCATAAAATGGTGCAGTGCTGAGTTACCCTACACTTGTAAGTCACAAACAAGTGTGCCACATAGTTAATCTGAATATTCATGTTCTCTTGTATTTCATTATCTTGTCAGGTATCAACCAATGACAGATGGGGCGTAAGTGTCGGCCACTGCCTCTTATCTCTTCGATCCGGTAACCGTAATGACTTGCCTTTGAGACTAAGTGATGCAAGAAGCTCTTTAATGCGACGGCTGGCTGGCGCAGGAGGCGGCGGTGGGTCTTCCGAGAGCGTGTGGGACTACACAAATGCTTACAGTTCAGTCTTGTGCTTGCACATGCTGAGCGAGATCGAACACGCCGAAGAATCTGTTTATAAGTAGGTTTATTCCACTCGAATATTCTAAAATAATCTCTTACACAAAAGATAAATATTGCACTAAAAAGGTTATGGTCTTATAAGTTTCTTGTTCGCTTTTACCATTTATACTCATAAAATTAGACTTTTGAAAAGAAACCTTATTATGAATTGGGGTGTGGTAATCAACTGACATTTTAAACCACTGCTGTTTTCATCCCTCACAGTTATGATCAAAAAATTAGAAAATAATATGTGTGATAATATGTAATTACCTTTATCAATTATGTTTTCTATTCAGAATCAAAACTCTCAACGACGGTAGTACGGGATGTATGGAAATTATTGAAGATCTGATGCAAGAGTGGAGTTTACGACTGCGTCTAGTCAAGTCTTCTGCACGTACCGTTGAACCGGTTCTAAGGTTGCGGAGGATACTTCTAGAGCAATCCAAGGTATAAATAGGTTCAACTTCATTCGCATTATAGCCCTTCACTTACTATTTTAAATATTATTATTATCTTACTATCCAGGAGTTGTTGAAAGAATCTCATCCTCGGACTGCATCACTTTTTGATGCTCACATTGGAAAAACATGGCTGCAGAGCTCCAAGTTTGCTAGAAAAGCTTCTATATTTCAACAGGTATCCATTTCAAATACTTACTAGAACGCCATTGTCCAAATAAATGCTCCAAACGGATCGATTTCTTCTGTTAATATTTATATTAAAATTAAAATTACATGTGTGTAAATGAACTCAGGATCATACATTTAACAGAAACGGCTAGCTTTACCATTTGCTTGCCAAAATATGACTGTAAACATTGGTTATAACAAATGGCATTTAAATTAGAATAAAATATAATAGTATGTAATATCAACATTCATCGCTTTGTTTAACCATCGTTTTCTGCTTGAGGCAGTACTTCGTCAACTGATAAAAAAGAAGATTTTTTCAACTCTGATACTAATGTTATAAATATATTTAACATTACGTTTCTGTTTTTTAGGCATATATATACATATTGAACGGTGAGAAATGCAGTCCGAAAGAATTGTTTATTGAAAAAGCGAAACTGCACTGGATGAGGGGGCAGCAAGAATCAGCATTTTACACTCTGAAAAGAGGATTAGAAGAACATTTTCCAGAATTGGAAGACCTTTCTGAAAGTGACAGGTTAGTGTAATAATTTTTATGTATTTGTTGTATTTGAAATAATAAATTGCATAACTTCTGTCTTTCTATATAAAGTGGAGATGTGAGTCACCTCAATATTCTTGTCTTTCACTCTTTAGTAGCTGTTGCTCCTTCACTCTCATTATTATCTTTCATTTTGAATGTGTTTCAAAGCTATGTGTACTTATTTAAATTATTTGGCATTACAACTAGAGATACAATAAGCGGGGACTTAATCTTTGGTAAGTATTACCTATTTCCATAGTCATAGGTTTGCGAAACCTGAAATCTATGTTTCATTCACCGACTTTATGATTGATTGGTTTCAGAAAACTGTGTGCAAAAGCCAAACTTTTGACTGCCGTTTACAACGAAGAGACAGTGAATGTAGACATGGACGTCACTATTCTTCATTACAAAGAAGCCGTGGACGTATATCATCAGTGGGAAAAGAGTTTGGTATGTTTACTAGGAATGGGTTTTAATAAAATCACTATTATATCATTGCATATTGGTTAATACTATACTAATAATCTAAACTCATTGTTGGCTTTTATCCTGTGTGTAAATGAGAATTAACACTCCTTCTTAAAGCAAAAGAATTCACCTTGTGATTTGATCTTGTGTTGCACCTCAATTTTCTAAGAAAGATTAGAAAAAGAAGGGTTGAGAAAATGAGTAACAAGGGGTTGTTGTAGAAAAACTTCTGTTAAGATACCTCTATAAGGCGGCCATGTGCTTAACTTTGGTCTGGACAAGGATTAAAAAAAAGTTTAAATACATAATCGAGTAACCGGATAAAACAGAACGTGATAAAACATAACTATGACAAAACAGAACAAAATTTATAACAAGTTTCCGAACTCTATGGCATCGCATGTCTGACCATAGATAACATAACGTCTGAATGTATGGTTTGATTCTTGCTATTTTTTTATGTTTTGTTTATTCATAGAACCCATAATCGGTACGCATCAAAGAACTGTAAGCCGTGTTTTGTTCCAACAAAGCATTATTATCAAATAATATCTATCCCTGATTTAAAAAAAACTTCAATTGTATACATTTCGTTATTTGCAGGTGTGTCTAGCATCATACTATGAAAAACTCTACGCTGCTTTATCGCCGGATGAAAAAAACAAGTCTGCTGGTGGAAATGCTCGAGGTCGTGCCGTTGAATGTTATGGCAGAGCCATGCAATACGGACAGAAACTACTCTATCAGAGCATGCCCAGAATGTTATCCATATGGTCAGTTATCCACTGCTAGGTTTTTAAAATTGAGACTAATTCTTTGAGGAGTATCACTGTACCGTATTTGTCATCTATTGCCATTTTCATAAACACATTTTTGGCAGAAAATTATTTTTATTATTTGTAAATATTTGTGAACAAATTAGTAGCCGCATAATATTGAGCATAAAATTGAATTGAAGGAATCGATAACAGTAGAACGCCACGCTTCTAGAAAATTATTAAAAAGTAATAATGAATTAATTTACTTTCCACTAACTATGCGTTTAAAAATCCAAAAATATATGTACTGGCTCTCCACTTTTATACCCTATGTAAATATAATCATAAAACCTTTTCCGACAAACAAAAATAAATATAATTCTTAAAACTACTCACCATTCAAATCTGTGGGTATTCCCATGGGCTAATACTTTTCGCCAGCAATGGCTTTAAACTCAATGATACATTTATTTCTTATATAAACATGAAACATTTATTTACTGAGCGTCAGTTCAAGTTCATCCATGCACTTGAACGCCTGAAGATGCCAAAAGGCGAAACCCGGGTCGTTAGTGACGAAATATGTGTGAATGTACATAATTTGAGCGATTCAAATTTTATATATGTAATATATGTAATGATTAGTAATATTTTGATTCGTATGATTGATTCGTATCCAAAAAAATGTTATTATATTGAATGATAGCATAAAATCAGTCTGAATAACGTCTCACACCCTACCACACAACCATTATAATAACATTACGACACACCTTATCTATCGAAAAATTACTCTACTGAAATCACTACAATGTTTTGTTTATAAAGGAAAATTTGATAAACAAAAAAACAAATTCTAAACCTATTGCCGTTCTTTTCCCATACTGGTTCAGAGTAAATCTAAGATTTTAACTTTTTGGCCGCTGTAGAAAAAGTACGTACCTAACATGCCAGCTATAATTTGCAATTATTAATTTAATTAGGTATTGACGAGATAACTCATCTCTGGCGTGTTGAGCACGGAAAATTTGACGAGATATCTCGTCTGTGGCAGTCATCCAGTTAAGAAACGATCAGTTTTAGAAAAATACCATTTATAATTTTATACTTTTTCCACAGTTTAGTGTTATATTTATTTATTTTGAATTTTTGTGTTATTTCCAGGCTTGATTATGAGTCGCAGCCGACAGACACCAAGAGTCCAACAATGATCTCACTAGTTTCCATTTGTTCAATTATCGACACATTCAGTCAGAAACTTCCCCTTTATTTTTTCTTGACAGCATTTTCACAAATAATTTCAAGAATATGTCACCCTGTAAAAGAAGTTAGTAGTTAATTTAATTATTTTTATAATGTTTTGAGTTATCTATTGATACTATACATCCTTTTTCTACCTGAATATTGTTGCCATCACTCAATTTTGTCTAAAAGGATAAAAAGAATGTTTTGTTTTATCACATTGAATTGAAGTTATTTTTTTGTATCTGTAAGCAAAGGTTTGTATATTTCTTTTTATTCTTTAAGGTCTACATTCAGCTGAAGTCGTTAATAATAAAACTGATAGTAGAATTCCCGCAGCATTCCTTGTGGATGATGATGTCTGTTATCAAATCGAGTTACAGCCACCGAATAAAGCGATGCCGGGAGATAATGAATGATCCTCGATTGACGGAACCTGGTATGCTCCACTTGATTCACGACTTTGATCAATTGGGAGAGAAGCTCATAGAACTCTGCAACAAATCCATACCCAAAAACGTACAGGTAATGAAAATGAAGATTATAATGACATGGATTGAGGTATTCACTCTGTTCTATGTTGGGCACCGCGTTGATAGAACATTGTTTGATACATATTACTATATTATTTATGTAAGGCTAAGAAACACAGGTTGATATTACCAGAGCTGTTGACTAGGAGTCTTTGTTTATCATCATCCCAAATTTGTTGACTTTGATTGCTTAAGCAGAATTCAAATTGAAATCTCAAAAAGAAGTTTTAAAAAAATCAAAAAAATAAATCGGTTGCTAAGTGTAGAAAGGAGTTACAGAAGTGTCAGCTAGCCCCATTTTTAAAGGCATTTATTTAAACTAATCGATGATACATTCTTTAATTTTTTCAGAAAACCCATATAACATCTTTAGTCAGATCATTACCTAGACTTTTGACTTCGGAGAATTTCAGTCAAATAATGATTCCGTCTGAAGAGTTTGTGAAAATAATGCTTCCTTATGATGCAGTCAAAAAGGTAAATTTTTCTATTTATTCATTAAATCTTGTCTTAATCATAAACCAATTTTTCTATGTACAGTGGAACCTCTCATAATGAGCACCTCTTATAACGAGTAATTCGCATAACGAGCAAAACAAATTGTGAAAAAATGCTCCTTTAACGAGCGACATTTCGCATGAGTGACGCAGAGTTTTGGAAAGAGCACTTCACATCGTTGCTTGCCTCAAGATGATTGACAAGGCGTGGGAAGGGGCTACCAAGAGAACCCTCACTTCAGCTTGGAAGATGCTTTGCCAAGGAGGGCTGTAGAATGTGATTTTTAGGGGTTTAAAACAGTACCTGTGAAGTCTACAGTCAATGAGATTGTATCTTTGGCCAATACCATGGGTCTGGAGGTGGATAACAACAAAATTGATGTGCTTGTGAAAGAGTACAGTCAAGAGCTGACCACCGAAAAGCTTATAGAGTTGCGTTGTTTTTCGCATTCCAGGTTGTTACGCTCCTTAATAATTTATAAGTATGGAATTTTGCTTTAATACACTTTAATACACATAAAAATATAAAAAAATGTTTTTTTTTTGGCATGGAACGCATTATTGTATTTTACATTGTTTTATATGGAAAAAATTGTTTCGCTTAACGAGTGTTTCACATAACGAGTAAGATTCTGGAACGAATTAAACTCGTTATGAGAGGTTCCACTGTACTTTCTTTTTCATAAATCGTCGTTACATGATATTTGCAAAAAGTCACTATTGAAAACTTCTTTGAAATTGAAAGAATAAGTATTTGTGAGACTTTTTGGAAACATTCAGATTACACAAGGCAAAAAAAATTCACATTAGTAAATGTAAGAAAGTAGAACCAAAGAGGCGATTAATGACATCAGACATAACGTTACAGTTACTAGAGCAAACAAATAGCTAAATATCAGTCTGACCAGTTGAAAATGATCATAAAACCATATAATAATCAATCCTGTAATATAACTCTAAGGCCCCAGTCTACGATAAATGCCGTCGGTTGCGTACAGCATTACATGACGCTGGGTGCCTAGGTAAATAAACGATATATTGCTTATTTATTTCGAAAAACATTTTTCAGGAACGGGATCCGAATTTCAGCCCTATTCCATCTCTAGTTTATATAACGGGTATCGAGGATCAGGTCTCAATCTTCCCCTCCCAACAGAATCCCAGAAGAGTTACACTCAAAGGTAAGTAACCGTAATACTTCTATCATTAGTTTACTTATTATTCTGAAGAATGAATGAGTTGTTTGATGAGGTGGTATTTACCAATTAGAAAGCTAATGTAGGTATAAATGTTTTTTTAGATTATGCACAATACATGTAGGTAAATCAATAAATTACTGTAGGTCCTCTACTATAAATTATTTTCCACTAGGGTAAAAGTTATGATGATTTAAAGACCACCGCAATTGTATTATGTAGTTTGGGCATATTCGCTCGGTGCCAATGTGTTGATTGAATTGATATTCTCTAAGGAGAACACCATAATAATACTAACTAGTTCTGTCGAGCATGAAGCCGTCATAGCTATCATTGTTATCTTACGATTCTTTTGCATCTGAAAACTTTGCTATTTTTAACATATTAGTAAATATTATTTTTGTTTACTGGTTGAAAGTAGACTAAGATGTTTTGAATCCATAAAATATGGGGTTATGGCGGCTGGGCATATTCTATAAACACAAAATATTAATCACTCTCTTCTTCAGGTTCCGACGGTAAAGGCTACATGATTATGCTGAAGCCGAAAGATGACCTTCGGAAAGATTTCAGACTGATGGAGTTCAATGCGGTCGTTAATCGCTATTTGCAAGAGAGTCCAGAGGCCAGAGATCGCAGGCTCTACATTAGAACATACACCGTGCTACCCCTGAACGAAGAGTGCGGTCTCATTCAGTGGATTTCTAACCTCGTCGGACTTAGGCCTATTTTAGTTCACCTGTACAAACAAAACGGTCGGAAAGAAATCATTTTATCACTCACTTGTAGTTTTTGCTAACTTGAGTAGTAGCTAATGCCAACACTGTTGAAAAAAATACAATACTTTATTGGAGATTCATCGTTGCCCTTAATAGTTTTTTTTAAATGTAGATGTGGTGTTTTTTTCGAATTAGCAACAATTTTTCTAACTACAGCCAATTTGATTTGTGCTCAGTTTGGCTGCTTGACCATCGTGTGCGTCGTACGTTAGGTGAATTATAATTTATCTTTACTCCTAAATATGTTTTAGGATTGCACACTCCCCACGATCAAATGAAATCCATGATGTGCAACAGCAAAGATCCTTTGGCTAAGAAGCGTAAGATTTTCTTGGAACAACTCATGCCTAAACATCCGCCTATTTTTGGAACCTGGTTTCGGCACACGTTTTCTGACCCTCATGGATGGTAATCACTCAATTTATTTTGCTTCCGACTGTCGTATTTATTAATAAAATAAATCCGATTATAAGTTAGACGTGCAGTAAATAATGTATTTGTTTTTATTGTGACAGATTTAATTTATTGTTTTTATTTCAGGTATCAAGCTCGATCGGCGTATATAAGAACGACTGCAGTTATGTCAATGGTTGGATACATACTTGGTAAGTATTCTAGTTTATAAGTCGATCGCTATTAGGAAAAATCCATCTTTTTTAATATAAATCTTCATATGCCTAAATAATACAAATCAAATATTAATAGTTGTATTTATAAACACCTTAATGCAGGTAACGTAGTAATTCTTGTATTTTTATAATAAATGATAATTAAAACTCGTATGTTGTGGAATAGCACAGTCAAACTAATTAAGCGAACTAAAGCGCCTTTCAAGCGAATCGTCCATACAGAAGAAAATGGAAGAACCACATCTACTGTAGAAGTTATACATTTGCCATCGTGAGTGAAGCAACTAAGTCCGCCTTAAAGTGCGTATGCGTGAATTAAAATAGATATTATCTGTTTCCACAACTGGCATGCAGTCTGTGTGCATCTCGTCAGTCAGTTCGTGATTTGCTTTCGTTGCTTAGGATTTTGTCGCTCAGCGGAGGAGGGAACTAATGCGAATTATTTAAGCAATCAAAGTATCGTATATATTATAATCATGCTACAATAAGTGAATCAAAATGAAATAAAGTTACACGAAATTTTAATTTGACACCGTATTAAAATATTCTTGATTTTACCGCCCGCCACTGGTGAACAGATATACAAATATGACATATTGAGTTTTAGATACTGGTTAAAATTATACCGCACAATTGTTGGTTCGTTTTCCACACTGAGAATCTCTTGTCTGTCATATGTGGACGACATTGAAGTATAGACCACTTAATAATTTAACGTAAAAGATTTGTTTATAAAACTACTGAAAACTGCCATATGGACTTAAGAATAACTCACTGAGCTCTGAATTGATTTATAAAAATAGTTTTTACCAATTTGATTGCGTTTATGATATTTTTAAATGATCTCATAGTTTATCTTCTGGCAACCTCAGATCTTTACGATGCATTATAATGTACATAATACATTACAGGTCTTGGAGATCGTCACGGGGAAAACATATTATTTGATTCAACAAACGGTGACACCGTTCACGTCGACTTCAACTGCCTCTTCAACAAAGGCGAGGGATTCGAGTGGCCTGAGAGAGTTCCCTTCCGGCTCACGCACAACATGCTCTCCGCCATGGGACCACTCGGCTGCGAGGGAGTCTATAGGTTTTAAGATTTTGC
The DNA here is from genome assembly GCA_031772345.1 of Himalopsyche anomala. Lineage (NCBI taxonomy): Eukaryota > Metazoa > Arthropoda > Insecta > Trichoptera > Rhyacophilidae > Himalopsyche > Himalopsyche anomala. The sequence goes on from CM062840.1 coordinate 11,209,601, forward strand.
CTTCTGAAAGGTCAATCTGACCACTGAAATATTAATTAAATTAGCACTATTTGTTAAAAAATATATATTTATTTGGTTTGTTTTGTTTATTCACAAAAATCTATTTAATCACAATTAGTATTTTGAACCTACAATGTTTTTGGAATGTAAACTCATAAGTTATCAATTTTAATTTTATATTATAAATAAACTTCCACAAAGTTATCAAAAAAATAATTCGTTAAATATGTTCACAGAAAATGTTGTGAAATAACTCTCAGAGTTCTTCGATCGCAGACTCCTACGCTGATGTCTGTCATTCAGCCGTTCGTATATGATCCGCTGGTGGCGTGGCAGAAAACCACCGGTAGAATGGTGGATGCGGCTTGCCCAGAGAGAACCAACCCCTCTGCTCAAGAGCATCTCAATTGTATTCAACAGAGATTGCAAGGAATGGTAAGAAAATAAATACATTCCCGTCAATATCTACATTTTTAGTGTTTTATAGTTTGACTGAGATCAGTTTATTGATAATCATGAAGTGGCTGGAACCATTCCAGCAGCACATGATTAAGTTAGGTTTGCTGCTAATTTTGTAAATCCAGACCAAATCAAACCACCCTTATTCACAAGCATTTGTTTATCCCAAACTTTTATGATGTATGATACCACAACTTGCTACCATAATGCACCACTCTCAGAATGGATGTATTGATTGAATTCTGATTCAGTTTAACCAATATTTATACGTATAGAATAGGGTATCCAATCCCGGAGCCTTTTTCCAATCCCGGGATTTCGAGATTTATAAATTTTAAGATAAATTTACCGAGGAATTTGAAATCTCCTATTTGGTATACTTTTTCCTAGTATTCTCACGAAACCTCGTTTTTTTTTTTTTTTAGCTCACCGAGGAATTTCAAATCCTCAATTTGGTATACTTTTTCCCCGAATTCTCACGAAACCTCGTTTTTTTTTTTTTTAGCTCACCGAGGAATTTGAATCGACAATTTGCCAATTTCATCTCACTTTTCGAGATTTACTCCAAATTTCTCAATCCCGAAATCCCGGGATCGCGACCATGTCAATCCCGGGATTTCGGGATCAGAAAATTGAACGGGATCCCGGGATTACGGGATCCCGGGATTGGATGCCCAAGTATAGAAATAAAACACAATTTTATATCATTCATCGTGGACATTTTTGATTGATGTAAAATAAATTTTAACAGGATTATTTATATGCCATGTATGCACCATTATTTATATTGTGTTGAGAGTGGTTCCAGCTATCCCTATTCAATGAGTCGATTTTGTCTCTTGCATAGCCACAACAATTCATAAAAAATTTGCCACTAATCCATTGATTTTGATCTTCATAATAATTTTCGTTTGCAGGTAAGGACGAAGGATAAACATTATTCGTTATCGCTATCTCCAGAGGGTCAAGCAAATAATCTTATCCTTGAAGCGACCAGCATCGAGAACCTCTGTCAAATGTACTTGGGATGGGGACCATTTTTGTAATAAGACATAATGATAAATTAAAATGTAATATTTTATACTTTTATATAAAAAAATATGTAAATAAATCATTATACTAATAAAATTTCAACCATTGGACTCTCACCTCTAACAGAGCAATATCTACTCCCTGACTCCTTAAACCTGTCGCCTACGTCACAGCACAGTGGTCTAGTTGGTTAGAGCTTGTTCTACCGACCAAATGAGTCTGGGTTCGATTTCCGGTTAGGTCAATGTCAAATTTAGATTTTTCAATTTAAATTTAAGACCTAAGACATGGGTGTTTGTGATATCAACTTACCTCAAGTTTATCTCTTGAGTGACTTACAGTAAATTCCCGAATTTTTTTCGTATGATCTTTCAACTTTAAAATATTTGGCGCATTGGCATTAACTGTAATGCCAAATATTTGTATTAATTAAAAAAAACTTTAAAAATAAATCACGTGATAATTCCTCATAGCTAGTGTTGCTAGACTTGTCAACCATTCAATCCCTTAATTTAAAAACACCATTAAAATAATTTATATCATTAAAAATCTGAGACATGATACAATTTATAAACTGCATTTATATTAGAAATCCTTTGTTGAATTTTATTTTATTGTTATTTTCGAAATTAGGCATTTTTTATACAATATTAAATCAAATTATTTTAAAATAAAAACGTAAAAGAAAAAGGAATAATTAGTAGGAGCTACATTATGTTCAACATTTTAATATATTTTTTTCACATTAACATTGTAAAATCAAATGTATTCATTCATTGATTTAAAAATAGTAAAATGTAGCAGCAAAAGTCATCGGAGGGGACAGATATTAGTTCCAGAAACTACCGTCAGGACATAGAGGGAAGACAGTACGCCGTCACCCAGATTTCAGCAAATTCACCATTTTCTATTGATCTCGCTGATTTGTTCCTTTCGTAAATTTTTTCTCCCAGTAAAATACAGAAAATCATTACAATAAAGTTCTACTCAACCTTGTTCAAAATATTTTAAAAATACCACAATATCCATAAAAGAATCAGTAAACTGCTGGACTTATTTGCTTACAAATATTTTTTAAGAGGTGGTATCGTTTGCAGAAGAAATGACTTTTTCAGGTCTACCGACTAATGGCGTAAAATGATAAGGCCGGAAAACTAGTACCCATCATTTTGCATTCAAAGAATAAGAATGAATTCTCAGAAGAAAAATAAACAAATTGAAGTGGTAAAATTAACAACTAACAATAAGTACTCAGACGGTACAGAGTCTTAGCAATCTGATGGATCTAGTTTCATGTGCCGGTAAGATCAATATTTAGATTTGAGATCTTGAACATGGATGTGATGTCGTTTCGCCTTAAGTTGATCTCGAGTGACTTGAAAATGTTGTATTCATTTTCACCACTAGAAGTTGACGACTGCTTGATGATAATATGGGATATAGGCGTTACAGATTAAATAAAACAATAGTTGATAGAATTCTAGTATTTTTATTCAGTGTATTATTGTACACAGTACCATCGATTAATTAATAAATTTAGCATGGAATAATTAACTACTTATAAGTTAAGAAATTCTTTTTCCGATTTATCTTTAAAAATCCAAAACGAAAATTTGCTGTATATCGTTACAAAAATGTAAAAAATTATAATGAAAAAATAAACGATAAACGCACCATTATCTGGGAATACGAGAAGTTTATTAAAAACCCATTTTATTGCGTAGAAAGAATGTTAAGTTTCCATTAAACCTGATTTGATAACATTATCTTTGGCAAAACATTGGCTGAACAATACTTCAGTAACCACGTATCTTTCATTTTTTCCACTATAGTTAACATTAAAAGAAAAAAAACAATTGTTTAATAATCACAATGGAATCATAGAAAAATGTCTTAAAATTTGAGCCAATCAGAAAATAAGTCAACCCGTCGAAGTGTAAAGAATCACTCTCTAAAGTTTTTTTTAAATCTATTTTGACGCTGTGAATGTAGAAAAAAAACATTTTATCTTACAGAATACATATAATTTACCTGGGTACCCTAAACTATAAAACAAACGTTTAACATTTTTAAATTACTTAAAGAGGTATGGCAGATGTGAAATGTTAACATGTAATATTATGAAGAAAACAACGGCCAATCACCAAAACATTGTTACAATTGATATTGTGAATTGTTCACTTCATTTTAAAACTTGAAACCAAGATTGTTTCGCAAACTGTTTTTGTCAGACATCTTATGTAAGAGATTGTAAAATAATCGCCGGTATAGACGGGAAAACTTGTGTCTTCATAAACTGTAACCTTTAATGGAATAAAAATGGTAAATCGCTGTCTAAAAATCCACAACATATCTTTAATTAATTCGCGAGTCCGTAGGTTCATTTTACTCATTTTCAATATTAAATATTTACATATTTCAATTGTCATGGTAACAAGTTTTGTTTCTTTAAAAAACTTTTTATTTTTAATAATGTATCTATATTTCATCATTGATTCCTAATCCCTTGATAATTATAATTATGTGGGTGTGACTTAGTCCATCTACATGGTTTTTTTTAAAGCATCCTTTATCACTAATTATTAGGATGTTTTCTCAGTGATTACCGCTTTTTCTTCATAATATTATATTTACAAACAATTCCAGGGTTTTTTTAGTGCCTAAAATCACTTTGTCAGCCTTATTCATATAAATTGTCTTATTAAAAATTGTTTCTTGAAAAAATTGTTATCAATAAATGTTATTTGACAATTTTCATGAGTTAATATTGTGAAGTATTACTAATTAGAGGCAGTGATCGTACACTAAATTTAACTGCAGCCATATATATATAAAATATACACCATTATGAGATAACGCAGCAAACAAATGCTTTATTACGGCACCAAAATAACTAAAATAATTCAGTATAAATTAACATTCCGGACTTCGATTCCTTACAAATTATAATATAGTGAGTAAAGGATTGACTAGTTTGTACAATCTTAAGGTTCATATTCATACACTAAATTTACATAGGATATAAAAAAAACCAAAAATAATTTTCACAAATAAATGTGGCACGTGACCGTTAATGCTACTTAGGTCCTTGTTGCATTTGATAAACAATCATAGCAATGAAATAATTATTAACATTAAAAATGGCATCGAACGGAATGAGGATAGAGTAACATATAATGTTAATTTTCAATTTGTTAAGTACCTAATTGTTGTAATTTTATTTTTATATGTATCATTGTCGTTCAGATGGAAAAAGTGTATATGATTATTTTGAGTGGTAGATAGATTGATGGGGAGTATTTTGTATCCATTACATATTCATGCCATTTAACTATTTATTTTTCAAATATTGTAAAAATTACAACAATAATATGGATGTTTATATAGTTGACAAACAGAGAATTTAAATTTGTGTATTTGGCCAAGAATATCTCAAAACGTGAACTTTTTTTCAACTAAATTTTTATTGCCAGTATGGATTTGTGAACATTTCATTTACCTTACATCTTTGATAAAGTTTGTATGTGGTAAAAATGATTGATGCTAAGATTTTTGACAGTCATTAAAAATATACTAATTTAACAAACTTCAATAAACAAAAAATAATTTACACTTTGATGTTTATAAAAAAATATGCAGCCATGAAATAAATATAAAGGCATACACATTTTAAATCTTCACTTTCTTGCGTAAGATTTCCGTATTCTCCTGCCGTTAACGTACAATTTTAACTTGTTACTTCAATATTACTGAAGGATTTCATTTAAATTTGTTTTATTCAGAAGCCTACAGTTGAGTATTTCCAGAAATTTTATTTGTAAATTAATTAACAGCGGGGCTTTTAGACACCATTCTTCAAAAAGCTTACAGTAGCGCAGAAAATTTACTCAATTAAAAAATACATAGGTTATAAAATAGTGTATATTACATAAAATGCTTATAATAATAATTATAAGTATAAACTAGGCTAATATAAATAAATTTAATATATTTATATATATATATGGCTTTATTCGATTTTAAACAAACATCTTACGATAACATTAAGTTATATTTATTATATTATATCAAATATCAATGCATACTTTTAATATTCAATTTGTGGAGTGGTTGGATCCAATAATTGTCAACACTATGCTACTTAAGGGGTATGAAATTGTTTGAGCATTTGCCTATTAAACTTTATTACAATTAACCATTATAATTATGTATGTAGTGTTTATGAAGAATCTACAGCTTACGTTTAAAAGTCTCGCGGTGGAGAGAGCTATCTACATCAGTTTATATTTAACACCGATAATAAATACGGAATTATTTCACATTTTTATATTGTAACTATTTACTTGTTTACCAAACCAATGACTTAAGGACGAAATAAACCAATTGAAGTTATAAACTTGAATAATTCTGACTATTTTTACATTTAGTTTAGCAGAAACTCATGTTGAAAAGTAATTTACCGCATCATTGTAAATTTGTCACAAACTAATGATAACCAGTAACATAAGTAAACAGTCAATGAGACTAGTAACTGTTTTCTATGAAATCAACCCGTTAAAAATAGTGTATTAGTAGTAATATTTGGTCAGTCGAGTGAAAAAATTACATCAACTTACTGGCTGTACATTTTTATTTGATTTGCCACGCATCTGCTCAAATAGGAAATTGAATTCAATAGTATGCACATTGTGAAAATTGAAATTTTAAACGTTTTATAAACATTCATTCAGAAACACATACCAATTCTACGCATGAGAAAAGAGCTATCATTTAACACTTGATGCGGCAGAAAACTCTAGCGAATTTTCACATGAAGTTTGATCATGAATAATTGTCAAATTAACCCTAGTATGTTCTGCTTTGAGGAATGTATAAAGCAATAAAGAAATAATAATCTATAGTCGACCCGACACTTTGACAGGATTCAATGTAGGTTTTAAAATATTGAATGTAAACTTGTCAGTTTACTTGTCAGAACAAAGTCATTGGTTTAATAAGATGAAAAAAAACAGTTGAAGAGTCATTTTAACAAAATCATAATCGAAAGAAAACTAAATTTAATTTAGAAATTTGGTTAACTGTTGAAAGGTTTTGACATTCATATTATGTTTAAATTGATAAATTTACATTAGTTTAAGCAATTAAAAAAAAAAAAAAAATTGCCCACCATCTTTCATCAAAATCGATATTTTTAAAATAATTACTGATTTATTGTATATATTTATATATAGTACATACAAATGACAATATATCTCAGCTAAAAGTATCATTGCACGTTAATCATAATGAGTTCACGGCTGAGATTAACAACTGAAAATTGTTAAATACAAAATTGAAGTGGTTTCAGCGGGATATGACCGAGATGTAATTTTGCACTGCAAACATTACAATGTGATTTTAATGGCGAATTAATTGCCCTCAATCGAGTCTCTCCTGTACATAAATATTACAAAATACAAACACGCACGATGATATTTTTACAATAATATCTAAGTAGTCACAGTTAGATTTAGAACCTTAAATATAAATCATTTCTTTACAGCGTCTGTTAAATCAATGACAGTATCGTTACTGCATTGCCAGAGTTCGATTAAAAAAAACACCGCCTCATTTCATCTTGAAGGGTTGAAGTTCTTTTTATTAATAATATCGTGTCGTATTTTCCGGAAAAAAATCATTCGAAACCCTCCCTCTAGACTTAAATATTACATTGTGATTCATCGAATCAAATTTTTTTCACAATTTTTCGTTGTTTTTTTTTTTGATTAGCCAAGACTACGTTTTTTCATTACTGTATAAACATCGACGATCCGAGATGTGAAGTATTGCTAGAAATCCAAAATCATACGTAGATGGTAGATTAAAATTGAACACCTACATAATATGTACATATATTTTACGACGACGGCCGTCAGTTTAGCGGCAATATAAGAGATGAGAATAAGAAAATGTGTCATAAATCATATTACGTTACTTACGTTAACAATGATGCTATGAACAGATATATATTTTAAAGTACTCGAAGTACCCTATTATGTTTTATGTACAATTTTGTGCTCGATTAGATTCAATATATCGTTTCCGCAGTGTGTATTATGTTACACGGTTATCTTTACAAAAAAAGAAGGAAGCGTCTCTCCGTATAAAAAGTGTAAATGCGGTAATTAAAAGGGGATAACGTCTCTCACTCTAGAAGTGAGATTGAAAAAAATTGTTCCCGTACATCGTTTTCATAACATATTTGTTTTTTTTTTTTTTTTGAATAGGTAATACATCTAATAAATCGTTACAGACATTATGAATAAATATTGAAAGTTGGAGTCTCGATTCCGGGACAGACACGGGATGTTGTCTGTCTCGGCAGAATGTCGCACTTAATTTCTGTTATCACTTAATTTTTTTCTAGACCGTACGATGTAATAACGCATCGATGTTTTGATGCACAAAAACAGTACCACATTTTAAATTATCACTCAACAACTGAATTGCATTCTCTCGATCAATCCATATAAATTTATGTACAGTCACGGTTCGGCGCCTTTCAAATCATTCATCATTATTCTTTCCGAAAGAGCTCTCGCAGGTGAGCGATTTGGAGCGAGCGCGGCCGCGACGGGCGGCGTAATCGCACCGGTACTGGATGAAGAATTTATCTTTGTCGGTGAGAAGAAGTGAAACTATGCAGCGGCCGCTGCGCGTTCCACTCGAAAGTTATCATTACAATTCGGTGACGGCGTACAGGTCCCGCCCTCCTTCTTCGGCGGCCTGCCGGCACTCCTGCGACTGCAGAAGCGGTGTGCGCGAGTTCGACTGGCGGCCGCGCCTATCCAGCGTCTGGCTTCCCGATCGCTGTCCTTGAGAGTTGCTCTGCTGCTGCTGCTGGGAAGAGTGTGCGTGTCGACGGTCAAGGGTGTGAGAGTGTGAAGGGCGCGAGGCCGAAGGCGCCGGACGAGAGGGCTGGCCGGGCTGCTGTCCGCTGCTGGAGAAGAATCTTTCAGGAGTGCGGGCAGATCTGGCTTGAGAGCGGTGATTCTGATTGGCCTGCGGGCAGCATGGCGGTGCGGGTGGAGCCGGAGATCGGTACTGGGCAAAGTGAGCAGCGCTAAGCGGCTGCGGAGCGAGAGGAGGAGGCTCGGGGAGTGGCTGGCGGACGATGGCAGGGCCTTCGAGAGTTCTGTCGGCTTGAGAGCGTTGCCCTTCTTGGCTTCTCGCCGGTCTCGAAGCTTGCCGCCTGTCGAGGGTCGCCGGGGCGGGAGGCGGAAGTGCGGCACTCTCCTCTCGCTCCATCTGCCGGGCGTACTTGTGGCTTTTGTCGTATTTTCCTCCAGTGCGAATGGTTGCATACTTGTCGGGTGGAGGTCGAGCGAAAGTGGATAGTGGAGCGGGGGCGAGGCGCGGTGGAGCTTCGTCGATTCCTCCGAGAGGTCGCACTCGGATGGGGCCGGCCGCAACCTTGAGGTGCTTGGGGCCGAATGAGGCATACTTGGGGTCGAATCGGTTGATCTGGTTGGTGGGCGTGACGTCTCGGGGGTCGGGGGGTGGCGCCAGGCCGCGCGGGTCGAGGGGCTGCGGGCCGGCGCCGCCCGCGCGTCCTCAGTAGAAGTCGGAGCTCTCCAGTGTTTTGCACTGCTTGCTCAGAGTCGCGTACTTGCCATTGTTCGGTCCGAGCATGGGGTGGTTGGCGTGCGAGGGCAGGCGGCCGAGCGTGTGGCAGGCGCCCCCGCCGCCTCCCCCCGCGACTCCGCCTCCCGCCCCCTGCCCAGCCGGATGACCGCCACGCCCTCCTCCCCCGATTCCCCCTCGCCCCGACCCATACTGACTGACGATACCCTCATTTCTGTAAACACAAAAGAAGCCAAGTTGCAAATACCTTCACTGAAATAAATGATACTGAAGTGACAAAATAGCTACTAAATATTTTAAATACACTGATCAGTTAAATACGCTTGTTAAGACACTATAGTTTTGTATAAGGCTTTAAAAAGATCCATGCGTGTTTAATTTCACACCAAGCATACGCAGCGTTATCTAGTTAAAAAGTTCGACTAGAATTGATATAGTCAGCGATGAAGCCAAAAGAATGTTTAGATTTTGATGGATAAATTTAAAAAATGGTAATCAATCATTGTTTGAACACTAACATAAAATGAATTGGACATGAAGGAATTTGGAGGCCCATATGAAATTAATAGATAAAAATCGAACGAAATAATCAATCAATGTTCAGGTGTTCACCTCATTCAGTATGAACGATAATGTAAAATTAATAAAAACAGATTGTTCATGCTTTAAAAGGAATAACTATAAAAAAACTAATACAATGAGGAATTGATTGATCTTTGATACTTATTTACAGATGTAACATTGGAGATGTGCCTAAACTAACTAGATTTTTTTATATGTAATAGCTATTGAAAATATTTAATTCAAAACAAAGTCCAAACACCAATACGATACTGCTGATAAGATGGAATGGAAAGCGACATATAGAAGTGTAAGTACAGGATATGGCAACTAAATAATACAAAAACAATAATACGGAGAATCATCATGATTGATGAATTATTAACATAGGAAGGAATAGAGTTTTGATTTTCAACCTTACAAATTTTCTCTCCCTTTATCATTATTAAGAATTCGATACTTTCGTCATTAAGTACCCTATTAGTTTAAAAAGAGATACATTTGTAAAGCTGACATAATATAGTCGTCGTTGTGACTCCGTCTCAAGTGTCTTACCACACTAAGTGTTTCTCATTGATGCCAACTTTTACAACTAAAATCAATTAATCTTTCTTTTTAGGTTTAGTCATAATATGACATATACACCAAAACCCATTTTGTTTTCATAATTCAATTTACGCAAATATTTTCGGACCCTCTCCACGGCATTAACCGGTTCTCTGCCACCGACGTGTTAACATGCCATACAATTTCGTGCTTGTAGGGCCGGCCATACAAAATGTGCGTGTTTACACACAGCACTTGAGACGCGGTTTGAAGGCCACAAGAAATGTATTTAATAATTATAAAATATCACGCATATAGTGACATCTCTTGGAATCATAGCGTGAAACTTAAACTTAAAAGTCTTAAACTTAAAACAATAGTTTTGTAATCTACAATACAACGATTTAAAAAAAAAAGCTTTTTTGTTGTGTTCAAATTTGTTGCTAGCAGGGCTATAATTTCTTGGCGGCAATTTCCGTTTTTGAAACGTTTTTTGATAAATGATGGCGGAAATGACCCATCATGTATTTATATGGTAAGTGTTTGTGATGTACTATCATTATATATCCAAAAAGTACGTATTTATTAGGTTTTAGGCCCTCCATGCACGGCCATATTAATACCACACGGCACAGATCAGGTTAATAAGGCTTTGAGAGTATGAACTTTGTTATTACACAACTGATTTTCCACAAAGTAGCATCGGAATACATTGAAAATACATTTTTTTTTTTACTCTCCGTAAAAACTTGATTTTGTTGATACGAGATTGAGTCAGAACAATGACGATATGACGAATGATATTTCAAAATAGTAAATGCAAATGAAACAGAAATAAAACTATATGAATTTTCCCACAGTAGACAGACATGTGAAGTTGAAGCACTGGTGCAAGGCTGAAGAATTGGAGTCATGATTTATTTACATAAACCACACAAAGTCGTCAAAAATCGGACAACTCCCATTCCTCTTTTAGTATTTTTTATTTGTGAAAGACATAATAGTCTAAAAAATTCAGTCTGACTTTAGTAGACTGTTAAATTGAATTGCCCTGAATTGGCTAGTTTTCACAGGTGGAAAAAAAACTTAAGCAAAACTAAATGTTTATTTTGAAGATACATTTTTGTGTTACTAACACATTGAATAAATAAAGTTTAATTGCTTCTCCCATAAGAATTTCCAGCCTAATTAAACAGATTTTTGTATTTAAAATAGTCAATCTACTGTAGGAAATAAAAGAACTAGAAACAAAAAATTCCATCCTACGTTTACTTTGAAACTGGTAATTTTAAAGGGCAAGTTGTCCTGCTAAAGCATTTGCATGGATCCAAGGATCAAAAGTTAAACTTTCAGAAAGAATTATCAATGAAGACTCAAATAAATTAATACACATATCTGAGCAATGTACCAACTACTCTATATTTTAAATTGGCTGTACTAATTAATTAAATTGCAAAAACAAATCTCTTGATAATAAAATCAGATCTGTTGTTCATACAACATCAATAACTTATTGTGTACCTAAATTCATAATTTTATTCACATAAACTTTTGAATACTGAATATTATTTGAAGTTTCCTAATAAACCAATAACAATTTTGCTGATAATGATTAACAGGATAATAAAGCATGATTATTACCAGTTTCAAAGCAACGAGAAAAGACATGACCAGGTACAAATTAATGGCAGCACAATTCTAGTCTAGTGAGGAGTACTCTAATTTGAAACAGTTTACTAATTGCGCTGACAACATTCCTACTTTTGCCACATCTATCTCACTTATTTGTATGTGCCACCACTAACTTATACATTATTATTTAAAGTACAATATCAAAATAAAATTGACTAGAATGAAAAGTTTTTTTTTTTAATATAATGTAAAAACAACGGCAGAGTGCCTTATTGTACTTTAAATAATGCGTCTTGATGAGATGGAAAAATAGAATAACTTGAGATGGTTTGCTCTAAGCATTAACAAATTCTTTTTAGCGGGAAAAGTTCCTGGATATTATAGATAAAGATATAATGATAACCGAGAAACTTCTAGCAATATTTGAAAATCGCTTAATGATGTTGTGTTATAAAATGTGCTCTGCAATTAAAGTAACCGGTTCATAATTGCAAGTAACACCAGACGACATGATCATACGACTTTACGTTTTATTACAGATAAATATGACAATTTATTGTATTTTCTGTGCAAAATCTAAGATGCTTTACTGAACGATTACTTACACATTAAATTGATACTGTAATGCACACAAATGTATAACAATTCAAATTGAAATCCGCAATAGAGTAAATCACCACAAGTTTCCCTTAAAAAAAAAGTAAAGTAAAAAAAAAGAGGCTATGATTGAATAGACCCCTGCGCAGCATGCCTTTGCGTGGGGGCGAGTTGCGTCATGGCGATAGCTGAGCCGTAGGAAGGGGGCGGTGGCCGGGCTGGGGAAAGGGTGGAGGGGGGGTAGTACGACCCTTGGCCGCTTCGAGGCAGCGTGCGGAAGGCGGCGGGAGGGGCCCCGACGACCACGCCGCTGCTGTTGCCGTTGCCGTTGCCAGCTATTCCACCCGAGCCTGCTGAGAGAGTGCCGCTCGCGCCTCCACTCGAGGGTGGCAAAAATGGAGCGTGCTCGTCTCCTGCGTAGTCTCGTCTGAAAAGGGAAAACATTGAATTAAAATTAATTTCTTACTAGCAAAAGCTTGCATTATAACTTGGGTAGTTCCATTTTAAGAGAAAATCTTTTATTAACCTTCTCACCGCATATGACTGCTATGCATGTCCTAGCGAACATGCCCTCAGCGCGCGTGACACATATAGATTTCATGGAAATTTCAAACCCTATACAAGAGCTATCTATTGTGTTTAAATTGTATAACTTGGTTGAAAATATTACTAAATGTATATTTTACCAAATTCAATAGATGGCATTAGTTAAAAAAGATTCAATATAGGCTAAAACTAATTTCTGGAACACGCCGTGAACATACGTCACCAATGCAAGATTTTGGATAATGTAAATAAGCGATTGAGTGCGGGTGAAATTAAAATTGTTCCGAGAATTTAATATTATAAGCATGGTACGGTGGTGGTGCAGTGTTCTCGGTCGCGCGTGGCGGTATTTTGCAATATGGCGACGTCACGACGCAATTGTATCAAGAATGATTATTGTTGAATTAAACCGAAAATACAAGAAATATATTGTATTTTATTATTGAAAAAGTTACTTTGGGTGGCAATTAATATATTTGATTAGTTGAAAAAATATTACAACCTACATTTATAGTCGAAAATGCGATAACAAGATCCGAAAAAAGCAGCCACGTACAGGGCATGCACTCTAAATTTGGTGACGCGGGCAAAGGGTTAAGACCTTCAAGAACATGTATAATTATTTAGCTTAATGTTTTTATTTCTCATTTTATCTACTCTTTAATAAGTTCAATTAAGTAATTGATTTGATAATACCCAAAATTATAATGAGAACAATAATTTGAACTAGACGGTCTAATATCAGGGAAACGGCTCAACATACAAATATGTATTAAATAACAACAATATTCTATTTCAAAATGAATACCCAAAACCAGACGCTGATTAGGGGTTAATTGCATTTGAAAATTCAGACTGACAACTCGAAGCAGGAAAGAAGTTCAAACCACTAGAAATAAAACATATTAAGACAGACCATTATAATGTGGCTGCCAACCGAATTAGGAACTAAAGAAACCAATGCAGAGCTAGTATTATGCCAATATCCCTCATGTGACACTATTGCCCTCGCTAAATGGCCACTTTATATCGGTATATCAATAACAGGAGATGGCCATTTCATTAGTAGTTTCTGGTGCATTAATTTTTTTTTGAATGATAATAAGGGACAACTTACTTCTTCCGAATGTAAATCCAAGTATGACTGTCAACCCAAACTAGAATGGTGAAGAGCAATCCAGCTAGAGCAGAGGCCAACAATAGTAGAGCCAGGCCGAAGAGTCCCGCGTCACAAAGCGCTCTCACGCCAGTCAGATAATGAGCTCGGACAGCTCGACAGTCCACTAATGACGTTAGACTGATCAGGACGCGTTCCGCTGCCACTGTTTCAGCGGTCAAAGAGCCGAGGGTCGGTTGGAGACCTGAAGAGTGAATTAATACATTACAATAATTGAAACACTTTAATCAAAGCTCCAAAATGTCTGCATTTTTGACTAGTTCCACAACATAAACACTTAGACATAAAAAAAAGTGGAAAACTAATTTCACATGTGCATATTATCAGTGCTAGTGTCGTAATTCTGTGTTCATTTAAAATATATTATAAGAACAAACTTAATTGCAATTATCACTTATGTTTATTATTTAGATAAACTCGAACCTGTAAGATCTGACACGGGAGCCAACAACGCTAACCGCTGCGCTATAGACTCGACTTGAATATTACAACATAAACATTTACAATGATTTAATCAGCAAAACAATTCAAAAAAACTATTGAAGTTTGAATATCTTGAATATGAAAACATATGAATGGAAAAATTATTTATACTTGGATTGTTGAAGATTGTAGTAGCGATTCGGGATAGAGAACTGAGTCCTTGTCTCACAGCCAGAACTGCACGCTGCGATTCCCTCAAGCGTTGAGTGAACGGATTGCCACGGTTCACCTCGCACACCAGATAATATCGGACAACCTGCGACAAATAAATAATTGTTCAAATTAAAAAAAACCTTAAATCAAGCATTATACTAAATTATTCTTTTTTACTGAACTAAAAAAACAAACAGAATTTGAAGTCATAATACCAGTGGTGTAGGAAAGGGTCCTGCCACCCGAGACGGTCGCTGAATTTGCTGCCCCCAATGATATTATCAACGTAAATATATCCCACCTTCAATGTGAGTAATAAAATGTGAAAATTAATAAAGTTGATCCTGCCTTTCTTGGTAACACACGTAGTACTATGTGTCCAGCTAAAAGTGTGTTTGCCTTTTCAAAATGGATACAAAAATCATCATAATAAGATCATAGATTTATTCATCTTCGCTTACCTCAGGTGGCAGATCAGGAGGAGCCCTCTGGGCAATGGCGCTGGCGGGATCCTGGCAAGCGTCAGCCAAAGCTACAGCGGCGGCGAGAGTTGCGCCCGCAGCTAGCCAGCAAGCCACCAGAGCAGCCAGAGCACACACGCTGAAGGCAATCAATGCCCGACGCGAGTGGCGGGCCACTCCCACAACGAGCACGGCGCATGCCACAACCAGAGCTGACCAAGCACCCATGGCTCCCACCCAGCGGATCCATTCCCAGCGACGGCAGCGCTGCAAACATTAAATAGTCATATGTCAATGCATTATAAAATTAAATTATTGTATGCCCAACTCCTTGAATTCATTATAATTTGCCCTAGATGAACGCATGCACCCAGCATGACCGACAGATCTGACTGATTGTTCATGTCCGAACATTTCCAAAGAATTTAATAAACATCCAAAATCATATTGCCGCGTTTGCATTTAGGACTATTTACTATTCGGCTAAGCTGCAAGAGCTAGGCAGCAAAGCGACCATGTCCAATTATGAATTTGTGAATTTGCCTACCATTGGAAGAATTTTCATAGCAGCGTCTATCGCCATACTGCACGCTGCAATTTTATGGGCCTTAGGAATGTAAGGGTCTAGATGCGAAGGGGGAAGTAAACAAATTCCCCAACACCTGGGACTCTACACCATTGTGCAGAATTACAATTTGTAGTTGGGCTTAAACCCCACAAACATTCATCACCAACTTACCTCTATTGTATGGCCCATGTTGATTCCAGTGAGGGGCCGCTTGATATCGGCAACAGCGGTCATAGCCATCGTTTTATTGTTCCTGACCGCCGAAAGCGTATTGAGCAAGAGACCTAGAGCAGTCTGGTTGGAAACCGGCAGGTCGAAGATATCTGCCAGATCTGTTAACTGGGGCTTCACTTTTTGAGTCAGGGCCAACTCAATCGAGTTTGTCTAGAATCACAGTCATAATAATTTTAAGATGAATTCAATATATTATCTTTCACTGGTTGACCAATTATTTGTTTCAACCATTGAACTGCCATTTAGACTAGATTCAAGCTAAATGTATATAATGAATTATCTAGTAGTTCATTTAATAATAACAGCAAAAGATCACTAGACACAGTACATTTTTTAATGAAGAATATACTTTTTTAACAGCTCAATATCTTAGGATTTTGATCAGATTTTTCAAACATTACAATGCTATCAAATGAATGTTAGTACAAAAACAAAAACTGGAAAATAACTCTTCCAAGTATGAGCGTAACGGTTTGAGAACTGAATATATTTAATATGATGAAAACAATTTTATTTTTGTGTATAAGATTTGTATGGTAATAAAGGCTTCAAATACCTGGTTCCGGATGGATCCGACAATATTATCGATTGACTGAGCTGCATTGAGGACCTGAAGTAGAGCGTTGTGAAGATCATCATTCCCGTAGAGACCGACACCTATCGCTCCGCAACACAGGACTGCTACGATGCAAAGTGTGACCTGGAATTTGAGGTGTACATTATATAAACAAAATTACAAAAGAGTTGAAGCTACTGACAATAAGAAGGCCCACTAGCTGAAGAATGCTGGTCCTGTTTTGAAATAAAACTTGTGAAAATGACTATGTTTATTTAAATTATATTATATTCAATACAGCAATCATTACAATCTTAAAAGTATTTGAATAAATCCATCTATTAGAATTGTTACGAATTAAAAATAATAGTGAGACCAAGAAGATGATAATTTAATCTTATAAACATGTAATGGGTAAGAGATACATTGTAAGACACTATCATCTGAAATATACACCCACAGAACAGTTTCCTTTCTTACCTTTAAGGCTGATATACTCTTGGCGGGTCTTGGCTTTCTATCGCAGCATCTCGTCAGCAGGTAGATGAGAAGTACAAGGAGAGTTAAAATCAGCCACGCCGCTGGAACTGACCCCAAGATTCCAAGACTCTGTAAATGACGCAAGAGATTGTTTAAAATGTACTTTAAGAGAGTTTGTTGGCGAAAGTTTCAGTTGTAGTACTGTAAAATAACTTTTACTTGCAGATTGTTTGTAGCATGTGAGATTTATTGCTTTAATTTTTTAGTTAAAATTCAATTGTAAAACTGTGTTATAAAGTTTTGAAGATAATGAAGTCAATTTCATGTCAACGGAATGTCAATTAATAAAAATGTGCAAAAAGCCATACAGGAAATAAATTTAGTATTTTTTTTTAAGAGAACAGGAAATATTAAAATATCAAATATGGGTTATGGGTTATGTCATTTTCTATAATTAGAATAATTATAATTTACAGGACATACCTGGACATATTACATGTAGCTGTTAAAAGGTTAATACACGGTATTTATAACAGAAAAGAAAACATGGCATATTTATGATTCAAGCAAACGTGTTGCAAGAGTTATTAGAACTGTTATGTGATGCGTGTTTTGTTTCCTTTTCCCCTTGAGACAGCCAAAGAGAAAAAAACTGTTAAGGTTCAGTCAGATAAAGCTTGCTGGGACAATACGAGAGGAAATATTGTGTAGTCACCTCAAGGTAAAGATCAGAATGCGGCGCGAAGGTCGAATTCACGGTGTGAAGGGTGACGTTAAGATGCGGCAGCGCGTGAAGGAGGCGCGCCAGCATCGTCGGATGGTACTCATCAGCTTCTGGCGGGGGGGCCATGGCTGGGCCTAAGCCCCCTACTCCGCCTACCTAATAAATAAAACAATGTAGGATTTAAGCAAATTGTACTGTAATACATATAATATGATGACTTTTACATAAAGTTTATGCAGTTTTCAAAGAAACCAGTGTATTTCAAAATCCATGGTTGGATCACAAGTTTTTATTATTATTATTATGCTATATCTGCACCCTATAAGATGCATACGGTCACCACATGGTTCCTCCAAGATTCGCTATTTCAGTCTCTTTGTTTCCTCCCAGGTCATCCCAGCGCCCCGTAGCTTCACTGAGTACATCCTGCGGATAATCAGTAGCCTTCCACGACGGAATTACAGGATAAATTATTTGGAATTAAAAGTTTTTTTATACTACCATAATTATGTAAATACACATTATTGCCCTAATTTTCTTTCTTGTCGTTGAAGAAGCGTATTCCAATTGTAAAAAATAAAATAATTGAAAAGATAACTATAATGTTCGTCATTTGGGTTTATTTGTAAGTCAATTATATTCAATTATCATGACTTTCTGTTGGTCACTTTCCTAATCGAGAAATTCGACTATCTTCAAAAAATTTAAGTGAATAATATGGAAACTTAATTTTAGCTTTGTTTACAGAAAATGAATAAAATTTTATTACAAAGTACTTTTAAGGTGTTGAGAGTCAATCTTTGGCGAGAAGGGATTATGTTTTTCGATTTTTTCCACATATTACTAATGCTACATTTAATATTTCCGGTGAATATGGCGGAAACTTCTTAGTAGTAGTTCTTTCTTTTTTTAATCCATCTCCGCTCCCAATGTAGAGCATATGGATGTATCTCAACAGAACTTTTTCTACGAGAACTGTTTGTTACTCAGTCGCTCTACCTCTCTTTTCCTAAGTAAGTAGTAGATATAGATAGAAGGATAAGGCTAGGACAGGACTAGTAGTCAACTAAACGCTCTTGCTACGCCTATTTATTGAAAGATCAGAAGGGTGAGAGGGAATTTTTAGACATCACAACCACCCATGCCTTCAAACAGAAATCTTTAAATCGATCAAAAAAATACTAGGACTCGAGGCCGTGAGATCCAGCACAGAAGCCAACAATGCTAACCGCTGCGCAATTGGACCCGATTGGTAAATTCTTAGTAATAGTTCTTACTAGGTAATTAAAAATAATAATTAAAAAGTAAAAAAAAGATTAGTTTATTTCTCATACAGCTGAGCAAAGCCAGTCCAGTTTTTTAAATAAAATAAGTGAAATATATGTGTGTTCATAGTTTAATTTGGTATATACCTCATGAATATTTTCTATTCCAAAAAAATTACCATTAGACATAATATATTATATAATGTTCAGGCATGGAACAGTTTTGGCAGATAATTTTCCCTTGCAAGTATGTTCATAAATTACAAAGCATTTTTTTAAAAGTCAAATAAATAAAGAATCTATTGTTATCTAATCTTTTCTTATCTCAATTCAGTAAACGAAAAAAGTAAATCACATTTTCTTTGAGAATGCATTCTAAAATTCTACATGCATGGTAACCAAATTAAAATGTTTTCATTGATACTTAACCCTTTAACTGTCAAGAGTTTCTTTACCCAAAACATATTTAAAAGAGTATGATAATTCTTCATAGTAAGTATTTTATGGAATACCTGCGACTATATTGGTGTAAATTCTGCTCTGTTTTGTTCGGCTCTAAGCCTTACTCGTCATGTGAAGAGATCTGGTGAGCTGTCGTGGGGATTCGATAGTCTAGTGTTCGAGGAAAGCAAGACGATCAGTTATCTTCTCAGAGCATGGTGCAGGAAGTTCAGGCGTGAATTGTCTGCCACAGCTTAGCTGGAAATAAAGAGCGAAAGATTTTGATAAATGAATTTTGATAATCTGGGTGAAAGTACGGTCTCCTCAATGGTAAATTAAATGTCATTTATATTAATTAATTTACAAACAATACACAAATAATTTATAGAATGGGTCAATATTTGGTGGGAAGATGTTATACATATGGATTCATGAAGCACAAATTTTAATTCTCATTTCACCATTTTATAGTGTGATCAGTAAGATTATTTAAACATCAAACATTTATCAAAAGATTTATCAAATTGTTAATTCTTAGCGAAGCCACTGTATTATATCTTAAGTAATTAAATATGGTACTTTCCTGTTATATGTACACATTTAAATATTTTAAAAAAACTAGTCTAACAAAATAATTGCTTCTTTGTCCGTTTATGGCAGATTGAACAGTTTTATTGTTAAATATGACTAGGCAAGAGAAACATTGGAATAAAACAAATGAATAAAAATATTTTAAAAAATCTGTATATTATATAACAGGAAATAAACTTAAATATAATTCATACGTATAACTGTATTTTTAAAAGAAGACTAAATGCTACTGTATTTATGACGATGGCTTGGAACCAAAATAGCTATCAATATTATTTAATATTATAATTGTTTTTTATCTTTATGAATGTCAGTCACTCTTATACAAACTAGCAGAACGGCGTTCCCGCACCTTTTTTCTTGGCATTTTTATTTTGCTGTGAAAATTTTTGATTTTTTTCATGGGAACAATTTTTTGTTTGTCCTTTTCATTTTGAATGTTATGTACCGGGTATCGCAACACTCATAAATATATGTCATAATAAAAAAACAATACAAGGTCCACAGAGTTTCTCTGTGACTAGAACCAGGTGTCGAATGCTTGATATAATGCATTTTCAGCAACAGTTTTGTCACCTTTGTTCATAAAACTCGTTAAAGCACCTTTGACACTTTTCTGTTTTTTTGAAATAAGAGGGAAAAAAGCCTTCCGTGACGGATTTCACAGATTTGAGTCCCAGCACGAACAACCTTTTCTTCAATCGGTTTATCGATTTATGTTTGAAGGCATGAGTGTTTTTGATATCTAAAAAAAAAATCTCCCACATTTCTAATCCTTCAATTGAAGAGGAAAAACGAGAGTGATTATTTAACCACTAGTCTTGTCCTAGCCCTATCCAGAGGTTGAGCAACTGAGTAATAAGCATTTCTCGCCAAAAATATGTTAAGATTTAAACAAGACATTAGGAAGCCCATATGCTCCACATTAGGAACGGACATAAATTAGAAAAAAACTAGAGTTAGAGTTCCGGTACCTTTTTTATTTTTTTAAAAGCACTGCAAACTTGTATTAATAACGAAGAAGTTGTGTATATATTGAGGTGAAATATTCATGTTTTCAAGCAGAATCAGCAGAAACCTCGCAGTTGTTTTTGATTGGCATGTTTCGCTTATTTGCTGCAGGCGCTTCGGCTCGCGTACCGCAGTAAAGAAACTGCTCCTAGACGATAATAAACGGCATACAGAAATAAAACAGCAGATGACATAAATAATATTAAATCTTACACATCAATCAAAGAGCTAAACCAAAAATATATCAGACGTAAACATTTCGAAGCACAACAAAAATAAAAGCCGGTCAACGCACACGTAGTGTTACCTCACAAATGCATAACGCATACAAACGGTGCCCGGGGTCTTGGTCTTCTGTCGAGTATTTTGTTTCAACAAAAACATAACATCGCCAACGGAGTGAAAGTGAAGTTTTTGAAGAAAGCCAAGAAAAGAATTTAAATGTGTCAGAAGTGATTACAAAGCTTTGTCAATGAATGCTTACGGCCCAGCCGTCGACGCGTTAGTTAATTAATTATAAAAGAATGATAGTTGTTCATCGGTTGATGTTTTGTGTTGATATAAAAGCTAGATATTAATTACAATACCGGTATAACTAAAAAAGATTAAATAAAGCAATAAAAAATCTCTCACTTGGAATCGCGATACCAGCCGAATAAATCAAAATTGATAGTTCAATATTTCAAGTAAAAAACGGTTATTAAAAAATATATCATAATATTGTGGTAAAATGGCGATTTCCATTAGTTAACAACCAAAGGTTGCTTAATATAATAATACACCATTGAAATGCTTATCAATTCGGGTATTGCTACAACGCTTGGCAGATTAAAAATGAGTCAGAGTCGGAGTCGTGGAGTCGAAACGGCTCGAAACATTAAAAAAAAATGTGTATTCAAACCACAATAATCTATAGTGATAACATTGCATGCTTGGCAGACTAAAGATGATCTGATGGAATACATATCGACTGTGTAAAGGAAAAATGATATAACCCACACATAACAAATTTTACAGGAGACACAAAAAACGTTTTTTGATGATTTTGGGCCAAAAGCAAATTATGAAATATTTTTAACCATGAAGTGCACGGAGACTGATAAACAGGTTTTTAATTGTCTTTTTTTTTTCGAAAAAATCTTTTTTTCCTACGGCTATCGTCTGGTCTAGATTTTATTTCTAAAATACCCAAGGCAATAAATCAGGTAATCAGTTGGGAAAATTGTTCAATATAAAGTAGTATTGAAGAAAATGTTTCACACTATTTTTTTATTTTTTATCATCGAATACGAAAATATCTATAAGTTAAAGTTTTATTATAATAGCTCAAGGATATTATTGCAGTTAAGCTATATCGCGTGGCAAGAAGCGCAGCTAGTAGAAAAATATCTCATTACTAAAAAATAAACAGTGATACGAAATTAACATAATTTTATGGCAGCATCTGTTATCGTACTTATAAAGAGAACAGCTGTAATACTTGAAGTAAATGAATAAAAAAGTAGAATTTTATTACGGGAATAGATTGCCATTCTGCAAATAGTTTGCAAGCGATATTGCTTGGCAAGAGATGCTGCAGTTAATAAATTTAACTCTCAGCTAAGTGCTTGAATTGTTAAGATTTAAAAATGCAGTGAGCGAAAAGTACCTCCGTACTTCATCGTGTAAAATGAAAAATGTAGGTCAATAAGATGATATCGCTGTCGTTTTATATAAAATACTTTAGTCACTGTCTGTTTTAAAACAAAAACCGAGTAAAAATAATAAACAGAAAAGCATTTTGTTGAAAAATAATTACTAACATATTATATACAATGATACACCGAGGTTACGTCCCTGGAGTTACGTTTTCCCGCCACTTGAATGCAAAACCTGCAGTCCTGTTTAATTTAGATACATTTATAACCTGGTTTTACAATTTGATTTCCCACATTTCATTTAAAGATTTTATTTTATTATTTTTTAAATTTTGAATTATATCTAATGCTTATGCGCCAAATATTTTAAAGTTGAAGGATCATACGAGATAAACTAGAAGAGAATTGACGTCACAAACCTCCATATGAATTAGATCTTAAATTTAAATTTTGACATTGGCCTAACTGGGAATTAAGCCCAGACCCGCTTAATCGGTAGAACTAAGCTCACTTACCAACTTAGATCACGGCGGGCGACAAGATATAAGGTTCTCACCTTGAACGCTATTTCACTGACACACATGATCAAACCTTCAATATTATATGCCTCTAATTAACTTTTTCCAATATTTACATTTTTTTTGTTGGTTCCTTCAAAAACGTTAAATGGTGGTTTCACTGTAATATATTATGTTATGAAATCCTTAATATAATACATAAAAGGAAACATATGAAGTCATTATAAAATAATAACGATACCATTAAAAGAAGTTTTAATTGGTAAGAAAATTTCAATAGCAGCTGATATTATGAAGTGTTTTGTCAATCGGAGACTAGCTTTGAATATTTATTGAAATTTATGAGTCGTCTCATCAATGGCATGGATGACTGTAATGTTTTCATTACACCCATTCACTCCTTAAAGACAGGACATAAAGGGAGCGATTATCTTAATTGCAGTCCTTGCTTAAAGGTATCCTTCTATTTTTATCTTCTCTGAAGAGAGAGAGAAGTTGGTATACTGACTAATAAACTGTTATTAAGATCTTTTGTATCAATGTAACATTAAAAAGCCGGACGCAATGATAAAAACAATAAATTAATAACAACGTATTTTTGATGGAGATAGAGCAGTTAATAAATTAAATTTATATTATTTGTGTCGTAAAAAAATTATAATGGGCACAGTGAAATATTTCGCTGGCGATAAAAAGAAATCCAATAAAACACAGTTCATTAAAAAAGATACTCGAAAAGTTAATGATATGAAATTCGGCGAAAGCTTTCTTGTTTTGAGATTTCTTTTTACATTTTCGCTTAATTTTGGCAAAAATTAAACGATTAAAACGGGACAATAAGAAAAATGAATGTACTAAAAGAGAAAATCGTAAACACAAGTCTCCCGCCGCGAACACTTCTTTTGCGAAAAATTTCCGACGTTTTTAATTGAAAAAGTAAGCTTCGAGTGTTTTAATTGTTTACCGCAGAATATCCAAACGCAATAAACCAGGGAATCTTTTTTTGAAATAATATTTTTAGTAGGTAAAAGATGTCTTAAAATGAATATTAATTTTGTACGGTAATTCAATTAAATAAATAAAAAGCTATTCACATAGCATAAGAAATCATTTACTCATAGAGTATTCTAGCAGTTGTAATATTGTTCAAACAAGGTGTTGCAATACAATACCAAAACTGGGATTCCGTTAATCATGATGTTTTTTTTCAACACCGTAACATATTCAATGATTGATGATTGAAATCTGCTTTTGCATAGTTTTGTCAATATTGACAGGTTTCAGAATCGATGAGCCTTTCAATGACGTATTATTTAATTTAAAAGATGTAAGATATTTATGAAAATTACCCATTTATGATATATTTTATATGAAATAACGAAATTCCGATATTGATTTACTCGTCCGGTATTGCACTCTAAATTGGTCGTATATTTATTATTTATTGGCCATGTGTCATTGTGTTAATTACAATCATTTCCCACCTAAAGACATCGGCCAAGATATAATAAATATGACGTCACTTTTCGGTACTAAATATTTTGTTCTATAAAACTAAATTTATTGTACTTATTCCACAATTTAAACATATTATATTATCAGTATTGGTTTCGCTAAGCGAAGGAGTGAGCTATAGTGCTTTAAAGACATTGAAATGTTTCAATATAATTATAAACTATAATGTCGTTTAACCAAGAATTGGGAGAAGCACAATGTCAGTGATTTGTGTCGTGTATCAGGTAGCTACAGGCTGTACCATATCACAGCTTAAGAACCACAGTTGTATAAAAAGCTTTTATGTCCGCGTAAGAGGAAGCTGGCAAGAATTTAGTCTTCAAATTATGGAACGGGTGGCGGGTGGTAATAAAATGGCAGAAAAGGGGTGGCGGAGAGGATCTGCGAATCCTTGGTGGCGAATAATGGAGAGACGGGGAGGAAAGAACGGCAATAAAAAACCGGCCCTGCGAGATAACAGCTTCAAGTTATTTATGGTAATGTAACTGCTATAAACACGGTGGGTATAAAAATTCTGCGTAAAAAAAGTTATCTACTTAATTCCATGCTTATTACGGCTAATCTGAAATATATTCAAGAAGTTTATACTGTCCGAATTTTATGTTATTGGAAGAAGAAAACACAGCCATAAAACAGCACGGTAGCCTCTTAACAATATGTAAGTAGGTCTCGTATAAATCAAAATCATCAATATTAGTCATTCCATTTGTGTGTGATCAAGTCAGTGGAGAGGTATTTTCAAACCAAATCAGAAGTGATATATTTTTGTAATAAACGCTCGAACTAGGTTATTACGAGGAAGATGGGATCGACTGAATTTGATCGTTATAAGCATTACTCGTTATATCAAAGAATAGGTATTTTTAAATGCTTACAAACATACCCATCGCATGAAGACATCATATCTAGAGCGGTCACATAACACAAAAATATGTTTTTTTAAATGCAATTTCGACCATATGCGTGGATACTTTTTCAATGTAGTCGGCGAAAACACCAATAAGGTAATAATTTCATAAACGTAATCTGATCCCGGTGTAGTAGAAAATGTTGTTTTTAAACGATCGACACGAAAATTTTTGACGATATTTTTTCTCAGTAGCCCGAGAAGTAGCTCTTTATAAAGGTGAATAAATAGACGGAGAAAACCATAAACTAATATGTCAACGCAAGTTTCCTCATTACATCCGAGATCTCGCTATTTCCGTGATCGTAATAACCGAGTTGGACTGTATTACTATCAGAAAAAAATTAGAGAATAAGAGGCGACGTTTAATAATAATTCAACTGTCATTTTTACTATATCGGACACTTTCGAGCTCACCACGATCAATTATATTTTTTACTGCATAGAGCAGTGATGCACAACCTTTACCTTCTAGCGGGCCGCATAAAACAAATTATCGTGGGTTCGGGCCGCAAAGAAAAAAATGATTTAAAGTACGCTCAATTCTTTGTTATACAGAACATATGTACGTTCCACGTAAAACAACATTAAAGCCGTGTAAAAAAGATTAAGTGAATTTAGATAAATGAGTGATAGGTTCCATTATATTATTTTGACCGTGTTATTTCGAAAATAAATAAGCCATGCAAACAAAGGATTATGAGTACTTGCTTATTAAAAATCGTTTCGTTGTGAAATATTTATGTTTCATTTATATGCAATTCATAAGTTAATGCGTTCTTGGTCTTCATTAATTTTTAATTTGACATAATATTTGTAAGCCTGTTTCTATAAAGCGATTTATTCTCCTTTATCGAAGAAAAAAGATTGCTTACATTTATTAAATAAATGTTTTACATGAAAAAATATGTTTGAGAAAAAGATTTAAGGGCCGCCACAAAACTCTAAAAGGGCCGTATGCAGCCCGCGGGCCGCAGTTTGTGCATCACTGGTATAGAGGAACCGCGATATAACGGAACGGGGATGTCCATTAAGTATGTAAAAGTCTAGCGTCAAATAAATTATTTTTCATTTGTCCATATATTATATTAATGGTAGGATTACGACGATGTTTTTTTTTTACTGCAGATTATAATTTCAACTTAATGAAAGAAGTAATAAATGCATTCATTCACTTCGAGTAAATAAATTAAAGTGCTGTGTAAACACGCGGCCAGCGTTGCGAGCGTCAGTGCTACGTCTAGTCTACGAGTAGGAACTACGACGTGAGTCCGAGTGCGAAAGGTATGGCGTAATTATTATGCGCAAAATAGTTTAAACGCAGTGACACTTCGATTCAAACCTGTGTAACATTAATAGAATTTTTTTTAACAATGTTCATATTTTACCAGATATTTTGTCCGTTATATCGATCTGTTATTCTATAATATTTAGTAATTTTATTTAACTAGCTCGTGCTCACATTATTCGATAAAATATTATGTGGCCACAAAATCATCAATCAACGAGAAAGAAAAATATGATTCAAAATAAAAATAGAAATGCATAAGATATTTTTAAAGCTATTTTAACAACGCGTCTTTTAACGACTAAGACCTAAATTTATATGCTGTTGACGCTTATTTCACAATGAAAATTTGATATACCAAACGATAGAAAATAATGAAAGTGTCAAAAAATATCATATTTAAACACTAGCTAATTTATATTGAAATCAACACATTGGGGCTCAACCGGTCTACTAGTCATAGAACTAACACTTGTGTCGCGTTTAGTGTTACTAAATGCAACATATACATTGCAGGAAGTATTTTTTGAGACTTCCACAAAATTGATTTAAAAAAAAATCTTTATGTGAAAAATTCTTAAATTATTTTATCGAAGATTAACACCAATTTCACTTGTGAGAATTATCAACTGATGAGCAAAAACCGGCTGTGATTTTTAATTTTTAAAGACCAATTAAAGTCACCAAGAATTGACAATTTGACAGTAAACAATTTACAAGTCAGTTCAAGTTCATCCGTGTACTTGAACGCCTGAAGATGCTGAAAGGCGAAACCCGAATCGTTAGTGACAAAATCTGTGAGAATGCACATAATTTGAACGATTCAAACTTTACAAGTGATATTTAAGGTGCAAATTAGTGAAAGCGGGAATGACAGATGCCACTGGGTCTCTTTTCATTATATACAGTAAACTGTTAGTGGAATCGTATAATACAGAATACCTTCATCAGTCGTATTGTTTTTAAATTTCTATTCAACTTGGTTTTTTTTTCTTAATTATGGATGTCGATGTAAATCTTTTCACTCGTCCTTAAATAATACTTTTTTTAAAAAATCTATGCCCGCTCCCAATCTGGAGCATGTGGTCTCCTAATGGATGTATCTCAACAGAAGTTTGTTACTCAGCGCTTAACCTCTCTTTTCTGAAGAGCGTAGGTAGGGATAGAAGGAATAGCCGTTAGCTAATCGCTCTCGCTACGCCCGGTTATCGAAGGATCGGAATTGTGGGAGAGAATTTTTAGACTTTAGACATAGTTTCTTTTTTTTATTATTGCATTTGAATCTAATGCCCTGGGGTCATTGAGCGATGTTAAGATACTTTCCGTTTGATTTTTAAAAGGTTAAAATAATGGAAACTTAGGTGAAAGGTGAAAGAGTAAAATGTCAAGCGTTTAACGATTACCATCTACAAAACAAAACGAGTCAAAATTTATCGTAGAACGTATGCAGAAACCAGATATTTGTCATCGAGTTCCGCATGTAAATACCGTAAATTATCATCACATTACCGAAAATACATTCAAAACCGTATAAATAAATGCCCCAAGCCGGAATATAATATGCAAATGATAGTGAGTAATTCATACATGTAAATTTAGACAAAATATTATAATGAACATAAGCATATATGGAGAGTAATTAAGTTACATGTGTTTAATTCTTGATTACCGGTACGTTCTAGGCTGAATATTTTTATTTGTCAACCAACATACACACGTGTTTATAAAGTTGATTTATTTCCTGGTAATTCTCTTTTGAATAATTTCACATAGGAAATTTATTATCAAAATTTGTAATCCAGTTTGTCAAAAAGGCTCATAAATTTACTCGGATGACAACAAATACTGCAAAATCTCTGCAATTTAAAAACAGATGCCGCACCAATATTGCGATTTTGTCGATACGTTTCTCATAACAAATTTGAAGGAATAACGTTTCATCTGGTAAACAAATTGTCGCCAATAACTGGGTTTTTTTAGTCTATGTACGCTCCCAATGTGTAGCATATGGTCTCATAATGGAGGTATATCAACACAGGCGCCGGCTCTAAAAATAATCAGAGGGGCGCAGATTGGTGGATCGCTTTTGGTTTTTTGAGGCGCCAAACTGCGGCCGAAGGCGCCTCGCACACAGGCGCAAAAATTCACGGGCCTTCCATGTATCAACATAAGTTTTTCTACGAGAACTGCGTGTTACTCATTGCTGTTTACTTAACCTCTTTTATTTTAATTGTAAAGAGTGATTTTTAGACATCGTATACATCTATTTATCTCTTTGAATAAAAATCAATAATACTATTGACAAATGCTGTTCGTACTTGGATTTGTACCCGTGAGATCCGACACAGAATCCAACAACGTTTGGCACTGCACTACGGAGCAACGTTCCCTCTAAGCTGAGCGCGCGCGCGGCCGCGCACTCATTCCGGGTTGGCGCGCACTACAATACAGTTGTTCAATCAATATTTGATCGGTCCGCGCAGCTTTTGAAATTTCCGCGCAGCTAACCATTTGTCTTAACATTGCTACGGAGCCGACGAGATATATTTACATTATAGACAATTAAGTAACTTTCTTTTTCCAACGGTTATGTTACTATGTGTGACGCGTGTTTCGCCTCTTTGGGAAAATTATTAAAAATTACGTTCCACAAAATAATCTGAATGTATAGAAAATATTATCATAGTTTGTTCATAACTCGATCTGTACCTGTGAAGTTTTCATCAATTCACGCCTTGATGGAAATTTCACAGTTAATCAGGTCACCGTTTGACATCAATTACTAAAGCGCTGAATAATATTTTAACATTGTCTAAAATAACGCGAAGATTACAACAACAGCAGCACCGCCCGAGATGAAATTATCGGCGAAGTATTCTTGGGGAGTTTTCAAAGGCTTCGTTGTCTTCATTAATCAAATTTTCTCATCTTACGGGACGAAAGGAGAGCAAGAAGCGACGCAAGCACGTACTTGAAACCGGTAACGAGCTAGAATACTCAAAATGCTGTCATCGTGAACTCGTCGTCGGGGAAGATAATAAAAAATAAAAAAGGATTTTGAAATGCGCGCAGGCAATTGGTTTATCGTTGTTTCTTATTTACATTACTACCAAATCATGAAATAATTAAATCAAAACAGTTTGTTGTATCTAGGGCTTCCAAACCGGTTTATCGTATGCTTTGAAAAAAACCGAAAACCGGTTTATTTCACTCGGTTAACCGCGTTTTATAAAAAGTATTCTTTTCTTATTTTTCATTTTTTTTTTCAAAAAGAAAAATTTCGTACAATGAATTTACTGCGTAGAAGCGGAAAAAAATTACATAACACAACAAACATGCATATAAATTTTATAAAATAATCTACTTATGTCTCAAAGTTGTCCATGTTGTGAACAGAAATGACTTTTTCAAATATTTTTTTTTTGCATACCTACCTAATCAAAATACGTTTTATTTCGGTTTAAGTCGGTTAACCGGTTTTATTGCCAGAAAAAAACCGAAAACCAGTTAGTTGGAAAGTCCGGTTAATTGGAAGCCCTAGTTGTATCGTATTTTAGAAATAATCGCGTGCGCCAAGCGTCAAGCCGGATACATATTTACAATCAAAATAATAAAAGATTTTTAATACTTTGTCCACAATTTATTTGATCAGGACCGGTTTCGCTCATCGCGAGCATTATCAACTGATAATAAAAATGTATAAACAGTGCTATTTATACAAGTTAAATTGAAATAAAAGGTGTAAGCAACTACTAAAAATGAAAAGGATTTACAAATTACATTATAATAACACAAAATTAAAATGTTTAACACCTATAACATACAATTAAAAATTCATCAATAAATATAAGTGGCAAATGATATCAACTATAAGCCCAATTAAAATTTGGGAAATTTTTAAAACAAAATGAAACTACAAACTACATTACTAAAGTAAATAACTTAATGATGATTTTGTGTTTTCCCGCTTCCAAGTAATGATGTACTTCAACAAAATCAGCAACAATGAAGATTCTGAAAAAAACAGTTGCTTACACCTTTTATTTCAATTTAACTTGTATAAATAGCACTGTTTATATATTTTTTTATCAGTTGATAATGCTTGCGATGAGCTAAGCCGGTCCTGATCAAATAAATTGAATGTGGAAGAAGTACTAAAAATATTTTATTATATAAAAGCGAAACCGGTGCTGATCATAAAAATTGGAATTAGTACAAATGTTTTTCATTTTAATATAATGCCTTTCCACCAAGTAATGACAGGGAAAACCTTACAACAGAACTAAAAATGATTCTCCAATGAAAGAGAATACTCACTCGTTGGAACAACCGAAGGTAAGCCAATCAAAAAATTGATACAATTTACTATTTAATGAATAACTGGCAACATTAAAAAAAACACGTTACGCGTGAGACTTAATGAATGGAATCGATGACGAGCTGTTCGAGGGTGAATAGCCACAAGGCGCACAAAGCAGACAGCTGAAGCATCGACCGAAGGAAGGTGAGTAAAAGAAAATGTCGACAGTTTTAAGTTTTGCAGGCGCTGTGCTGCGATGTGCTACGACAATGCTACGACGTGCTACGCAGTAAGTCGAACTGTATGAATGTTCTCTATCACCGGGCAAGGCTGTGCTGGTTTCATTCATTACTTTTCATTAGCCCCGTTGTGGATTTATGTCTTAAGCCCAGGCTGGTGTGGACTGTTTTATTGCCGACATTACGTGACTTAAAAACGGCTTATGTATAGAGTAATAGTTTACATTTACATGATAAATGTACATTCACTACTACATCATTTAAATATGTAATCTAATCAGAGATAATTAACGGTTTTAACATTTTGGGCTATATAAGTTTTTTGGTTGACTGGTTGGGATTATGGTATCCAATCCCGGAGCCTTTTTGTAATCCCGGGATTTTGGGATTGATTAATATTCAATCCCAGGATCCCGGTGTTGGGTACTCAGCGTGCAATCGTGTATAATTTGAAAGTTTTGTTTATTCGTTTTTTTTAGCTCACCGATGAATTTGAAATTCTCAATTCGCTATACTTTTTCCCCAGATTATCTTCGAAACTCGTTTTTTTAAGCTCACCGAGGAATTTTAGCTCTTCCTTATCAGTTTTTGGGATTTGCTCAAAATTCCTCAATCCCGATATCCCGGGATCGCGACCATGTCAATCCCGAAATTTTTGGATCAGAAAATTAGACGGGATCCCGGGATTACGAGATCCCGGATACCGGGATTGGATGCCCTAGTTGGGATTAAAAATGATCTGATCCACTTTTTCCTGAAGAGAAAAAAATACACTTAGTAAATTAGTAAAAACGATTTTTTTTTTTAATATGATGCTTATCTACCAAGAATTGAAAAATAAGATCTTAGAAGTTATCCATATACAACTATTGATTCATAATGTTACCATGTAAAACAATTTAAAGAGTCTCAAATCTAAGATCATTCTATGAAAAGGCGACACGTGGCTTGAAAAATGTAGTACGTTTTATGTTTGTATAGTTAGTTGCACGTGCGGGTCATTCGGTTATTGTGTTCTTTGTGATATCGCTGCGTAGGAATCGGTCCCTTCGCATTGATACCCAAATTTGACTCCGAGCTGTTGATATTGTCGTACCCTTTTCAATTAGGTATGCCGTTTCTTTTGTATGAAATGCTTTGAACTACAATCTCACTGCAAACATTGATCGACAGCATGGATAATGTACAGCCGAATATAAGCAAACGAAGGAATCCTAACGACGAAATCTCTGTTATAAAGGAAAGGCGTTCGTTCACCTCTATGGAATAAAGTACATATATAGAAACTTGTGAGAAAAAAAGAATTGCGGAGAATCGAATAAAAATTAAGCCGCGAGTATTTTTTTTCGTTACACAGCAATACGAGTCGAATGAAACATATTTTAAATGGAATACTGATCAGATATCAAATTTAAAATTAGGTTAGTGCGAAGGCCTCCAATGCCGGGATCCCGTCTAATTTTGTGATTCCGAAATTCTAGGAT
The DNA here is from genome assembly GCA_031772345.1 of Himalopsyche anomala. NCBI lineage: Eukaryota > Metazoa > Arthropoda > Insecta > Trichoptera > Rhyacophilidae > Himalopsyche > Himalopsyche anomala. The sequence continues at coordinate 11,242,629 of CM062840.1, forward strand.
TGTTAATTTTAGAAAGTTGCGCGAAAGCTAAAAACAAGGTTCCAAATTTTATCATTTTGGCAATTACGCAAATTCCTGGGTTTTTTGAAATCGGAAATCCTAGAAGAGCTAAAAATAAAGGTTCAGCGTCTTGTCATTTTAGAAAATTCGTAAATTTCCAGGATTTCAAAATCACCTGGCGAAAATGTCTCAATTTCGAATCCCAAATTTCTACACGAATTTATGTTTTTTCCGGTATCCAGGGATTACAAAAAGGGTCCGAGATTGAATGCCTCAGTTAGTGCTATGTTATAAATACATTAACTATTCGTTTATCAAATATTTTTTTATTTATTGGGTGTCAAAGACGTTTAAAAAAACATAATTTAACACACAAAATGTGCAGTACAGATAAAACAATATTTATATATTATGTAAATTTTATTTGAGACACACAAACGCTTAAGCATTGTGTGTGTTGTTAAGAAGCTTTATATACACGGTCAGCCAGAAAGTATCTTGATTCAGTAGTGGGCCAATGTTAGACCGATGGCCAAAGTTAATCATATTGACTGTATTACTTTCGTTTTCTTAAAATAAAATAATACAACATTGAAAGAATAATTAATTCTGTTTTTTTATTGACGCAAATATTAGCAGATTTAAATTTTTGATTAATCGCAAACAATCTTATTGAAATATATGATTTATATACATTCAAAAATCGATTCTAGTTCATTATCAACACAGAAACACCGGCATTTTAGTATCGGAAAAACAACATGAATACCGGGTCCCGGTTTTGTTAGTGCCGGTATAGAAATCTTTACTCCCCACCTCTAGTATAGCATGTACTTGATTCAGATTTTTTCAGACAGGCGTTATTTTATCCGCAGTTCAATAAAGCGTGCATTTCTTCCGGTCCGCCGTGTACTATGACTGAATTATAGGTACATTTTTCGCCTCAGTGGAGTCGATAAATTATAAAATACGTCACATTCAGGAGCCGGGGGCAGAGTGTAAGGGGTGGAAGGGGTAATCTTATAATGGCGTTGGTTTTTCGCAAAAAAGATTTATGGGGCGTAACGATGCTCCGAGACTTTCCGATATTGTTGTGTGCGGAGTGTATACCGCCTGGTGGAATCGACGATTCCTCGGTCGTATTCTATATCCACTTCCCCACCCGCGGCAGCAGTAAACAAAGCGGCGTATTCCATTCATGTCATGTTTATTTTGCGGCTAAAAAAAACGACACAAAAATGTTTACAATTTTCGGTGAAAAAATGAAAACAGTCGTAAAATGTTTTTCAAGAAATCTTACATTTAATATTTTTTTTGTAATTGAATTAATGAAATAAATATCTTGGTATTGTAGCACTCCATTATAATGACCAACCAAAGGAGTACAGGAATTAACAAATATTGTGCCTAAAGAAGTATATTATAAAACATATATTTTTTTATATGATCATAAAACAAATCGTTTTTTGACACTACCAACCGTGACAAGTGGACACTTAGCAGGTTAACGACCGCGGACGCGTATTCGAGTCTTTGAAAAACAAAGGTTGCTGGCCGGCGGACTCACATATGCGTATAGGCGAAATATCTGGAAGCTAAGAAAATTAAATTTGGTTATGATATCTCAATTGGTTCACAAATTATAGTGAATTTAGTAAAATTACAATTTTTGCGAATTTTTCGCAAAATTGCCCGTGCGGTCGTTAAGCTGTCGTAGTATTTCATTGTAATATTATTCTTACGAGCGGTGGTTGTTAGAATAGTTTGAAGTTTCATTTCATGATACTATTTTAACCGGATTTATTGAATTGTGCATTATTCTCAATACATATCTTTAAAGGCGTTGACTGTCGTTACTTAGTGAAAATGTAATATATTAAAAAACACACACTCCTTTATACTAATTTAACTTTTATATTATTTGATAAGGACGGGTTTCGCGCATGACGAACATTATCAACTAATAGTTGCAAACAATGTTCCCTCAAAGGCAAGAGGTTAGCTGCGCGGAAATTTCAAAGGCTGCGCGGACCGATCAAATATTAATTAACCAATTGTCTTGTAGTGCTCGCCAACCCGGAATGAGTGCGCGGGGGCTTCCCAACTGCTGCGCGGCCGAGTACGCGCACAGCTTAGAGGGAACGTTGTTGAAAACCGGTCCTGGTCATATAAAATAAAAGTGAAATTGGAACAAGAGTATTTTATTTTTTGAATAAATCAAATATATATTATTTGAGATTTCGACGGAAGGTGCTTGGTCTAATTTTAATATTAAATTTGAACCGTTCAAATATTTTTTTAATCTTTAACAATAATCACATGTAATTTCAAAGACAAAAAATGTATTTTTTTTATTTGATTACTTACCGGTTTTACCACCCTCTATTAAATTGAATGTCATTAACATCAAGCCATTAGTCAAATTAATCCAGGTCGTCATCAATAGTCTATAAATTAGTGATAAAAAAAATTATATAGCTATTTACCAAGCGTCAGTTATTGAGTTCATCCGTGCACTTGGAATTCATGAAAATACTGAAAGGCGAAACCTTAATATTCAGTGACAAAACCTTTTGGAAATGCACAACATTTTAATAAAAAAAATAATGAAAGCTATTTCACCATTTGTGAGTTAATCTTGTTGGAAGTGGAACCAGAGTGCCTAGTTTGTTTAAAAACAAATAGAAACGAATGAAGTATTTTTTTTATCTTGCTTCTTTTCGGCAAATAAACCAACGCTGACTCGATGTATTGCAAGTTGACAGTCGATAAGATTTATTGAAAAGAAAATCATAACAGCTAGTAAAAAAATTGTATTGGTAGGAAACTAGAAAATTATGCCCCAGTTCACTTCACCCTCTAAGCTCCGGACTGAGTGTTTCCTCTTGACATAGTTTACTCCTTGCAGCGCAGACTCTCGGATTATTTAAGATTATACTGTTTTTTTGAGATGATACTATCGCCATTTTGCTGTGACAGCTTTTTTACAAAAAGTACGGAAAAAGTAATCTGGGGAAAAGGAGCGCTTTTGCGAACACACAGATTTCGATTTCGGGATTTATCACGAGTGTGTCATTTTATTTATAAAATGTTTGCGGATGGATAAAGAGTAGGCAGTTTCGTATCAGCAGTGGTTGATGAAGATAAAAAGCCAAGCTCTCTGTGTTTTCAATACATTGACAATAAAAGAAAAACAGTTATTCACAAAACATCTCGAACAAATTTATTTTAAGAACAGAGTCGTTTTTGCTCGGCAAGAACGACTTAGAAAATATGCAGCACATGAGAGAACGGTCGTGTTACAAATAAAGTTTGTGTTAAATGTACGAAACATAGATTTTTCCATAATATTTTATTTATTAGAATTATACAATTTGTTGTTTGTTCTACAGAATATATATAATAATTTAAAACGTCGTTATCAGTAATCAATAAACGAGATAAGAGTGTTTTATAACTGCACATTTATAAAGTTTATTTATTTTAATTATTATATATGAGCCCATGCGAGGCGAAGTGAGTCTTAAGGAAAAAGAGCTCAGTAAATATATACTGCAATAGTGTTCTCTCCAAAATATAAATATGTAATCGACCTTAAAGTTCAATAAAAAAAGTTTCATCATTTTACTAGGTGGCTCACTTCACCTCTTGATGGCTTATATAATACTTCTCTCTTTGGAAAAGAGAGGTTGAGCGACTGAATAACAAGCAGTTATCGTAGAAAAACTTCTGTTGAAATACCTCTATAAGAAGGCCATATGATCCACATTGAGAGCGGACATGAATAAAAATGTACATCACTTTTAGGTGTTCACTGTCAATACTTGGTGGAATGGCATTATAATAAAATAATAAAGATTTTTAGTACTTTTTCCACTTAAAATTTATTTGATCAGGACCGGTTTAAGCATTTAATTTTGTGTAATTATAATGTAATTAAGGTTTAAGGTATAAGGTATAAGGTTTAAGGTTTAATGTATAGGTGTTAAGCATTTTAATTTTGTGTAATTATAATGTAATTTGTAAATCCCTTTCATTGTTAGTAATTGCTTACACCTTTTTATTTCAATTTACTTGTATAAATAGCACTGTTTAATTTATTTTCCTTATCAGTTGATAATGCTCGTGAGGAGCGAAACCGATCCTGATCAAATAATTTTTAAGTGGAAAAGTACTAAAATCTTTTATTATTTTTATAAAAATGTATACATTATACAAAATCCTGTGGTTTATAACTTCCAATACACCAGCTGTTTACTTGATTTTTTTCTTTGTACAATCCAGTCAAAATTTGAAACATGAAGAATGTAGTTACGCTGCTGAATACATCTTTTGAGAAAAGTTTGAAGCCGTAACGGGTAGTGCATATATATTTTCAATTAAATAATGTATCGTAATCTTTTGTAATAAAGAGAAACATGCACCAACTAGTTATAGTTAATTCACGGTTAGTAAGAATGTTTCATGAGTGAAAATTATTCTTATCCGTTATCCATCTCTAACAACTGTCCGGCAGGCACTCTCCAATGCGATCATGTTTGAATATATCACCACAGCTGAAGGCGTAGATAAACCGAATTAGGAAATAAATAATATTTAAGATCGGAGGATGTGAACGTACTTTAGTCGGAGGAGAAATCTGTCAGAGGTTAAGTTAATCAACTTGTCCGTGTAAGTTAGCTGACTGCCGACAGATATGCGCTTCCTAATTAATAGTACCCGCTGACTTCGCTACTAATGTGGTAAGTGAAGAATATTATTGATCCCTGACACGATATTTTTGATAGCGAACACAAGACAAATCCAGAATAACACGGTTGAAAAAATGATTAATCCAGATTCTTTTTAACACGTTTTTTACACCGATTCAAATTAAGACTGATAATTTCATTTTTTTTTTAAATCCATGTCCGCTCCCAATGTGGAGTATATGCAGAGGTGAAGTGGTAAAAAAATAGTTACCAGGTCGGTCATTGATTTCTTCCCTATTTTTTTATATCCGTCAGTATCATAAGTTAAAAAAAACCACAAGTTTTAACAATTAAATCAATTAAGAAACGATTTTTAATATATACATGTACTTAAAAATTAAGTTACAAGTTAAAAAGGTGGCAAGGCGCCTTTCTCATTTTCAGGTTCCAGGTCACCGACCTGGCCCCACTACACCACTGAGTACATGGCTTCCTAATGGAGGTATATCAACATAACTTTTTCTACGAGCACTGTTTCTTGACTAATCACTTTCGGTACGCCCATTTATTGAATGATCGGAAGGGTGGGAGGGAATCTTTAGACATCACGAGCACCCATGTCTTCGAAAAGAAATCGATAAATCGATCGAAAAAATGCTATTCATACTGGGACTCGAACCCGTGAGATCCGGTACGGAAGCCAACAATGCTAACGGCAGCGCCATAGGACCCGGCGATCTTAATTATACAAAATTTTAAAAAAAAATTGGGTCCTAACAAAATCAATCTTTCAATTAAATATAAGCGAGCAATAATTATTTAACCTATAGAATCGTGTTTTTTTTTCGTTAACCTTCTTGGCCATAATACACCCCAGTTTGAAAATAATTGTTACTTATTTTTAAAATATTTAAATTTGGGCACGAACCATTGTCAAAAGCCTGTTTTCAAAGCTTTTATAATCGCGTCCTTAGCGAAGAATTTGTGTGACCCCGCATATTAATAAACACACTGAAGTTCTAAAATTAAATCATTTATGTGACCTATAAAGAAATAAATCAAGACGATAGACAGAGAAGCTATTATAATATAAATTATAACAGATGAGTTATATCAATGAACGTTGACTGAATGACTGTTATTGCATAAGCAATATACTTAATAATGCTATTAAAAATAGATCTGTCTCAAGTTGAGATATTAATGCCATTAAGATTTAATTAACAATATTTAGATGGCATATATAGACATTAATTAATTTATTAAATAATTAACTGTAACATATCAGATATCACTCTATGAATACATTATTTGTAATGTATTATTACATACAAAAAGGAATTGTTTGATTTCAATCGTGGCCTAACTTAAGCCCGACGTTATAATGCATATATTCTCTAATCACTTTTAGGGTGTTCGCTGTCAATACTTGGTGTAAATGCATTGAATTAAAAAAAAAATACTCATTTATCGAAATTTCTAGATTATAATTACGTTTGAATTTATCGTTAGTCTTCACTTTAACTCAATTATTCTTTGATGAGTGTTGAAATTATGTTTAAGACGTAATACATATTTTAATTATAGTCAATTTAGTGTCAATTATTTTTATTTTCTACCATTATTTGTGAATTCCTTTCATTACCAATTGTTTGTTACATTCCGACCATTTTAATTTGATTGTGTAAATAATACTGTAGAATACTGTGTGAGTTGAATTACTACAAATAAGTATTTTATTTTTTGGACTTAATCCTTAAATTATAATTTATTTTGTAGTAATGTTTATATTCAAAACATATGAGTTGTGAAAAAAGACCGTGACTCCAACTCCGGCATAGACAAATATACGACTCAAGACTTAAAAATGATACAAAATTTCATTTTATTGACAAGATATTGAGCAATGGACTAAAGAGCAGTTCTCGTAGAAAAAAAACTTCTGTTAAGAAAGTCGCCCGCTGTGGTCTAGTTGGTTACAGCTTGCTCTACCGACCAAGTGAAATTGGGTTGAATTCCCGGTAAGGTTAATGTCAAATTTAAATTTGAGACCTAAGACGTAGGCGTTTTTAATGTCAATTTAAAACAAGTTTATCTCGAGTGACTTACAATAACTTCTCATCGAGTTATTCTCGTATGATCTTTCAACTTTAAAATATTTAGAGCGTTAGCATTAGCTGTAATGACAATTATTTTAATTAAATCTATCTCAAACTCAATCAGGAAGCTATTTGCTTCACATTGGAAAGCTGACATGGATTAAAAAATATCATTGAATTAAAATAAAAGTTTTTCTTTTATCCTCAAAAACTCTAGTATAGACGAGTTTCTATAAAACAAACTAATAAATCTCGGATAGCCAAGGATATCATCAGAAAAGTGTATAAGACTGAACGTCGAATGATAGCCGCAATCGGATAAAAAGCTTCGCTTGTTCGAAACAACTACATCGCTATCGCAAAGTGACGCGAAAGCACTGAAGCGTTTTAGTCACACAATAGAACTGCGCGATATATTGTTGTTTTGAATATGAAATATTATGCCGTTGTAAAAATAAATGTTTTCTTTCACTGTAAAAATGATATTTTACCGCAGATATTATTTATTCACTGCTGGAATAAAATATGCCATTACTGTTGATGCCAGCCGCTGCGCAAACAATCCGAAACTGTAATGAAACGAAAACCTAAATATAAAACGTGCAAGTGCTAATGCTACAGCGACACTTCTAATTAATCACTTTTAGGGTGTTTACTGTCAATACTTGGTAGAAAGGCATTATATTAGGGAGAAAAACACTATTCCTTTCTACTTATTTCCACTCTTATTTACCAAGATCAGGACCGGTTTCGCTCATGTCCGACCGTTGTCAACTGATAAGAAATATAATTTAACAGTGTTATTTATACAAAACAAATTGAAATAAAAAAGTGTAAAAAACAATTGGCATTGAAAAGAATTTACAAATTACAGTACATACAATCTTTTCAATTACAATTTTTTTTTACATATTTTTATTTCAATTTGTTTTGTATAAATAAGACTGTTTAATTTTATTTCATGTTGGTTGATAATGCTTGCTAAATAAACACATTTTTAAGGGTCCATGACTGATTTCAAAGATTGATCGCTCGCTGGTCGATTTTTAAAATCTGGAAATTTACAGGTTTCAGAATTTAAAAAAAATGTGAGAGCTTTTTTTTAAGCTCCATCCTTTCAAAACTTCCAGTGACTGCGGCGTAAAATTACTTTTTTGCGGAATTTAAAGAATTTTTCTGTTTCGTAATCCCGGGATAAATACTATCACAATACCGGTATTTCAGGATTCCGAAATTGGAGACCCTACAAGTGACTCAATATTGTATTCGATCTGACAAAATCAATCATTCGTGGTCGCCTGCACTAAGTCAGTTGTTCCGGTTCAGTGGGTTAATTAGCAGGGACTAGGAAAGGGAGTATCGGGCAATCAGCATCCGCGTGTCTTCTTGACGGGTCCAGATTTCCCAGGCGCTACCGGTTCCAAGTGTGGACGCGAAACAACAGTCGAATGTAGGCCACACAAACAGGAAAACGCTGATTACAGCAAACTGCTTCCATGATGCAGTGACACATCTACATAATATTATTATTGCTAATCGGTGTTCATTATAGGAGTAGGAGCATGTCACTTTTAAAACGCAAATTATATTATAACGTTACCGCATCTATTCTAAAAATAAGTGCCTTTCCCCATGAAAGGCGGCAGAACGGCGTTCCGGCACCTTATTTTCGGCATTTTTAATGTTTCAAATCAATATCAGCAAAATTTTATTTTTATTTTCCTTGGAAAACATTTTATTTTTTATGCCAAAAGACGCTTGAATTTTGTTTTTTTTTGTAATTACAGATGTTAATTTTTTTAATTTGTGTTAGTTAGAGCCACTTATTCATACTTTGTACCAAGGGTCGGCAACCTTTTGTTGTAAAAGTGCCAAATATTTTACTTGGGGATTAGTACGGGCCGCACTTTGGTCACATGTCATTACACTATAATGACAAATATTTTAATCTAGAGAAACTTGCAGGCCGCGGGTTGCTGACCCCTGCTTTACACTGTAATTTGTAAATTATTATCAATGCTAATTGTTTAGTACACCTTTTTAATTCAATGTATTTTTTGTATAAATAGCACTGTAAAAAAATGTATCATCAGTTGATAATGCGTGCCATGAGTGAAACCGGTCCTGCCTGATATTGGTTAATAACAGTAGAAATAAATACAAAGGAATATTGCGTTTTTTTAAATATAATGAATGCCTTTCCACAAAATATTGACATTGAACACCCTAAAAGAGATTAAGGAACATTAATTTATTTTTTATCTATCTGTTGTAAACTAAACTAATTTTTAATTTTTCTTTAAATAAAATTTGAAAAATAGTATGTATCTTAATTTCCATTAAACAAATTCAGGTATGTTATTTTTCGATATTTAACATGTCTGATTTATTTATCTATGTTAGTAGTAAATAAAATACAGAACAAATAAGTAAACATGAGCTTCAAAAAGTATTATCATAGCACAATTTCCAATTCCATGCTCAATCATCGAGTCATAAATAATTAATATGGTGTAATTAAACCCCTTAAAAACAATATTAGGATGGAAAATTACGTCAAAGCTTGTGATGTAATTAATGCTGAGCTTTGATGTCGTCTTCGTGCTTTGCGTATGATTCTAAGCTCTATTTATATGTGATACGTATTATTCAAACAATATCCGATCATGTGTCGATACATTTTCACTCTAAATATAGATTGAAATCAAAATTGTGGCTTACTTGAAATTAAGTAATATTCAGCAATACATTAGTATTATAATTAACAATATAAATTGGAACGATATCAATTCAGTGTCAAATAAATACCTGATATATGAAATGAATATTATGGGTTAAAATTCGAAGAAATTTACTCTAGTTAATTTAAGTTAGCATTTAACTCAACAGTTAGCATTTAACTCACTAATTTCTAAAAATATGCCAACGCATACATATAACAAATATTTACATATTACATAGTTCCAGTGCTTTTTTTGTCATGTAACGTGGTGGAACGGCGTTCTGGCACCCTTTTTCTCGGCATTTTAAATGTTTTTAATCAATATTCGGAAAAAAAATATTTTGCTTCGAAAACGATATTTTTCTTAATCATTATTTTGCGAAAAATAAATAACAGAAAAAAAATCGAGCGGTGTAATATAAATTAGCAACATTTTTTCCAGCGACAGCCAATTTATGGCGGACGCTGTGTGGCATGTTGCGTCGTCTTGTTGAAATCACAGTTGTTCTACATTCATGTCATTCAATTGGGGAACTAAATTGTTAGTAAATCATAGATCTGATCATAGAGAGCCTTCTCCATTGACTATTATTATGTTCTGGTTGGCATAATTTTTGAATAAATGAATTTGCAAACGTTCATGGTCAAGTTCAAGTCCATTCATGGTTAAATTACAAAGTAAACTAAGCAAAAATCAACTGCCAAATTGGCTATCGGTGGAAAAAATATTGCTAATTCGAAAAATAAATGTCAAAAAAACTATATACCAGTCGTTATGGTTCTTCAGTGATTGGGTGAGCGATATATCAAAGTAATCACACTATCTCGATTTAGTATTCAGCATAAGTTTGTGTCATACTGGCAACACAAGTGGGTAAAATGAAATACAGAATACATCAACCAAATTGTAGTGTAATATTTCGTGCGTAAATGGTACTATGGAGACAGAAATGTATGGGCGGGAAAATTTGTGAGTTTTTTTTTGTCATTGAGAGGGCCATCATAGATCTTCAGTTAGTATAATATACACATAACCTGCAGGTGAATTGAATCGTTGCCCACCCCTGAATCGCGTACACCGCGCAGTTTGTAATGTACGTGGGTGTATATAATACATACATACACAAACGAGGTTTTATGATAGAATAATGAATGCCGATTTCTCCTCTTCTCGCTAGAAAATTGTGTTATAATAAGAAAATTAAAACCAGAATACATATCGCCACCAAAGTAGCTCTAACTCTGATTTAATCATTCCTGGTAAAACGAAAAAATATATACACGATTAATGTACATCCAATAGCATAACACAATACTTGACGGAAGCATTCTAAAATTTCCATTTTTTTGTAAAAAAAAATAATCAATGAAAAGACATATTTAGGAATTGATCACGTTTGATCTGCGCATACTTATTTAATTATTCGCCCTTAAAATAAATACATTGAAAATTTACTTTCAACATAGCTGAAGTACACACAGATGATGTAATCAATAATTCAAATGTTCGATAGATTGAATGGAGAAAATGAATTATCCGTCTCCTTCAATTTGAATGTTAAATAATTGGAAGCAGAATTACATTTGAGTGGTAATTGCACAATGGAATTTAATTCACCGGCAAATCAAATCAATTCGAAATCTGAATAAAAACACAAGGTGGAAATTCAAAAATTATTTAACTTTATTAGAGCTGCCGAAATTGACGACTATTCATTTGGGTTCTGCTAAAAATAACGATCGATCATCGGTAAAATTATCACCGCGATAAATCATTCAATAAATTCAAAGCGACTCATTCAAACTCCATTGAGTGATTACATTATGCCGATTGGTTATGTTTGATGTTACTATTCAAACAGTGGCGTAATTAAATATCTAATTCTCACTACAGCATTTAGTTTTATCAAATAGTGTCGATCCTGAAGTTGAATAGAAGCGCTTTTGTTCACTCAGTTGTATGATCACAGCTTTTATATATCGATTATTTGAGGCGACGTGTTGTTAAACCAGCTCTGGAGGTTTTTTTTGAGTTTTTAGGAAATTACGAAAACTGTTTTGGGTATATACTTATAGTGATTTTAAGTTTGAATCGTTCAAATTATGTACATTCTCACAGATTTTGTCACTAACGACCCGGGTTTTGCCTTTCGGCATCTTCAGGCGTTCAAGTGCACGGATGAACTTGAACTGACGCTTAGTAAATGAATGTTTCGTGTTTATATAAGAAATAAATGTATCATTGAGTTTAAAGCCATTGCTGGTGAAAATGATAAGCCCATGGGAATGCTCACGGATTTGAGTAGTGAGTAGTTTTAAGAATTATATTTATTTGTTTGTCGGAAAAGGTTTTATGGTTAGGGTATAGGAGTGGAGATCCCGGCATGTTTAGTATTTCATTTAAAATCGGTATTAGGGTAGTGACAAAATCTGTGAGAATGTACATAATTTGAACGATTCAAATTTAATATTGAAATTCCACCAGGCACCTTCAGTCGAAATCATAAAGTGATTTTAAGTGTTTTAAACGTCGTTTTATATCTTCCGGGATACAGAATAAAACCTTTAATTAAACTAATATACCATACAATTGTCAATAAACGTGTTAGATTTATTACGAGAGCGTATTTTGGCGTTTTCGAATGAAAGCCTTTTTCTAATCCCGGGAAACGGGATTGATTAATTTTCAATCCCGGGATTGGGCACTCAACGTGAAATCGTGTATAATTTGAAAGTTTTGGTGAGTCATTTTTTAGCTCACCGAGGAATTTGAAATCCTCAATTCGCTATACCTTTTCCCCAGATTATCTCCGAAACTCGTTTTTTTTAGCTCACCGAGGAATTTGAAATCCTCGATTCGCTATACTTTTTCCCCAGATTATCCCCGAAACTCCTTTTTTTAGCTCTTCAAATTCCAAAATCCAAAATCGAATCGATTCCCCTATAAATTTTCGGGATTTACTCAAAATTTCTCAATCCCGAAATCTCGGGATCGCGACCATGTCAATCCCGGAATTTCGAGATCAAAAAATTGGACAGGGCCCCAGGATTGGATGCCCTAATTGAAACGCATCTAATTCATGTTTTCCTAAAATACCACTTCTCATAGGCTCATTTAATCAACCTTTGTTGAAATACAACAGTAATAAATCCCATAACGTAACATGGTATAGGGTTTGGCCCTTGATCCAGTCGTAACTTATATCATTCAGGAAGCACCCGTACTGAGTCGGCGTTTGCCAGATACTCCATCCACTATTGACGGAGTCGGGATTTTACAACAGACGCGGTTATTGTGTAGTTATGTTATACGGCTGTCATTAAAATCTAATAATTTACAGAAGGGAGTAATGAAACGTTTATACAACCTTTGGTGCGTGGGTTGTCAAAACCCAATATGTAGTTTATTAAAAAAAACGAGACTACTTAGAAATTGAGTAAGGATTACAAAAAAGGAGTTTGTCGCCCGATGTGGTCTAGTTGGTTAGAGCTTGATCTATCGATCAGGTGGGCTTGGGTTCGATTCCTGGTATGGTCAATGTCAAATTGAATTTTTTCAATTGTAATTTGAGATCTAAGACATGGGTGTGTGTAAAGCTAATTCTCCTTCAGTTAACCTCATGTGAATTTAAAAAATTCTCATCGAGTATATCTCGTATGATCTTTCAACTTAAAAAACATTTCACACATTGGCGTAAGCTGTAATGTGAAATATTTTTTTTTTTAATTAAAAAAAAAATGAAATATACCAGACCATTACTTACATCAATACCAGTATTGCAATTATGAAAACCGGTTAAAAAAATATTCCGGTTTCGCTCATGATGTATGAATTCAGTTCATATAAAATAAGAGTGGAATTAGTACAAAAGAGTGTTTTTTTTTTAAAAACCATACCTTTCCACCATTGACAGTGAACACCCTAAAAGTAATGTATTATTGTAGTATTATTTAAGTTAATTAATTTTGTAATGTTCGTATGTTATGTGAATAACAATCATTGCTCAGTCGAATGAATCGGCATTTATTTAGTAGAACTTTATTATAATAGGGTCAAAAAAATATTTTAATTCAATTTTTAGAATTAAAATCCCTTGCTATTTTCGACCATACTAATTCCTGTTGTCGTTTTGAAGGATAGCGAACGCGACTTTGCACTTCTGCGACTGTATTCCAGAAACGTTGGCAACCCTATTTGTGACTTGTGATTTATTCGAATGCTTCAATTCGGTGGGAGCCATAAAACAAGAGAACAAAATAACAGTCAGCACTGTGTTACCAACATTACGATCTGCGATGTTACAGAGCCGCCAAAACATCAATTGCATAGGGTTGCTCGCTTCATATGCCGTATATTTAATTTGAAACATGCCGTAATCTTGCTGGCGCGTGAATTACATATACGAGCGTGACAAATATTTCAATATCAAGTTGATATCGTTCAGTTTGAACTGACAAAGTAAATTGAGCGATTCCAAACATGCGATGCGTCTCGGAGTTAGTAGAACCTTATTTTGGTATACTGGGCCAGCGTTAGAAAACTTCGCGTTCGAGTAACCTAGCGAGTTTTGAAACAAATGATTTTTTTAAAGCAATACAGTCATAATCTTAAAAGATTTAGTTAGATGGTCAAATGAGCAATTTTTTTTTGTGCAGCGAGAAAATTTGATAATCTGCGCGGGTTGCCGAACAAGTTCCAACGAAGGTATGGTTTAATTACCATTAAAGCTTAAAAATGAACGTCAAAATTTGTTTTAAAAACATATTAGTTTTTATCAAAAAATAAAGTATACATATGAACTAACTCCCGCTTTTTATTAATTAAGATAATGACCGGTTTCACTCATGGCGAACATTATCAACTAATAAGATAATAAAATGTTAGTGTTATTTATACAAATCAAAATGAAGATGAAATTTTGTAAAAAAATCCCAGATAATTATTTTTTAAAATACCATTAGTCTCCGCTTTAGCTTAATTACTCTTTGACGAGTTTTGTAATTAAATTTCAGAGGTATTAAACATTTAAATGTTAGTCAATTTAGTGTCACTTTTTCATATGTCGTACATTTTGATTTGTATAAAATAACACTTACATTGTATTGTCTTATAGGTTGATAATGCTCTTCATAAGCAAGACTGGTTCTGATATTAATAAATAAAACTGGGAATTAGTACAAATGTATATTTTATTTTTTGAATATAATGCCTTTCCACCAAGTATTATAATACTATACTATAGTTTAAGGTTATTATTTTTGCCTAAAAAATTATAAATACAAAATAAACCGGTGGAAAAAATATAAAAATGATTTAAAAAAAAAAATGAAAACGCATTTGATTCGATAACGCAGACTGATAAAATATATTTTTATAAAAACAAACCGCGAAACATCGAGAAAGAATGTGGTGAAAAAAACACATAAAAAATCATTCATCCGTTAGTATGAAAGATTTCTTATTTTTTCACAAAGCTATGAATTAGATCCCGTCGAAAAATAATGATGATCCGACACGGCATCGCGCAGTTCAAAGATAACAACCCTTTGGGGTGTACGCATTTCCCTAAACCAATATAAAATAATCCCGCAGTCCGGTCCTGAGAGATTCGTCGTTATTTCCGGTCGGACCGTTCCGAATGGGTTAAATGCTTCAACTCGCTAAGAAGAGGGCCATTGATGTTTGAATGGGGCATCTCCCAAATGGGCAACTCAAAAGCGATGCTATAAAAAAGGATTATAACATATTATCTCGTATAAAAACCTCGTTATACTGAAATAACGACTCGGATGGAAAATATGAATTTATTTCGGTTGTCTAGTAAATGGCTTGAAATTTGAAACCACTATATTTTTGCTCGGGGTTTAAAAATAAAAAAAAATAAAAACAATAGGAATATTTTTAGATATTTTATGTTACTTAACTTATAAAACATTAAATGAAATGCCTTCTTCCAGTGTAGATATTATTGACGTCAATGGATCGTTTCTACAGATTCTGAAGACTCGGCTTTAGTCATGTCCCAAGACACGAGACATTATTATGTCCTGGAAAAATATCGCGACCCGAAACATTCGTACTAGTATTTTTTATTATAATAGGGTAAAAATATCAAAGTATTTCAGTTCTACAGTTTTTTATATGTTATACGTTGATAGCTATTAAGGCTTTCGCCATCGTGAGAACTATTAATATTATATTTTTTATGAGTATAAATATAGTATTTTTTATGAGTACATATTCAAACTAATATATTCTATGAATGAATGCTGTAGGTAACTCAAAATTCATTCGAACTTACTTTTTTAGTTAAATACTGTAAAACATCATAATATTTATATTGCTTTTTATCACACATCATTTATAGAGATTCTCAAACTACAATTGTATTGGGTTGTTTTAGTCAAATGTGCCAGGAAAAATGACTGGCAAAAAGTGTCGATTTCCCGGGAATTCATTCTCGGGTTGTCTGGACTGCTCATATCGACTCTCCCTAATCATGTATGTGGCACTTACGTGATTGTACGTAATTTGCATTTTTGTTGTCTGCACATTGAGAAATGTAAATACTTCACAGTTTTATCGTTAAGTATAAATATAAAACTGCGGTCTCTTGCGATTTCAATATTTGAGGAGCTGTCTTGTAAAATGTAATGCTTGCAGATACATGGTTATACGTAAGGAGTGTCGCGAAAACAAAATTATGAGAACATTTAGAGATAAAAAATGTTTCTCAATGAAGCGAAACACTTCTCAAACCCAGTAATAAAACCAGTGGAATAGCATATCAATTCTATTATTTTATGTTTAAAATAATTCACAAGATATTCACTGAATGCATCGAAAATATTATGCATGTATTATAGTTTTGTCTTGATATGCCAGGCCAATTTAACTGACACATTTTAAGCGATCAAAAACCTTCCCAAAATATTCCTACGAGAAAATATTTCGTACAAGTGCGATTCGCAATCAGCGATATGGCGTCCGCTGCACTAAAACATCTCAAAAACTTTTGAACAAAATTAACTGAACTATTTTAATACGCCTAAATTATTGACATTTCGATATCGATAAATTTAATTGAAAATTCCATCGATGAAATGAGTCTTTTGGTAGTTAAAAATTAAACATTTTTTGGAATTATTTTCTTTCCCGCATTATTCGTTGTTTTATTACGGTCTCTTTGGAAACGTTAAATCAGGGTTTCACTGTATTTTCAAAGTAAATACTTTTTTAAATAAATTTTAAGTTCAAGATTATAACTATTGTATCGTCATGGATAAACACCATTAACACTTCCCATACGGTGCTAAAAAATACGTCCAATAAAAATATGTCGCACTTAATTTAACAACAAATGTAATAAAAAAGTTATCAATCCAAGCGCTTTGTATAATATTATTTACCTTAATATATAGCAATATTGTAACAAGTGGCTCGCTTCTTTAAAAAGTATCCTTTAACTAAATTTATCGGTTTTTGTGTCTACTTTCTATACGACGATAGTATTGATACCACTTCCATATTTTTTTATTATCTATTAACAAAGGATAAAATTCAATATGTAGTAAGTTGATTTTAGCAGATACCAGAAAAGGAGAAAAAAATACTATCCGTCCGGATCAGTTTCTACCAAAATAATTATAAGGCAGGAAATTTTTACTTTAGAGCACGACGCCAGTCGATGTATTATATCGACTGTGAAAAGGAAAAAGGGCGTAACCCACACATATCAAATTTTACAGGAGGCGCAAAAAACGTGTTTTGATGATTTTGGGCAATATGCAAATTGTAAATTATACACAACCTTGAAGTGCATGGAGACTTCTAAACTGGTGTTTAATTGACATAATATGATATTAATTAAAGAAATTGTCTAGATAAAACCTTTATTTGTCTTTTTTTCTTGGTTTAAATTTTTTACAAGGTCATCTTTTTCAAACTTAAAAGCTAAATTTAGATACTAAATCGGCATTTTCATCTTGCATCCTTTTGATAGAACGTGTATCAAGTTTGATACATTGTGACTATCGAAAAAAACCTGTTTTGAAAAACTGTGGGTTACGTCCTTTTTCCTATCCAAAGTCGATGTTAATCATTATTTTGAATGTAAATATTAATATTTTGATACCAGACGACTCATATAACCAAAAAATATATAATTTCGGTATCTTTACGAGAAGAATTGAATTATCTTTCAAATATGGTATCATTTTTGTATAAAGATAGTGTATGAGTACATTAAATATTTATTTACAGCATTCTTTCTCTTATCTCACACCGAGACTTACCTGTTAGATTTTGATTATTACAATTACAAGTAGGTGAGTTTATTATGGGATTAAAATAAAAACATGCTATTTAATGAACAAACTAATAGATTAAACATCACATTCCGGTTCATATGTTTTTCTTGCATGTTATAGAACAATAATGAATTGAAATGGTTAAGATTTTCATATTCAGGAATAGATATACAGTCAAATTGCGAAGCGTTCGATATTTCAAGCAACTTGAATAAACAACAAGAAGATTGCGAGAAAGTTATCAGAAATAAATTCAAAGAAAAAAGTATCACAAACGTACGTGTCCTGGAAGCGATATTAAAAAAGATATTTTTGCAGCTAAGCTGGGAAACAGAAATATAGTGCGAAAATGATGTGTCTTTCCCTTCTATACTTCCCTTCACAAATTTTCTTTTTAAAAATAATTTACCAATCTTACTTGGCTAGAATAAATAATTACACGAAGGAGTTGTAGAGACTTAAAACATAAGTTTGTAGCCACCCTGGTCAAAATTTTATAGGAAATTGAGATCCCGCTTTGTAGGATTCATACAATTTTAGTACGAACATGATTATTTATTGATTTGGCATTTACTTGGTAGAACTCCATTTTAATAGGGTAAAATATCAAGGTATTTCAGTTCTACAGTTTTTTTTAAAAGTTAAAGGTGAAAGCAAAGCAAAGCAAAGTTTTTAAAGTTAAAAGTTAAAGCCATCGTCAGAACTAGTTATGACGATGGCGAAAGCCGAAATAGCTATCAGCCTTTAACTTTTTAAAAAAAACTGTAGAACTGAAATACCTTGATATTTTACCCTATTCGAACATGATTAGTTTATACACGTTAGGTTTTTCGCTATTCGCGAATGTTCCACATATTGGATCATCCAATGTATCTAATGGAACATTCAGAAAATGGGATGAAAGGATGAATTAATCTATAATTCTTATAGATGTTGTAGTATTTGACGACAGAGGGCTGAAAAAAATACGAATTATGCGATCGTCACCATATATGCACAAAAAAAAGAAACATAAAAAGGTAGGAACGAAAACATTTTATATGTTTATTTATTATTCAGTGAGCTCCTCGAATGTCTTCGCGAAAAAACATTAATTCCGATTAAACATGTGTTTATTGGCATGGGATTTTTTTTCTCCGTCGACTATTTACAGATGTACATGCGAGAGATTTGAACCACAGGAAGATAATTCATTACACTACTGCTGTAAACATTATTGGGTTTTTAAAAAAATGATGTCAATAAAACGCCTTTGAATCATTCTGACATTTTCGATTGTCGCATAAAAAACAGTAATACAAGTTATATGGTCAATTTTTGTATCCGATTTAGTGACCAATAAAAAGGTCTCGAAAAAATACTACAAAATAAAATGTTTTCCGAAATCATCGGGCGTGTGAAATATCGAGCAGATTTTTTAACTGTCAACCCGTAGAACTTAATCTAAATTGCTGCCAGGAGCGCAGAACGGTATGGTTCAGAAGTTGGCCAAACTTGACATCTTTTACGCTACACGCTGCCACGGAATGAATACGCACGTACACACTCAAACTCGGAGGCGTGACACGAATTTCGAGATGTATTAAATTTGGCGGCAACATGATCGAATGAAATAAGATATTTCGTCTAAAATAAACAACAAACACTTTGAGGTAATCCGTTTTATATATGAGATAAAAAAAAACCGCCTAACACATGTATAATGGTTTATTTTATGAATCTATACATAAACTATCGTCTCTTTTATATAATAGTTTCGTCAAGTTGTTTTCCATCCCTACAACACTACCCATTGTGTAAATATAGCTGGTTTTGTAAATGCTATCGGAAGGAAATAGAAGTTAAAACTCAAATGTATGTAAAGATGTAATTTTGAATAATACAAGAGGAAGAAAAAAATAAATTTTTGACAAAACGATTATTATAATTTAAGATATCGACTGAAGGTGTTTGGTGGAATTTTAGTATTAATTTTAAATCGTTAAAACTTTGTAGATTTGAACAAGTTTTGGTTTTTACCGACTCGGGTTTCACCTTTCAGCACCTTCATGCGTTCAACTGCACAAATGAACAAGATTCAAGTTCAGCCGTGCACTTGAACGCCTATCTAGGTATGCACTAAATCAGTGATGCACGAACCGCAGCCCTTTTTGTTTTTTTTGACGGCCCTCAAATGTTTTTCTCAAACTTATTTTTTTCACGTAAAACATTTATTTAATAAATGTAAGCAAGATCAAAATTGAATCGTTCAAATTATGGACATTCTCACAGATGTTGTCACTAACGACCCGGGTTTCGCCTTTCGGCATCTTCAGGCGTTCAAGTGCACGGATGAACTTGAACTGACTATAAGCAAGAAATGACTGATTGTAAGCAAGATTTTTTTTAATGAAGGATAATAGATCGGTTCATAGAAACAGGCTTACTGATGAAAATTTGGATTTGTTTGTGCGACTTTATACTACAAATATTAAGTCAAATTATAAAAAAATACCAAGATCGCATTAACTTTTCAATTACATACAAATAAATAAAAGTTCTACATTTAAAGTTCATATAAAGTTCTACATTTAAATAACAAGTCTGTCAAACTAGACAAACAGGAAATCCTAGAAATTAATAGATTCAAATTTTACCTGATTCAGATCTTTTGAACGATCAAATAATATTTGCTAGTTCCCCGTTACTTTATCCGGTGTATTAGCCATTGTTAACTATTCTTTTATATGATTTAAAATATATATATATGTTTCTTTTGTTAGTATTGATATGGGCTTTGAAAAAAACATTTTTAAGAATCTACCTGGCTGTCGATTTTGTTAAAGAATATACACTTACCAACTACTTGGAAGCGGGGAAAAACAGAAAACTATCATTAAGCCTTTTCACTTTATTGATGTAACAATTTATCACTTTGTCAAAAACTTCCCAAATTTTAATTATGCTTGTAATTACTTTTAATCCCCATTCTAAATTTATTAATCTGAGATGACTTTTTAATTATATGTTAGATGTGTTAAACATTTTAATTTTGTGCTATTTTAGAATCACTTTTAATGTAATTGGTAATTTCTTTTCAATGCCAATTGTTGTTTATAACTGTTCATTTTTGTATAAATAGCATTGTTAAATTATATTTCTTATCAGTTGACAAAGCTCGCGATGAGCGAAACCGGTCCTGACATATTAAATAAAGTGGAATGAAGTACAAAGTAATATTGTGTTTTTACTAATAAAACATGCATAGCTAAATATTTCACAATAAAAAGATTTTTAATAAGCAAGTACTCATAATCCTCTTTTTTCGTGGTTTATTTATTTTCACGTTTTCGAAATAACACGATAAAAATAATGAAATGGAACCCATCATTCACTTAAACTTTTTTACATGGTATTTTTGCATGAAACGTATGCACTGTATAAAAAAGGATTGAGCGTACCTTTTTTTTTATTTGCGGCCCGAACCCATGATAATTTGTTTTTTGCGGCCCACTTGAAGGTAAAGGTTGTGAATGTCTGCAATAAGGGTATGAACGCGTGATCGTGTCATATTATAATGGAACATGGATGTTTTGATTTTATTGAATTGCAGTTTTATGATTGATACACAAGAACATTTGCTATTTTGGATTTAACCCCTCAAGCCACGTGTGCCACTGCCACCATTGCAGTTACAGTCACCCTACCAAGGCAGCAAAGCTATCAGTCCGCAAATCAATAACACTGGATGTTGTATTGTATCCCGAGCATCGAGTGTGAAATCATTTTCGGGGAATAGCATATTGGATTTGTAATATGGGGACGATCGTTTTTGATAGGATTGCATCAACGGATGGAAGGGGAGAGTGAGTCCACAAAATGCGTAAATAACATTTTTATGAATATTTACCTGTAATTAAACACATTTAAATAAAAACAATTGAAATTATTAGCCAGACATAAAAAGTAAAATGTTAAAAAAAACTTTAGGCACTTAAAAAGCACATCAGTTGATATTTGACTCTCCAACACCGCATACTTACACTATAGTATTTTTTTACACGATTTTGAAATAACACAGGGCACCATATTTTTACACGAATTATTTGTTTAACACGATTCCATGACACAAAAAACATAGTAGCGGATAAAAGATAATCTAAAACAATTAATTTAATAACACAATACCGTAATAACAAACAAAAGTCCTCATTAGATGCGAACACATTGGACGTGTGAAACATTTATAGCGTTGAAAGTGATTTATGTCTAGCTCATCAAGTAGCTAAGAATAGGATTATTTTTTCTTGATTAAAATACATATCACTTTTAGGGTGTTCACTGTCAATACTTGGTGGAAAGGCATTATATTAGTAAAAACACAATATTCCTTTGTACTTCATTCCACTTTATTTAATATGTCAGGACCGGTTTCGCTCATTACGAGCATCGTCAACTGATCGATCGATCAGAGATCGAGTATTGACAGTGAACACCCTAAAAGTGTTATTGATATATTGAGTCTTTATTGTTATCTTTTTAACGCGAACTTTCTATACGACAATATTATTTTACAAATAACACGATTTTTTAAATTCAGTAGAACCAATCTTCAATTTTTTAAATGAATTTTATTACTTTTTACACAGTTTTTTTAGAGTTGACTGTATATTATTTTGCAATTCTAATAAGAAATTAAACAGAGAAAGAAACTCAAATCAAAAATATTACGTGACATGGTAGATAAATATTTTACTCATTTCAAACACTAAAATCATTTTTTAGTTTATTCATACAGAATAAATTCAAATGTACAAATAAATTAATATAAATTTATTTTATGTTTATGCGATTTTTCTCATAAATAAATAAGGTTGATGCAAACTTATCTTCTGACTGGAAATAATATCATTTATCACTCTCTTACACCCTGTCATTTTAGAATTGGAAGGGTGGAATGAAATAAGACGTCACAAACACCCACGCCGTCGAACAGAAATCGATTGAAAAAAAAATACTGTTCGTACTGGGATTCAAACCCGTGAGATTCGTCACAGAAAACAACGCCGTTGACTACTGCACTACGGATTCGACATTAGTACTATAAATTTCCCATATCCATTTTAAAACTAAAAACAAAAATTATAAACATATAAAATAAATAATAATCATTAACCCATCCCTTACTATGCAAAAAAAGCACAAGCTCCTGAGCTGTGTATCCGTTACACATCAGGCAAACGGGAGTGAATCATGACAATTATATAACACTACTACAGCAGTACTACATATAATTGTCATGATTCACTCCTGTTTGCCTGATGTGTAACGGATACACAGCTCAGGAGCATGTGCTTTTTTTGCATAGTAAGGGAAGGGTTAAGTTTAATTAAAACTCAATTTATATGCATTCACTGCTCAGTATTTATAATGTGTACGGTTTAAGTACCTTCATCAAATAAACATTTAATATATTAATACAGCGGTGTAATCAAAACTCGTGTTTCCGACATTATATTTTCATCATTACCAGATACTGACTTATGTTATTAAATTTATCATTATATCACAGTTTTAAAATTAGAATATTTTTCTGACAGGTTCGGGGTCGTATTTATTTAAAAATAAACACTCACAAATTTTAACTACGGCGTGAATGTTAAATATGATTTAATCTGTATATAAGGCCCGTGTAGAGTATTAAAAGACGGACTATCACTCGATATCAGTAATATGAAAAATATAATAATATTTCTCAATCTCAAATGCACCATCAAAGACTTCATTCAGTAAAGTAAAACCTGGCAGTGTGCCAAAACACTAAACGATCTGCTTCCTCAATGAAAGAGTGAAACATAAAAACCATAACCGATGCCGATAAATCTAACAAATGGCTCAATTTTACGTGAATTCTGATGTTTATAATTATATGTAGTATATAGTTTTCCGGTTAATTGCGCTGTAATAAAAACACGCTCAAAATATTAAACGTTTAGTTTATTAACGTGGTCGCCAATAATATGGCTAAATAATTTAAGTGGTTTATATTACATATTGTAATGTAATTTGAAGAGAATAAATAATGTTACTCGAGAAAGAGACCGAAAAAACACGTTTTTATGTTTACAATAAATATAAATAAATTTTAAGATAGCAATGTTAGAGTGAATAATATGATGTATTGTGTATCTCTTCTTAGCCAGTATATATAGCTGAGAAAATTTACGTTTAAACATAGTTCTGACGATGGCGAAAGCCGAAATAACTATCAACACATAACATATAAAAAACTGTAGAACTGAAATACTTTGTTATTTGTACCCTATTATAATGGAGTATGCACCAAGTAAATGCAAAATCAACAAATAAAAAAAAACTTAAGATAGCATTTCAATTAATACATCGAAAACATTTATACTATTGTCATAAATTTCAAATTTTATTGATTTAGTATTTATTTTCAATGCAAGAAAACTAAGTCTCGACGACGACTTGGTGCCGAAAAGCTATCGAAAATATCAGGCTTACTTATATTTAATGAACTAATTTGACCCATGTGTGTCGCGTAACATACACCACATGACAGTTTACAACCTTATATAAGCTTTAGAATGAAAGTGAGCAAAGTTCTAATATAAAATTAAATTTCATAGCTTTGATATACAAATTTGTTTCGCCTGTTGGAGAAGTATCATCCGACAGAATATTGCATCGTAAACGAATTAACTAATAATTGATTATTAATTTATAGATAAAAAAATGATGGATGTGGGGGGGGGTAAAATACAAACATTTTCAGTACTAATTGTAAATTAATTACTTACATTAGGTACAGTAAATCCTGATGGAAATAAATTCAAAAATGCTGATCCGCCTATCTTATTTACTAATGTTTCCTTTATCACTTTTAGGGTGTTCACTGTAAATACTTGGTGGAAAGGCATTATTTAATAATAAAAAAAAGCATAATATTCGTTCACTGAGATCACTTCCTTGACAATCACTGAGCTCGCAATATCAGTTGACAATGCTCACCATGAGCGAAACCGGCCCTGATCTTAATAAATAAAAGTGGAAATTAAGTACGAAGGAATATTGTGTTTTTTCTTAATGTTTCCTTTCTATTATTGATTTTATTAATTTGTAAAAAGAGAAAATTTCTGTTTAAATCCTGACGATGGCTTGATGCCATCCATAATGACTATTGGTGTTATTTATTGCTATACTGTAGAGGTCTGCACGGGCCAAAATTTTACAAAATTACCCGGTCCGAGCCCGAAAAAGTCAGACCCGACCCGGCCCGGGCCCGAGTCTAATACCGCACTTGTTACCCGAACCCGACCCGAAGTCCGAAACTCCTTATTTTAGCTCGCCGAGGAATTTGAAATCCTCGATTTGCTATACTTTTTCCCAGATTATCTCCGAAAGTCCTTTTTTTTTAGCTCACCGAGGAATTTGACATCCTCGATTTGCTATACTTTTTCCCAGATTATCTCCGAAAGTCCTTTTTTTTTTAGCTCACCGAAGAATTTGAAATCCTCGATTTGCTATATTTTTTCCCAGATTATATCCGAAATTCCAAAGCCCGGCCCGGCCCGAGCCCGACTCTCAATTGCGCTTACCCGCCCGAACCCGGCCCACGGGCCGGGTCGGGTAAGAGCCCGCGGGCCAGGCCCGGGCCCGTGCAGACCTCTACTATACTGTATGATTCAGGTTGCATTTCCTGTATGAGAGTAGCTTACCGTGCCCTACTAATAAAAGCCTTAAGGCAGCCGAAACGCACGTTCATTTATCATCTAACCTCGCTGAGGCCGACAATCTTTCTCGTAATCGCTTTAATATGTTCCAAATGCACGTGACATTGACGCGTGTCCGGTAGAAACGGATTATATCAATGCACCCAATGCAATAATGTACTACCCAATCACACTTACGTACCACGTAGTGTAGGAAGTTGCCCTTTAATACTACCATAAAACTAACGGCATCTTTTGTTGGACGTAAGCTTTTCTTCCTATGCAGCTTTTGAACGGTAAATGGACAAAGGTTAAATAGTACTAACAGCGGTCAAGCACAGAGATTCTCAATCATTTTATGCGAGAACTTACAACAACAAAAATATATACATTTATGCAGGTATAAACCGGTGTCAACAATTCGAATATTTTTTCTTCATTTTATAAAAGTATTTATTCATTTGTTTATAACTTTTAGGGTGTCAATATTTGGTGGAAAGGCATTATATTAATAAAAACACAATATTCCTTTGTACTTCATTCCACTTTAGTAAAAACACAATAATCCTTTGT
The DNA here is from genome assembly GCA_031772345.1 of Himalopsyche anomala. Lineage (NCBI taxonomy): Eukaryota > Metazoa > Arthropoda > Insecta > Trichoptera > Rhyacophilidae > Himalopsyche > Himalopsyche anomala. The sequence goes on from CM062840.1 coordinate 11,268,739, forward strand.
ACTTCATTCCACTTTATTTATTTAATATGTCAGGACCGGTTTCGCTCATTACGAGCATCGTCAACTGATCTATTCGTAATCTAAGCAGATTCGTAATGAGCGAAACCGGTCCTGACATATTAAATAAAGTGGAATGAAGTACAAAGGATTATTGTGTTTTTATTAATATAATGCCTTTCCACCAAGTATTGACAGTGAACACCCTAAAAGTTATTCCACTTTATTTAAAAGGTTAGAACCGGTTTCGAAATCGGTCCTGAAGTTTTAAATAGAGTGGAATAAAGCACAAAGGAATATTTTGTTTTTATTTATTTATTTATAAACATAATATTTATCAATATACATATATGAGAAGGTCGGAATCAAAAATGACCAGATCCACTTTTTCCTGAACAGAGAAAAACACACTTTTCTTATAAAAACTTTGCTATGATGATAAGATCATATTTTGACCCTTAATTGCATAGAAACAAGTCGGTTTTTAGCGACGTTAAAAATGAAATTCTGTTCTTTTAAATCAATACTCCAATATAACATACAGCGGTATCTCATTTTTTTTCCATTCGGATATTCCGTACCTAACATAATTAATTAATTTGTAATTAGTACTAGCAATGTTTGTGTATTTATACACCCTCACTGCGTCTAATAGAAAATGACAATATCTCGAATTTTATGATGTAACTTATAACATAAGAATAAGAATTAATTGTTAGTTGATTTATAAACATTGTGACGTTGTCCGATTTTGCTTATCGAAGAGACAAATCACTTGTCACATTTTGTAATAACAAATTTATTGTATTTAATTTTACATTAAAAATGTAATTCCACCGAAGTTACCGTCAAATCCATCGAAAATATTAATACTTTATTTTTAGTTGATGAATATTGTATAGTACATATTATGTCTTTTCACAATCGAAGTATTAAGGCATTTATAAATCATAACTTATGTAGATACACTTTGTAAAGCATATGTTTAGGTGGCCAGTGCATGGGGTCTTAACATGTTTGTACAATCGCCGGGAAAGCCATTGCAGTCACCCCAGTGTAATGGGGTTTAACAGTGACTCACTCTTAATCAACGGCGATGCGACACAACTCGGAGGTTGTCAAACTTTCACACTACTGAATTAATTTTACTCCTCGTTCGGGAATTCAGCGAGATGGTCAAATTGAATTATTAACAGCCTAACACCGGCGGTCTAAAATATTTTATGCATTGCTCGGAAATATAATGGCAGCCTAGCGAACAACAAACGTGTAATCTAGCTCGAAATTCAGCATTAGCCATGCAATAACGACAAACAATATACAGTATAGTGTATTTTAGAATCTGCTTAAATCAGGGGACCAAAATTATATCGTAAAATCGTATTTTCATTCAATTATATTCGCTCCCAATATGGAACTCAATCAACAGAAAATTTTCATATTTTTTTAATGGTTCTCTGTTGATCAACCTCTCTTCATAAAAGATAGAAGGATGGGACTAGGACAATATTAGTGATCAGTTGATCGTTTTTGCTGAGGATCAGATAGATGGAAGGAAATTTCAGACATCACTGTCTGTACTGTAAATCTTAACCGCGAATACCGTAAGTCCAGCCAACGAGGTTGACCACTCGACGACAAAGCCGCAACGAGTGAAATTAATTTATAATTAAAACTTGTAATGCTTATTTACAAAAACAACAACAAAAACACAAACCTGCTCGTCAATAGTTGTGAAAAGAAATTGTATCTTGTACATTTGTAAAAATCCATTGATAATCCATAAACAATGAAGATTACACTTGCAAGTTGACACAAACAATAAATATACCACGGTATTATACGTGTAAACCAAGAAAGAACCAAAGTTAAACTAACTGTCAGTTTATATCGATTAATTCATATTGCTACGTGTATGTACATTACACGACCACATCCTCGCAAAAGACAATATTCAAGGAAAGGAAGTCATTGCAATCCAGGAAATTACGGGTGGCCGAATCAATGATGTATTTTTCAATCGTCCAGCACGTTACGTAATTCAATAATAAACTGAGAATTATGTATGAGGCTGGATTTTTTTGTTGAGGTAAGCCGGTTGTGTACTTTTCCTTGTATTTTATGGCACTGTAAGTATTTTTTTTTTAAAACCAGAATTACTTTATAATACGTTTCGAGCCCTTAGCGGTCCCTAAGGTGAATAGACAGCAAAGGGATCCTAAGTTTCCAGTGAACTCGGTGACGTTGATATGATGCAGTGTAAGGTAAAGTATTTATTGATTTGGCATTTACTTGGTAGAACTCCATTTTAATAGGGTAAACATATCAAAGTATTTCAGTTCTACAGTTTTTTTATATGTTATACGTTGATAGCTATTTCGGCTTTCGCCATCGTCAGAACTATGCTTCTGCTTATGCCATTGTCATAAAAAATCAGCCACTATTAAGGTAAAGTAATTTGGTGATATTTAAGCGTGTTTTTACCACTGTCAATACTTGGTGGAAAGGCATTATATTAAAAAAAAAAGTTTTGTATAAATAACACTGTAATATTGTATTCCAGTCTTGATAATGTTAAATAAAAGTTGAATTAGTAAAAATGAATATTTCACTAATTCAACTCAGGCTTTCAATAATGAAACATACTAAGATGTAAATGTTTATTTTCAAAAGCTTATAGCCTTGCCTATTACCTACCGATTATTTTCTTCTACGTATATCGATGCCACAGTAAAAAAAAATGTTATGATCAATTTGATGATCAGAAGATTCATTTATACACTAATGTCTAATGATATTGACCAACTTTTTATTACGGATATATGAAATTTTGCAATAAAGATAAGTAAGTGCGGCGAATAACGTAACTTCAATAATTATTAATTTGCATGCACTACGATCAAAATTTCTTTTCTTGCAAGACTGATAATTCTGATAATAGCCATTGTCATAAAAAATCAGCCACTACGCGTTTATTCACATATCGAATTAGGTAACACATTTTTAGAATAACTGAGATGAGGGTTGTGCGATGATATTTCACATTGCGACAGGAAGGAAATAGTGGAAGCCCAGCAGTATTGTATCGTATTTTAATTTGATAACACTCACTTTTCTACTCAGCCCTGGCCATCACACACGCAATTAGTTTAGGTTCGTTAGTATCTACATGAAACACGTTTATGCAACAAATACTAGAGTAGACAAATTTTGTTACTTTTACCAATGAGTCGACTAGTCCAGCGTTGTTTTAACATACTAAAGTAAATATTCAATATACATACAATTTGAATGATTAAAAAACCTTTTTTTGTGTAATCGATGTGTTTTTGTAACCCAATTGAGAAACATAAAAAATATGTCAAATATAACATATCAACTATGCAAATTCTAATACTAATTACGAATAAAAGGGTACTAAATATAAATTATGATAATATTAATAAAATACCGTACAAATGGAAAAACCATCAAAAATTGCTTGGTTAAATTATAATCGCGATAACTGTCGTTGCATGTTTGAAATTACTCGATGGATTCTTGGCTTCAATTAAGTTACTGTGACAACTTTGCGAACCATCAGTTGTTAACAGCTAGCGCTCATAAAAGTCATGCGGCATTATAAAAATATAATTGTTTTTTAAACCAACGAAATGCTAAAAAAAATGATTAAAAAAACTTCTTTTAAGACTAACTATAATCACATGTCTCGTTGTTCAACCTATGTACATAGAATCGCAATTGTAGCATGCAAATTCTTAAATGCCGTTATAAATCTATTGGTTGTCGTTGATCACAACTCAATTATTTTTAATGTGATATAGTTTTACATATTTCACTGCCATATATACATAAAACTGTTAAAAACTGAGTAAACGCTAACTATAAAATGGAATTTTATGATGCTATCGTTGTATCTGCAAGCCATTGAAGACACTTATACAATGCAGCTACGTTTTTCAACGTACCTGTGTTAGTATGCAGATTACAGAAGCTCGACATAATTATTTAATTAAGTATTTCCTGCGGAATGCAAAAAAAACTGGTTCATAACGGTATTTACCTGGAATCAGAGTTCGATACTAGTCATGCGACATCGTTCCAGACATCGTGCCGTATTAGCATTCTGAAAACATAAAGAAAATACACGATGAAAAATAAATATTTAATAAGCATTAACTCGAAAGGCTTATACAAAGATCAATAAAACAATGAAGTCATTTCGACCAGAATTGGACAGCTAAAAACTGATCAGCATTATAATTTAATTTTTAAATGTCTTCAATGGTCAAATCAATCAATGAACAAAATACATATGTCATATAACCACATTCAGCAAAGAACTTGGTGTAATTTTCTTATTGAATGATTATGAAAAAAATAATAATCTTCTGGTAGTAATTATCAGGGCTGTGGAGTCGTGTAAAAAAAGACAAAGACGACTACGACTCCAGCTTTAAAATAATTAACGACTAGACGTTTAGTGTCTTGGTTTTTCGTTGAATAGTAAGTAGTAGGGCTTGTCGGTTTTCAAAAACCAGTTTTTTGGCAAAATTTGCGACATTCGAAAACCGGTTTTTCATCTTACCGGTTACGACCGTTGTGCTAAATTTTCCATAAACGAGTCGATATCAGGAAATTTTGTTACAAAACGATTGGTGGACGCTTTGAGTTTTCTTAAATTATATTTTTTGAGGAGTAACACAATATAATTTCTTGTTGTGTATTATTGACGTGACAACGTCTTATAAATCGATGAACGCCCGCTGCACGCACGAAAAAACATGACTCATTGTCCCGTTTGTCGCGTTACGCCGAAGGCAAGCGTGCGAGCGAGAGCGCGGATAAGCGATAAAGAGGCACGATCAGCCTACCGTTCCGATTGTGCCGCATCTATCTCTCTTCCACTCGATTGGTCGATGCGTCTGAGTAGAAAAGAGACAGCGGCAGCACACAACTTATACACCTACAGTACCTACACGTGATCTGTTTACAACTGTTTATAAAGTGAAGTGAAATGTTAATGTGGAATAATGATAATTCAATAAAAATGATTCCATTTTATTCATATAAGTATGCAATCATTTCATCAATGTTTTCTTATGACGTTGTCACGTTAAACTATCGTCCGTAAACCGACTTTACAGACAACCAATTTTTATGTATATAAATAAACAACATATAGAGCCGCTGGTGTGGTCGAGTGGTCAACATCGTTGGCTATCGCTACGGAGGTCACGGGTTCGAATCCCAGTATTATAAATTGATTTTTCAGTCGATTTATGAATTTCTGTTCCAAGGCATGGATGTATGTGATGTCTTGAAATCCCACCTCCCACCCACCCTATCCTATGAACGGTGCGTATCGAGAGCGATTAGCTAACCACTAGTCCTGTCCTAAGCCCTTTCCTTCTATCCCTACTCTCTTTGGAAAAAGAGAGGTTGAGCAACTGAGTAACAAGCAGTTCTCATAGAAACACTTATGTTGAGATAAACTCCATTAGGAGTCCATGTGCTCCATATTGGGAGCGGACATGGTAAAAAAAAACAACAACATATGAAAAAATAACCTTTTCTTTATAATTTAATTGAATTATTCTTTTTTTGTAAATCTTCGAAAACCGGATAAAAAAAAACGGTTTTCTAACAATATCGACATTCTAAAACCGGTTTTTTTAAAGTCGGTTTTTGTATAAGCCCTAGTAAGTAGTAAGTTATTCTGAAAAATAATGTAAAATTGACTTCGCCGTGTTTGATTCCTGTACGCTTCAGCTGTAAAAGCTAATAAAGACATCGTCTACCATAATGAATGAGCGGAAAATCGTCAATCTTTCATTATTACTGTCAAAAAAAAAACAAATGGACCACACAACAAAGTCGCCCGGCAAGCAAAGACTAATTGCTTGGATCCTAATATGTAAATTAAAGCCTCCGTCCTTTGACGTTGCGCATGTCATCAATAAATTAAACGAAACGGCGTAACTGTTTCGGGCCTTTAATTTATCACGAGCAGGGATTGTGCGATCACGCTCGGTTCTATCGACTCGACATACCCGGGATTAAAAAAATATACATCAAAGGGTTTCCTGGATTCCAGGAGAATTTGATTACGTTTAGAACTGAAATTTCTCTCGACTTACGAATTAGGTATCACAGGATTTCAAAAATCTCACGCACAGGATATCAAACATTTTTTTTCTAAATAACATTTGATATTGATCTTTAGACAAAGGCCCTTATCGCTTGACTGCAGAGGTCGACAAAGTTGAAATGCAAATTAGAATCTTTAAAAAAATGAGAATAAGTTATCATCAGAACTTTTAAAGTAAAAACAATTTGTGTATTTAAATCTAAGTTTATTGAGGGAGCGTTTTCAACAGTTGATTTGCATTCTTTCAGTCAAAAATTCTCATTTCCTGAGAGAAAAGGATCCTCATAATATTGTCAAATAAAAGTTGTGTAGCGTATAGGTTTTCTTTAAAATATTTTGAAGATAATATGAAATTAAAATTGATAACCTAAGTTATTCCCCTTGTGTAAAAAACTGTGACACGTGTTTTGCCTCTTCTTCTTTTAAAAAGAATCTTCGAAAAAATCCTAGCTGTGGCCTAGTTGGTTAAAGCTTGATCTACCGACCAGGCGGGTTTGGGTTCGGTTCCCGGCAAGGTCAATGTCAAATATAGAGTTTTCAATTTAAGTTTGAGTCTTAAAGGTGTTTGTGATGTCAATTTACCTCGCGTTGATTTCGAGTGACTAACAATAATTATCGAATTTTTCTCGTATGATCTTTCAACTTTAAAATATTTGACGCTTTTAAACGGACGAAACACGTGTCATAATTTGTTACATAACCTAAGAAATAACTTACGTTATCCAACAATAAAATGGAATAACAAAAAAATGCAATCTTCGAAAAAACCTAGAGATAATCCCGGGATACAATTACTAATATAATGAGACCACAGTCTTTCGTTTAGATGCGGAGAAAAGGTTAAAATTCAATACGTTTAGCAAATCCAGATGTCATAACGAACGACGTACGAAACTGCATATGTTTTTATTATTACCATTGATTCAATTAACTGATGATGCTAATTCGCTTGCGTCCATCAGCGGTACAGCCGCTAATAAATTAATTTAAAAAGCATCATATTATGCAACTCGACCAGTAGCGGTACATAACTGTTGTCTTTTATACATAAATTATGCTGCCCGCTTCTAAAGTATGATACATACATCCTTCTCAAGTACATGATGATAAGAATTGTATAACAGCGGTAGGAAATATGTGGTACGCGACACTCAACCAATAAGGATATAAGGTATGGAAATTTAAAGTACTATCATTGATCACTTCTAAAATAAAATATACATTTGTATTAATTCCCACTTTTATGTATTAAAATCAGAACCTGTTTCACTCATGACGAGCATTATCAACTGGTAAGATAACAAAATGTTAGTGTTATTTATACAGATCAAAATGTAATTAAAAAAAGATGTAATAAGCATACATAAATTCTTTTCAATATTAATTGTTTATTACAAAAAAAAAAAACATAAACATCGTGATATTGAGACCATCACACAAATTATATATGCCCGCATAATTTGACAGCCACTGGTTGTAAATATATAAGCCGCGGTCTGCGGGCGTCCAATCAGAGGATAATATTTTAGCAATTGTACCAATTAGCGTAAGTACTTGTGAATGTAATTCGCTTAATTATTGTCTAAATTCGTTAACTCGTTTTAAATTGATTTGTATAAAGCAAAATAACAAAAATCGTAATTTTGTATGTTCATTTCGTACTTTCACAAAATGCAACGTATTCGTTGATTCACTTCAATAAAAAAAAAATAGTCATTCTCACGAGTACTTCACAGAGATGTCGTATATATCGCCCAAGTCATAAGTCTGACATCTCCAAATAACCTACTTTGAGAAAAAGGAAAAATCAAAATTCAAATGGCCACAATAAAACAAATATTATTGGTCTGTGCTCAAGTTTTTTTTACATTTATTAAAATTTTGTTGAATTCTAGAATAGTTTAAAATACGATAAATAAAATATGAAAACAAGATTTTGATATGAATGATTTAATCTAGAGATTCCCAACCTGGAATTCCTTCGGTTTTCCAGTGAAGGAATTGTTGAATCGCCAGATACTCGTTTTTTTCCATAATTTTTTAAAAGTGTTATTTTACATGTTTATCAATTATTTACATGAAATAATTTCACATGCACATGGACGAAATATTTAAATATCCTGTTTTTCAACGTAAGTGTTTTAAATTGCAATGCTTCAGCAATCACTTTTAGGGTGTTAACTGTCAATACTTGGTGGGAAGGTATTATATTCAAAAAATAAAAAATACATTTGTACTAACTCCACTTTAATTTTAAAACTAACAGAACCAGTATCGCTCATAACGAGCATTATAAACTATTGATAATGCACGTCATGAGCGAAACCGGTCCTGATCTTTTTAAATAAAAGTGGAATTAGTACAAATGAGTTTTTCTCTTTTTGAAATATGCTTCAGTAATTTAAGGAATTATTGAGTAAAAAATCATCTTTTGAGTAAGACCAGGGGTGGGGAACCTTTTTTCTAAAAGCCACATTCGTTCATCTGATTCAACATAAGGCCGCAGTAAAAATTGACACAAGGGATAATTTTAAGGTCTTCCAAGAATTTAGAAATTCAAAATCCCAAGAATTTAAGGATTTGCCCAAATGGCGCGGGAGCATTTTTTTAGCTCTTTCAAAAATTATCGAATCCAAAATCTCAGGAATTTACGAATTTACGATCAAGTCAAAAGGCCGCACCAGAGCAGCCAAAAGGCCGTAGATTCTCCACGCCTGAGTTAGGCCATCTTGGGTAGGGGAGGAATTGTATTCTGAATAATGGCGTAAGGCGGAAATGTAGCGAAATAGGTTGGGAATCCCAGATTTAAACAATAAATAGTAAAACTGATTCACCGATAACAGTCTACACATAGTAATAAGCAGTAAATTAACATCTCATGCAGACAACTAAAGTTTTTACAAATTTAATATAAAAAATATAATCCATCGCAGTTATTTTTATCGTGTATGAAAATTATTATGAGGCACATGGTTCACCGCCTAATTCAATTTCATATTTCAACGAAACTTCTTCTCGACGCGAAGTAGCTGTAATATTGTAAAGGGTAAATAACCAAATCCCACAATCCAGCCTACAAACCCTCACGCCTCCAACTTTGTCTCGCAAAACTTAAATTGTGTTAAAACTAGCCCAAATTGAAATAAAGTACGCAAATAGGTTCTTCGGCTTGAGTTTAGGCTTGGGATGCGTTATATTTAAGTTGTCTTATTCGCCTGTGAAAACAAATAGGCTAGATTGTAAATCAAAAAGCACAATGTTTGTGCTTCATACAAATTAATGATAACAGCGTAACGGTTGTTAAATATTACCTAAAGAAACAATTTTCAGCATCTATAATTTAGAATAATATCTCTCGTGTGCAGAGTTGTTTGACAGTTATAAAATGTTTAATGATTTAAAAAAACAGGCATTGTAAAACCATACTTAAAAACAAAAACAGCTGAACCAAAATATCTTTTTGGTTACTATAATATAATACGTCATATCAGTCATGCTTAACCCGCAGCCCATTCAGCTTTTATGTGTGGCCCAAAACAATCATAGTCCTAATCAGCGCCTCTTTACCATGTTACGCGGTAGAACGGCGTTCCAGCACCTTTTTCTCAGCATTTGTAATGTTTCAAATCAATATTCGCATTTTTTTTGTTGCTTTAAAAACTTGATATTTTAAACTAAAAGAGACATTTTTTTTAAATCATTATCTCGCGAAAAAGTAATGACAGCAAAACAAATTGAACTGCATATAAATTTCAATGCGTTTGAAATACAAGTACACATTTTTAATTTTTTTTAAATAAAGAAATGTTTAGATTTTTTTTATTAGATTGATTTAAATATAATGTATTCCATGTGAAAATTATTATATGTACGTTATACTAACTAGTAAATGGTATGTCTATTTAAATAATCTTCATTACATAGATGTTTTGATTACTTATAAATAAATAAAAAAAAATTAACGGGTTAAATTTTGAATGAGATGTCGAAACATGTGGCAATATCGTCATGCCATTAAATGCGATGATCTTCTTGTATAGTTTTTTTAATAGTTTCCCCGTGACAAGAGCATACGTTTAAAAATGTATTTATACATGTAATTATGGTTTTATAAATGATGTTTCACTGTGAGAAAAAGCACTCAATTCATTTTATTACATAAAAAAGCAATGAAATCTATAATAAAAAAATGTGTGTTTTACTCGTCTTTGGTTGAAGAATTCAGACTTATGTATTTTTACAGTCAATGTTTGAACACTTTAAATGGCTTTAAAGTGACAAATTCAGACAATATTTACTGGGGAGTGCGATATGTATTATTTCAAACATATAGTATGTTATATAATACAAATATCTATATATTAATAGTCGATAGTGTTAGTCTTTCCGTCTTTCCGTATGTCGGTCCCATTTTCGATGACGTCAAGAAAGACGGTTGTTAGCAAACTTAAACATTATTCCAAAAATTAAATATTGTTAGCAAACTTAAACATTATTCCAAAAATTAAATAATTTACAATTTAAATTCTACAGGGCAGGGCTGTCGATATATGCCACGAGATATATTTATTTTATTTTTAGAATTTCTGGTTTATTCAATAAATAGGTTTGTAATTTTCTGACTACATACTTATAAATACAACAAAAATCCCCCCGTTGAGGTCAACGGGCTTACAGCTAGTTACCGTTTAATATGAAACTTTAACCTGGTGGTCAGTTTGTGACATAGTATAATATGTCAGATAATTACAATCATTCTGATGTTGGTTGTGAGTAGGGCCTCCAATACCGGGATTGTGATAATAGTAATCCCGGGATTTCGGAATTGATGAAATCAGTGGCGGCCGGTCAATGTGGCATTGGACCAATGCACCCCTTGTATATGCAGGGGCGGTTAGATTTCATGAAATAATATTCAAACATAACATTTATAGCATTTAATCATTTTAAATTCTTCATATATTTATTTTCTATAATAAATATTAAAAATTTGCTATAATAAAATAAATATTTAGACAAAAAATATATGAAGAATTTAAAATGAGTGAATGGTATAAATGTTATGTTGGAATATTATTTCATGAAATATAGCCGCCCCTTCATATACAAGGGGTGCATTGATCCAATGCCACATTGACCGGCTTCCACGGGATGAAATTTTAGAAGTTGTGTGAGAGCTAAAATAAAGGTCCCAATTTCTTTCATTTTGGAAGAGCTAAAAAAGAGGTATTTTCAATTGAGGATATTCGTAAATTCACACAATTTCAAAACCACCGAGAAAAAATGTTGAATCCCGAATTTCTACACTATTTTATGGTTAATGTTCAACCCGGCATTGCGGGATTAGATAATCTCAAAATCCCGGGATTTCAAAAAAGGGTCCGAGATTGGATGCTCTAGTTGTGACGACTTAAATTAAGGGTGGGTTTCGTTGTAAAGGGCGCAGGAAGAGATTCGACACAAACCAAAACGGTGTCAATTACAACAATATTAATTACTTGTGATGAAGGGGGAAATCCTATGATAAATAGATTTAATGGAAAGAAGCCACTGTCGTTTAAAATGGTATTTTTAAACAATTGATTACCGTTGGGACTTACCGCATACTGCAAATGCCAAATTAATGTCTAAAATTAGCTTTCAAGTTTGAAAAAAGAAGTGTCTGTAAAGATTGGCACCAGGAAAAATGACCTACATAAAGAGTTTTCTTAAACAACTTGTTAAATTTGTGTTACAATTATATATCTTTGTAATTCAAGGTTGTGTTTATTGAATATTTTTACCAAAAACGTTAAAAAACGTTTTTCATCCGCACTGTAAAATTTAAATGTAAAATCGATATGTATATCTTGGTTTCGTGTAGACATACTATAGATAACAAACCCCTAATGTAATTAATAATAAATATCAATATATTTTTTCCTAATTTACCTTGGAAAATCCCACATTGCTTATTGATTTTCGAAACACTAAAGCCATAGTTAATAAATTTAATGTACTTTCGATGGATTCGGCGGTAACCTTTCGTACTTAAGCAAACATTTGCGAAAGTAGTTGTCTGAGGATGCCTCTGAAAGAGGCGAAACACGTGTCACATTTTGTAACACAATACGTGGAATAATAAAAGTTATTTTTATTTTATATTAAATTTAATGTAGCATAATTAATTATAAATATCAGTTTAAATTATCCTAATTAAGGTTTTAAAAACCTCAGACTGCTTATCGTTCTTTGAAACACTAAAATCACATTTAATAAGTGCAATATTGTAATTAGAATTTGAATTAGTATGTTAGAGTGAACAATATGATGCATTGTGTATCTCTTCTTAGCCAGTATACATAGCTGAGAAAAATTACGTTTAAACCATAGTTCTGACGATGGCGAAAGCCGCTATAGCTATCAACGTATAACATATATAAAAAAACTGTAGAACTGAAATACTCAGATATTTTTACCGTATTAATAGATAGCAAAGAATATTTTTTCGTTAATATTTATATTCAAATGAAAATAAAGAAAATTCGACAATTTAGCGCAAACAAAATTTTAATTTTATATTTAAGTTATAAAAAACTATTTTGCAATTTTCATTAAAAGGCTTCTTGAAAAAAAATGACTTATATTAAACTCTTCATTCTTTTGTTGTGAAGACATTTTGCTGATACCAAAAGCAAGAGCTATAAACGATTAAGTCAGCTGAATCGATGTGTGCTTTCGATGTCTAGATGAGATACGAAGGCAATAGCGATTAAGATAAGCAGAAGTACTTAAGACGTATTGGCATCCACTTCGCTGGATTGCCGATATCCAATAGTGTATTTACCAGAAATATACGATATTAGATTAGTAGGTCTTTCATCGATGAGTAAGCAAATATACGAGTAGGTACTATGAATTGAAAAAAACAAAATCAAAATATTGTGAATTATATTATGTTTCCGATATATACAAGGATTTTATTTAAAAAAAAAAAAAAAAAAAACAAGCTTAGGTCAACTGGTCAGTAAAGCCCTTTCCAAATGAGTACGACAAATTCATTTTTTTTTTAAAATATGTTTGTGTTCAGTGTCCGCTCCAATATGGAACACATAGATCAACACACAATAATATATATTTTGCAAGCCTAATAACATAAAAACGTATATAAAATTTTCTCAGTTATGACATATCGCAGTTTTTTTCTAAAATGTACATATTTGGAGGCAAAATTTGTTAAAAATAAAGTAAAATATGCAAAAATTTCACATTTTTAAAAATAAAAATGTGTGTTGACAATACACAATGAATAATAAAAAAATACATAATAATCAGTTAAAAAATAAGATACATACGTCGATTTGTTAAAAACATTTTTTGACTCATCTGTAAGATTGCGTGTATCGTATTGAAATATTAAACCCCAATAGAAAAACTATTGATTGAAGAAACAAAAAAATAAGAGAATCAAATTTGCTATCCGAATCTTGCGTGACAATCCGAGATTTACACAGATCCTTCCATGTCCTTTAATTTGCCTTTAGTTTTTTTTAAACATTGAATCAACTTTTTAAAATTGCGATTAGAAAGTATGTTTACTTTCTTGAAGTCAACATCAATTGTATATTTTAAAAAAGTGTCACAGATCCACCTTATTATTAATAATAAACGAGCCAGACTATTTTTAACCATTATACATGGTTGCCATGTGTCTTTTCTGTTATTTTTTTAAACAAATTTTTGCTTCATTTTTTTAAAATAATTTATATTTTCTATTTTAATTTGGTATGTAATTCATAGATTCACACGATGCCCTTTTTTTAATAATCATACGATATAAACGGGCAAGCTACTTTATTATAGGATATGCTGAGGGTGGGAGAATGATCAAGTATTGAAGGATGAGATTGGGAATGAATGTTTGAATTGAATTGCTTTACACTATATTATTTTTTTACGTGATGGAAAGGTATTTATTTTAAAACATTACAAACCCAGAGATACGAAAAAAAACCTAAAAAAAATACAGACTGTTATGCGAACAATCTATTTTGAAATCAATATGTCACAATGCGTAAATTTGTTTCTTTTAATTAAGTAATCCAAATCAGAAGCCTACAGTGTGAATGTAATAAATACGTTTGGGGGTGAGATTTTTTGATTGCGTTATTTGTCGTATTTTGAGAGACTAAGTCAGACAGCAAGTCGATGTTGTCAAACGAACATGTATCGCTCATTGGAGTGTAGTGTTGATTGTCATACCGTAATCAGAGGAAGTTCCCCGAGACAAAGTTAACAAAAAAATCCTGTTATAGGGCATATCAGATACGTAATAATAATAATAATGCAAACATTGTTTTAACCATCTAGGAACGGACGCTCTATTATAAGTTTAATGATAAATATGTGTAAATCGCCTAGAGAAAAATTAGACAATAGAGGTACTGAAGTCTTGGCTTTATTAATGTTATTTTCAATTGTCGTGTCCTGGGAAATTCTCGCTTCTCGAAGCCGTAGTAATTTTTATGAAGAAACATTTATATGCATGAACACTGTCGTGTTACTCAAAACTCAAGTAAACTTATTTGAAAGTAAATATTGCACATTTACAATATTGTATTGTAAATATTTATATTGCTTTTTATTACACATCATTCGAGGGATTCGTATTCCAATATACTCTAAAACTCGATTTAAACCGGTTTTCGGCTTTTTTTATCATCGTTTATTACAATTTTAAGATAAGTTAACTAAATTTTCATTTTTTTTTATTTTTTAAGTGTTCTTTGTCGGTGGAGTAATTATACTTATCCTGTAATCGATAAGTGTATCTGAGTCGAAATGCACAGCAAAAACATTGATGAATATATAAATTAAAATTTATATATTTTTAGCGCGTTCATTGAAACAAACATACATATTTCATCCCATTTTAGTTATAACCATGGCAGTTTCAAATAAAATACTATCTTTTATAATTTAACAATAGTATAATAATTGAATATTGATTTTTCAATTTGAAAGCGGGTTTTTTCTCAACCATATCGGTTTCCTAGTCGGAGCATATGGCCACTACTACGTGGTTCCTCCAAGATCCTCTGTCCCCGTCAATCTTCTTGCTTCCTTTCATGTCATCCCAGCGTCCTGTAGCCCCGCCGATTAAATCATATGTATCCATACCGTTACCGGGAAACCGGGATACCAAGTTGAAAAAAAACCAGTAATAGAATGTTCCTAATTTTTATTGAAAACTGACAAGCCCTAGCCAATTTCAAAAACCCAGGAATTTACCGATTTTCCCAAAATACCAGCGTAACTCGTTTTTTTTAGCTTTTCCCAATCCATAATCCAAAGGATCGCGGCCATATCAATCCCGGGATTACGGGATTGGAAAGCCTAGTCAGTAGGGCATCCAGTCATCCAGTATGGTCAGTTGAAATAGTGCTTTACTTAACAAACAAACGTACATTATATCAAAACAAATGTGTAATATTCGCCTTCTACCCAGATGTATCCATTTAAGTTCAATAAAATCAGTATGGATGCTTTTTAATATTGTAGTCAAATTCAATAACACGGAATAAAGTAAAATCATGTCACTGATCTAGCATATCGGCAAAATATACAGCATAGAATCGAGCCTGCCGGGTTAAACATGCACAATGTAGCCTACGACATTCAAATGCAAATAATACATCGCTATTTACGATAAAGCTAACAAATGGAAACGTTTCAGTGAACTGATTAGATTAGACTATTTGTATAGTATATAGATATTATCATAGTTGTGTTTCAAGTAAAACTTTTTTTAAAAGAACATTCTAGGTATTACGAGTAAGTTCCATTTTCGAATAATGAAATCGTTTATACATTCAATAATAAACTAATTTCAAATCAGTGATTTTCATAAATAACATACGGGTTCTTAAATATTGAAATACACATTGAAAGGCTAGTCATTTCTGGAACCTCTCGATATTGATACATTAGCAGATTGAAGATATTTAAAAAAAAACAACAACAATATGTACACGGTTGTGGGGAAAGTTTATTCCACGCTTAACGCGTAAACATACGACAACTCAAAATGTAATCTCTCCTGTCAAAATAACAAGGCACTTCCAAGAACTACGGATGTAATTGTATTATAAATTAACCTCACATTTGATACAAGACAGACTGGCATCTCATACAATGCGCAGGCAAGCGGTGAGATAAATTTTAAGATACGAACCAGGGTAGATAGCACAGCAAGGTGGTCTGCAGAAATATTCGAGGTTCTTTCGGCAATTTCAAAATTTCACAGCGAGCATAGTAAGTAACTAACGAATTAAACAAAAGGCGTCTTGTGTCTAAAGATACTCCCAAACAAAGCATACGTCAATAATTAATTGTGGTATTTGTATCTTTACTAGATATACATTGTCTATGACACTTTAACACATTATAGGCGGGACACGTAAAAATGCGTTTATCGCGTACTGTCAGTTTTGTTGATATATTGCAGTGGTTCTTAACCTTTTCTAAGTCACGGTGCACTTTTGATCATGGAAAAAGTGGCGGTGCACCGGAATTAAGTGATAGAAAAAATATGTGGACATATTTTTTTTTGACTTTTTCGGTTTTCACTATTTTGCGGATTTTTTTGTTTTTACCAATTTTTCGCGGTGCACCGGTTAAGAACTATTGGTATATTGACTCATAATTTAATGGTTTCTTCAAAATAACTGCCACGGCAAGTGACCCTTTTTGACAAGCAATAAACCTCATAATTTATTATGCCCTGAATGTTCGTTTACACATAGTATTTTTTTAAAAAGGCGCACATGTTTCTCGAATATTTAGGGCATCAGATTTCACATCAGAATGAGGATTTTTTACTATAATTATTTATATAATTGTATGGTATGGATTAATGCTATTTTTTATATAGAATATTTTGAATATTTCATATCGATAACAAGTGGAGTGCTGTCTACTAAATTAATAACAGGTTTTTTATATTCAGCTTAGAAAAGTAGTGAAATTATGATATGTTTTCATTTTATTTTCAATGATTAAATGTCACACATGATTTCTTTGAAAATTTCAGCCGAAAATATTGTTTGGTTTAGAAGTTGTGTTGATTTTCAGAATGTAATATATTTTTGCGCTAATCACTAAAAAACGCCCGCTTATAAAGTGTTAATATGAACAATGTGTTATATTTTCGATACAATATATTGTATTCATTCACCATACCCTGTTATAAACTTCGTATTAAATTAACGAGTTTTATCGTTTAAAAATTCCATCGTACTACGCGAAAGCGGTTCTATTATTAACATAAATAATCTAGAATAAATATACAGTTTTTTCGGAACATGTTTTTTATGTTTATTAACATATCTGAAACAAACGAAAATCGGTTCAAGAATTGTTTTAACAATGACGTAATACTGTAATAGCTAACAACTTCATTTTAAAATTCTTAATGTTAACCATATTAAAAAAAAAACCCAAATTGCTTGATAGTTATTATAAAAATGAGTTTTGAAGAAAATAACAAAAAGATTATTGACTCAAACGTCATTGATATTTCACTTTTGAAGTGACACTGCCAATCCTTGGCGGAAAGGCACTATATTTAACGAATCAAACACCTGTTAGTAATAATTCTACGAATTCAATTAAGCAAGAAATTGTGATTATAAATAAAATAATACATCTTTAAGACAATTAAAAAAAAATATATATTATTAAACTATGTTTACGAATTGTTTGTTACACCTATTATGTCCGTTCCCAATTTGGAGTATATGGACTTTTAATGGAGTTTATCTCAACACAAGTTTTCTGCGAGAACTGCTTGATACTGAGTTTACTCTTTTTTTCGAAGAGAGTAGGGTATAGAAGGATATAACTAGGAGAGGATTGGTGCTTATCACTTTTTTCGATCGATTTATCGATTTCTGTTCGTAGGCATGTGTATTTGTGATGTCTAAATAAATTCCTTTCACTTTTTCGATCCTTTACCAACTGGACGTAGCGAGAGTGATTGGTTAACCACTAGCCCTTTTCTAACCTTATATTCTATTCCTATTACTGTCTTTGAAAAAGATTTGAGCGACTGTCCAACAAACAGTTCTCGTATAAAAGCTTCTGTTAAGACACCTCCATTAGGAGTGAACATGGATAAAAAAAAAACTGTTAATCCCGTACATTCAAAATCAATAAGAAATGTTTAATCAATCTTCAGTACCGACTGAAATACGACAATAGGAAGTATTTATTACTAACGCGAGCCAACAAAATTTGTTTTAAAACTTTTTCTCGTTCAATATAAAATACGAATAATTTAAAATACCGTCGGCAGAGTGCCGCGACTTCCGGAGACTATTCAGTATCAGATAATAAATTAGAAGTGTGTAGGATGTCAAACCAGTATCAAAGGTTTCATCTGTGCTTTGTATTAAATAAGTCAGAGATCAACAAATGTTTGATTCAATTGCCGCTTGAATGAAGTAGCGGTGTCAAAATACACCAAACAAACTGTTAAGAGAAGAAAAGGCGAATTAACAAATAAAAGAATTTCGACGACACCAAACAAGACTTAAGTGACAATTATTAAGTAAGTTTATTGTATATTGTAAGTGGCTTTGTGATACTCAAATACATGTTTTTTTTACGGTGAAAGGTGAATTTTATTTAATATACTTGTAATATGAAATAATAGCGTTTTTCTTTTGTTGTGAGAGAAGCTTTCATTTTATGTGATGGTATGAAACGAAACGGTGCCTGCGTTCAGAGGTCTTAATGAAATTGGCATTGCTTAAATTATTTAGTTAAGAAAAAATACAATATTCCTTTGTACTTTATTTCCAATTTATTTATAAAGGTCAGGACCGGTTTTGCTTATTGCGAGCGTTTAGTTGGCAATGGTCGTGACCTTAATAAATAAAGTGGAAATAAAGTACAAAAGAATATTGTGTTTTTTCTTAATATAATGCCTTTCCACCAAGAATTGACAGTGAACACCCAAAAGTAATAAATTATTTAGTTTAGAATGTACGTTTTTGGTTAGATAACTGTGATGGTCAAAATACCATGGTAACATGGAAACCAGGACAACCATAGCCACCCCTGAGAAGAATTGAGAAACAGCTGCCTTCCTTCGTCATTTAGAAAGACCCCGCGGTCTTGATTAAAATATTTTTTTCCCATAAGATTCCACGAGTGTTTTATTTTAGTATCAAAAACCATACGCTTAGATGAAATCTATACATGATAAATTATCTATTTGGTTTAAAATTTCTAGTTTTTTTTTAAAATGTAAAATCTATATTTTTTAATTGAATGACAGTCCCCTGGCATATTTTCTAGATCCGCTATTGCATAGCAAGCAATCAAAAACATTCGTTTAAAAAAATAATCACATTTAGTTAAAACGGTATGAATTTTCTATATCCAATTGTCTCTGTGTCATTTTTTGACTTGTCATAATTTAAAATTATGACAAAGTACACGATTTGTGTAATTTATCGACTCTAAATGGTAATAATTTGGAAAATTTTGCTCATAATACTATTCTACTAATCGTTGAATGTAATGTCGAGTGGCTTTCTTCTATGGTGACTGATTTTTTCAATAAATTAGTCATCTCAAAATACAAATAAGTTGACGATATGCCTGAAAATTTCGTGTTTAACGGAATAAAATAATATTAAAAATCAACCGCGTTATAATAATTCCGTATTCGCTGGGGTTATGATGAGCAATTTCTTAGTACCAAAACAGCGATACAAATTAACAATTTGTACAAAATTAAATAAATTTATACTTTTATCATTTTAATAACATGTTTAGATGGAGCCAATTGCATCAAAATAAACAATCAAAAAAAAATATCTACCTTTGTTGAAATGAAAATAGCTTATGGTTAAGAATAAATCCAATGATACTGAGTAAAATCAAGGATATAGGGATAAAAAGTGACTTTATTAAAAATGTTTTAAGAAAATTGCATTGGAGCATGCCATCGATTGTACGTGAAGGATTATGAGAACGGGAAGAAGCCTGATTTACCGATATATCGGGTTTGTGAAGTATTTATTGTCTTTCTACAAATCAATTTGTATTGTAGTTTGAGTTATTGGAAACTTGTGCTCGAGTTATTTATCCAAATCAGAAAACTCCTTCGATTCATTAATTAATTTGTGATATTGGTTTATCAGAGAATATTCAATTGATGGAAAAAAAAAGATAAAAGTAAGTGGGTGTAACTGATTAGCGCAACGAATTATTTATTACATTGAGTTCCGATTAGATTAAATTCTGAATGACGTGTAATCAAATTTCACTGTAACAAACATGGGAGCAGGAAAATGCAAGATGAAAAAAAATGCAATCAGCTGTGTCACACATGATACTAGTTGTGCGAAAATAAATCCGGGATAAGAGATATCAATGATAAAATATCATTGGCGTGCGTTTATTGTTTTCGTAATAATCCTTTTTTCTTTGAAATTAATTGTTATGTTAAAAAAACTTTATCATAGCAGATTATCTATATATTAATAGTCGATAATGTCCGTCCGTCCGTCCGTCTGTAAATTGTCCCCGATTTTCCCTCCCCCTCCTCCGCCCCAGCCCCGCTGTCACCATTTTTTTATTCATACTAAATACATACTTTTTTCGTTTGTATATGGTCGCGATTTCGCCTTTTCGATGACGTCAAGAAAGACGGTCCTCCTCCCCCCCCATTCTGCCCCGCTGTCGCCATTAATTATTTTTTTTATTCATACTAAAGACATATTTTCCCAATACACTGTTTATTATTTGACGAAACAAATCAAATCGCTGAAAAAATTTCATACAAAAAAACGCCGCGATCGTGGATCGAACACAGAACTCTGGATTACCAGTCGAGCTCTCTATCAACTGAGCTAACGTCATAAATATCAAGGCGATAAAAATAGTGTATATAAATAAAAAATTTGAAAATGGAACGATATTTGCGATTCCTACTGACTTCGATTGTTTGTATTCAAGATTCAAAAATGGAACACCTGTCAAATAATGAATGACAAGGTAAATTTATGCTCAAATAGTAATATAAATAAAGTAAGCGAAATAGTTTGATAGATTGGGGTCAACGAGATTAAAATACGGCAAAGTGAGCCAAGTTAGGATGATGGGAAAAAGTGAACTGAACCCACCCTTTTTATTGCATAATTTCAATCATTTTTTCTCTAAAATACATTGTTTATGCTTTCGATGGATTCGTCGGTAACTTTTTGGAAGTTCATTTGAATATAAAATAAAAAATAACTTAGATTATTCCACGTATTGTGCTACAAACTGTGACACGTGTTTCGCCTCTTTCAGAGGCATCCTCAGACAGACTTACTTTTACTTACTGAAAGTAAGTCTGTCTGAGGATGTCCTGAGCGTTTTTTTTTGGTTTATAACATTTTTTTTTTTTGAAAACTTTCTTTTTAAATCACATTACATCTTGATCGTATGAAAATAAATGCTATCAAAATAACAAAATCCGATTGACTAGCGAAATAAGTTTTTCAAAAAATAAATATAAGACGCAATTATTTCAAGATTTGTTTTTAATCTAGATACATACGTGGTATAATAGTTAGTTGTTGGCGAAAGCATAGTTTCAGTATGATTAGTAAAATAACATCAGTAAAAATCATTATATATATTCTAAAAAACAAGTTCTATTTGGAGAATAAGTCAAAATTTTGATAATTTTGTTTTTATAAAATGTCCAATTAATTTATAATATTTTGCATGTGAAAATTGCATTTTTTATATAAATATAATTTAATTCTTTGCCCATTTATTTTCCGACTTTTTTCTCACATTCCATTGAAGTGAAAAAAAAGTTCAATAGATATTAAATTATTCTAAAAATTAGAATATTAGATTATTCTAAAAATTCCAAAATCTATATATTAATACTCGATAATGTCCGTCCGTCTGAATGATTGTCCGCGATATCCCCTCCCCCTGCCCCTTCCCCCTCCCTTCTCAAAGCTCCGCTGACGCAATATTTTTATTCATACTAAAGACATATTTTCCCAATACACTGTTTATTATTTGACGATACAAATCGCTGAAAAAAATTCATACAAAAAAACGCCGCGACCGTGGATCGAACACAGAACTCTGGATTACCAGTCGAGCTCTCTATCAACTGAGCTAACGTCATAAATATCAAGGCGATAAAAATACATTATATAAATCAAGCATTTGAAAATGGAACGATATTTGTGATTCACAAACTGACTTCGATTGTTTTTATTCAAGATTGTGACGTCTGTCAAATATGAATGTGGTATATTTTACATAATATAGTTTCGACAGTTAAATGCAAATATTCCATGTGTGTCATATGCTGACGGCTATTAAATATTTTACTTTTTAACAGAGGGTATTTAGAATTTATCCCGATAATTTAAAAGTTTTGTATCTTTTGTTTTAAATAACGAGTAAACGAGTCTATGCTTTGGACAAGGTAAATTTATGCTCAAATAGTAATATAAATAAAGTAAGCGAAATAGTTTGATAGATTGGGGTCAACGAGATTAAAATACGGCAAAGTGAGCCAAGTTAGGATGATGGGAAAAAGTGAACTGAACCCACCCTTTTTATTGCATAATTTCAATCATTTTTTCTCTAAAATACATTGTTTATGCTTTCGATGGATTCGTCGGTATCTTTGTGGAAGTTCATTTGAATATAAAATAAAAAATAACTTAGATTATTCCACGTATTGTGCTACAAACTGTGACACGTGTTTCGCCTCTTTCAGAGGCATCCTCAGACAGACTTACTTTTACTTACTGAAAGTAAGTCTGTCTGAGGATGCCTCTGAAATAGGCGAAACACGTGTCACAGTTTGTAGCACAATACGTGGAATAATCTAAGTTATTTTGTATTACTTTTTTATGCTTATTTATTGAAAAAACTTTCACATAAAATTAAAAGTTGATGACAGTTCCCACAAAAATTAATTGAAAACGTAATTGCACTTAAAAGTCAAATGGAAAAGTTTCACCATTTTTATGTTTGGTTCCCTTAAAGACTCATATATTCCTAAAAATAAGCTCCGTTTGGTGAATTAGTGAAGTTAATTTATTCTGATTAATTTGATAAATATGCATTTGATTGTAACATGGAAAATTGATAATTTTGTTTTGATAAAATGTGCAATTAATTTATACCATTTTGCATGTGAAAAATGATTATTAGCAAACTTAAACATTATTTCAAAAATTAAGTAATTTACAATTTAAAACTGCAGGGCTGTCGATATATGCGCCGAGGTCGATTTATGCTACTATGAAAAATGATTGTTAGCAAACTTGAACATTATTCCAAAGATTTAATATTTTACGAAATTTTTGTCACTACGAAAAAAATTGTCAGCAAACTTAAACATTATTCCAAAAATTAGGTAATTTACGAGGTATATTTCTGCTAATAGGAAAACTAATTGTTAGCAAACTCAACATTATTCCAAAAATTAAATAACTTACAATTTAAATACTACAGGGCATGCTGTCGATATATGGCCCGAGATATATTTATTTTATTTTTAGAATTTCTGGCTTATTCAATAAATAGGTTTGTAATTTTCTGACTTCTTAAAAATGCAACAAAAATCCCCCCGTTGAGGTCAACGGGCTTACAGCTAGTCTATATATTAATAGTCGATAAAATAATCACTTTTCACAAATCACAATTAACAATTCACAAATGTGTGCGTACTGATGTCCTCGGGTCTTATTCTTTTTCTACGAAATATTTTTGTTAGCGTACTTGAAAATTAGTTGAATAAAATATATATACTACGAAAAATGATTGTTAGCAATCTTGAACATTATTCCAAAAATTTAATAATTTACAATTTAAAAACTGCAGGGCTGTCGATATATGCGCCGAGATCGATTTATGCTACTATGAAAAATGATTGTTAGCAAACTTGAACATTATTCCAAAGATATAATAATTTACGAAATTTCTGCTACTTCGAAAAATAGTTGTTAGCAAACATAAACATTATTCCAAAAATTAGGTAATTTACGAGGTCTATTTCTGCTAATAGGAAAAATAATTGTTAGCAAACTTAACATTATTCCAAAAATTAAATAATTTACAATTTAAATACTACAGGGCAGGGCTGTCGATATACGCCCCGATATATTTATTTTATTTTTAGAATCTCTGGCTTATTCAATAAATAGGTTTGTAATTTTCTGACTACTTAAAAATGCAACAAAAATCCCCCCGTTGAGGTCAACGGGCTTACAGCTAGTCTAATTTGATTGCTTAACTATTGTTAGCACTAATAACAACCTTTGGCACAGTGGTTGAAGAAAACTTGCTTAGCATAAAAATAATCTTTTAGCTTCAAAAGATGGGGATGTTAGTAATCCCAAAAAAAAAAGTTGGGAATGAAATATGTAATATAGTTCATTTTGTACATTTCTACACGTTTTATCACCAACAACCCGGGCTGGGCCTTCCAGCATCTTCAGGCATTCAAGTGCACGGATGAACTTGAACTGACGTGTGAAAATGCACAAAACCTCTAACGATTCAAATTTAATATTGAATATCGGTTTATATGATAAATTATCAAAAGGAAATTATTTTTTTACCACAAAATAAATTTTCTGTGCACTCATTCTTATTATATAAGGAACCAGATCGATAAATCAATGGAAATCGACAAACTGTTTAAATTCATTATGAAAACCAGACTGTATGCCAAAGATCCTTCTGGGTGTTAAATACACCTAAAACCACACACACAAATGCATAATATTATATATTATCTGCGATTGTTATAGGCTATAGCGGCCTTCCGAAATAATTTTAAAATGCATGTATGTATAGTAAACATTATTGAGTACATATTGTATTTGGATATTTAAAAGCAAAGAAGTATTTCAGCAATTCACAAAATAATATATTTATACTATATACTTGCATACTGTTAAATTTTATCAGTTCACGCGCAAATTTTCGCCAACTAAACATCATTCAGCCGAATATGATTCAGGGTTGGGGCGGGATGCCGGGTGCTTCTTGCAGCCCCGAGGAAGAAACGAAGAAGCCCTCCCCACTACAATGCAAACAGTAAGGAGTGAATAAATCAGAGGCGGGTAAATATACACAATTCGAAGACCGATAAATGTATTGTAAATATTTCCATATTAATTAATCTATTGAATTTTGACGATGGTCGATGGCCCATCGTGAAGTCATAAAGTAATATTTGATAACTTTATTATTCAACTTGTGTTACAAAATGTGGCACGTGTTTCGCCTCTCTCATAATCAAGCATTTAATTTAAATAAGGATATTATGAACAAGTATGCTTGAAAAATATTTTTTTTGTTAAACTTAACGGGTACATACTGATTACATTATTTGTATTTTATTTTTATAAAAATGTTATGGTTTCATTATCTTTTTGAAAAATCGGGAAATATGCTACTCTTTTCCACTTAACTAAATGCCGCTTATAACAATCCGGCTATGTACGAAAATTTATTCCGAATCACTAAATGCAACATTGTCATACATGTTAGTCGGAAAAACAGATAATGCACCCGAAATACGAATAAATAATCAGTATGAAAAAATCAAGATAACATATCCAATGGAAATTTTATAATTCGCATGGATTATCGGTTTCCTTGATTTCAATGTTGGGTTTTTTCATGTTTTCGTTTACGCAGTCTAGATTTTTAAATTAATTCTCGGAAAGACAACTCAGAATATAGTAAAGCATATTTACCGAAACAACTAAAGATAACAAACGGTCCACATTTATTTTTCACAATTGTTAACAATTAAGCTAACTTGGCAATTGGGTTTATGACGGTATACTGGAGAAAAAAGGTTTAAGTAATCGATTTTTTTAAATTAGCGTAATCGTGTAGATTCCCCGGATGGATTTTTTAACGTTTGGCGCACACCACTGCCAGGGATGAGGCTGCGTAAATAATATTATTATGCAAATTCGTCATGGCTTGTCGCGGAATCATCCGGGAGAGAATTTTGAGTTCGGGGCGCAGATGTCTCTCAGTTGGGCGAGCTCAATAATAACATGGCAGAAGTAATTCCCGCCAACGCAACGGGACTGCGGGAGCGTTATCATTTTATACCACGAGATGGCAGAGCCTGCGCCTCGTTGCTCATCGTAATAAATTGAAAATTTAAAAATGGATACATCACGATATGACATAGTGTCATTGAGGTAATACTTTATAGAGGCGAACTTGCCTTAGTATTAAGAGAGAAAATTGACGTATTTGGAAATTGCATTATGTTATATAGTAAAATGTGACACGTTTCCTTATTTACGTTTTTTTTTTCTCAATGCACCCATAAGTATCTGTAGACAGTTATATGTTGATATACAAAAACAAATTGAATAAGAAAGGATATGACTATTATAACTATTAAACATATTATTGAGTGGTTACGTCGATGGCTTCCGTGGCGGCTCTCGCGGGTTAAGATACCATTAGGAACATAATTTTATCAATCGATTTATTTTTTTCTGTACGAAGGCATGGGTGTTTTTTTTTTTTTTAATTCCCAAGGGTACTCAACGTTGTACCCACCACCACCCGCGACGGCTTCACACTCTTTATACAGGGTGTATTCCGTAGCGTAACAACGTTAGTCGTGTTCAAAATTTTGCCAGAAATGTCCCGAGAAGAAATTCCTCAAGACTTGGCTGCATGCACTACAGTGTGCAGAAATTAAAAGCATTTGAAAATATTAGATTTTATCTATTTAACTCAACTCTTTTTCCAAAAGACGCGGAGAATTATTTAAATGCCCTATAATTTGCCTTAGATGCAACCAAGTCGGCATGACCGAGCAATTTTTTGAGCAATTTTTCCCGTTCATTATTTAAATCTGGACATTCCCAGAGAGCGTGATCAGCATCCTGAATCATATATCCGCATTTACATTTAGGACTATTTACTAACCGGCCAAGCTGGAAGAGCTTGGCAGCGAAGTAACCGTGGCCAGTTATGAATTGGCTGGTTCAGAAATTAGGAGTCAGGATGTGTGTGACATCTTATTCCCTACCATCTTTCCGATCCTAAAATAACAGAGAGTAACGAGAGCGATCAGGTAACCAATAGTCCTGTCTAAGCCCTTTCTTCGAAAGATAAGTTGAACAACTGAGTAACAAGCGGATCTCGACGAAAAACTCTTTTATTAGAAAGTCATATACTCAACATTGGGAGAGGAAATATTGAGGAGAAATTCAAGAACGGGAGAAGGCGAGAAGAGAGGACAAATTCACCGAACACCGAGAGGGTGTGATATTTTATTAGAACCAAAGAAAGAGGACTGTATCAATTTCATATAATTTAAGGACTTTCGTTTTCATTTCTATATAAAACTGGTCACTTCACTCGGGTAATGTATGTACCAATTTTTTGTACACAAATTTCTTCAACAAAGATTTTAAGTTTTTCACTGATTCTCAATTCGATTTACGCATCTGTCGTAAATGCATTTTTTTTTAACGCGTATGTATAGTCAAATAAACATATCATACAAAATATCTTTAACTTCAGAAGATATTGACTGTAAGAAATGTTCTGCTCGGTGTTTTTAAGCAAGTGCTATTGTATAAAAATTGAAAACTATTAACTTCAACCACAATCTACGTATTGTACATATTTATATATCAAAGTGTAATTTGTATGGCGATAAAACGTGCCGACTCATGGAAGGTTATTTTTTAGTAAATGCAAATATTATAAAATGAATGAAATTGCAACTTTCTTCAGCAAAAATATATTTGAAAACTTTCTTTTATGTCTCGTTGTTAAAAAAAGACAATATCTTCAAAGTTCAGGGCGCTTCTTTAAAAGCTTCAGGAACAATACAACTTCCTTAAAGCAACTCCACTTATTTCCATTCTGAAATTGGAAAATTTCTAAGCTTTTCCTTTGTATCTCCAGAGAACAAGGAATATTTTATTAAGTCTATATTACATTCTTTTTTCTGAATGTATATATTTTTTTGCCAATTAAAATCTATCGTATACAAGTACTAGTGGACACGTATTTTTTTGTTATTATCAATATGTTGTTTCAATTAATTTTATCGAAACAGGACGTTTAGCTGAATTTCATCAAACCGTTAAAACATTTTTAACTTTAATAATAATTGCCATAAATGAAAAAACACAGATATTTTATTCATACTTGATCGAAAATAAAATATATAAAATTGATTCTAGTCAAGGTTTTCCATCAAATTGTACGATGGCAAGTATTGGGTAGATAAATTTAATCATGATCTGAAAATATGGAGATTAAGATATCCAACCCCGAACATTTTTTGTGATCCCGGGATTGGGGATTTATGTTTTACCATAAGTGCATGTTTTATTTATTCAACGTATCTATCATCGGGAGGAGAAGATATATCACAAACACCAACACCGTTTCCAAGAGCTTATTTTTTTTAAATATCCCGCCGTAAGTAAGAAATGATTGCAACTGAAATGGAAATAAAACAATAAAATTGTCTGCTACTGTCTACATTAAGTATGAGAACGACTAAGACCACAATACATTTAATTACTGTATATTTATTTAACATCTAGGCATCGTATAAAAATATTTCCATAAGCAAACTAACGTGCACTGTCGTGAATTATTTTATTATCAAATATGGTAGTAAATCGTGAAGTATTTAGATTTGAAGTTTGTAAAAATAGCAACGTATTTTCGATGGATTCGGCGGTAACTTTGTGGAAGTTCATTTTAATATAAAATAAAAATAACTTTGATTATTATAATACGTGGAATAATCAAAGTTATTTTTATTTTATATTATATTAGCAACGTATTTGGTAGAACTAAATACGTTGCTATTTGTACCCTATTATAATGAAGTTCTACCAAGTAAATGCCAATTCAATCAATAAAGTGAAATTTGTTTTTGACATATTGAATCCCGAAATACCAGGATTAGTATTAAGACAATACTGGGATTACGGGAATGCAAAATTGATCGGGGTCCCGGGCAATGTTCCCGCTAAGGTGTGCGCGCACATCTCCCAAAATGTGCATGCACACATTTTTCCATCCCGCACAAGGCCGCATACAGAAATATTATAAAAATAAGTTTGTTTCATCAACTTTTTATATTTGCGCACATTTTTTGTTTTGCTGAAAATTTACTGCTCACAGAAGTTGATGGTCCACACACACAATAGAAAAATTAGAGGGAACATTGGTCCCGGGATAATTGATACGGGATAAAGCAATAATTTTCAGTTGATAATGCTCGTCATACGCGAAACCGGTCCTGATATTATTAAATATAAGTGAGAATTAGTACAAATGTATATTTTATTTTTTGAATTAAAACCATTTTTTTCTAGTAATTATCCGTAACTATTTTATTCAATAAAAATAAAATGGGTATTCACGCAAAATGTTTGCAATTTCCGAATAATATGGACCCTTTACCCTTTTCGAGGCGGCGTGTCAAGTGTTCAATTTCGGGCAAATACTACAACGGTGCCTTACACGGCACTACAAGCAAACGTTGAAATGTTATGATAATATAAGTGATATTGGGATGATAATATTATGTAAGTTGACGACATGTCGTTTGTTATTTTATGAATGAAAAATAAAAGCTTTTTTCATAGCTTTACATCGCAACGAAGAAGGGCTGAATTCGTATTACAAAGCTGCTATAGCGATACTGAGGATACCATTAAACAACTGGATGTCCTTATAAAATTCTCATTTCATATACGGATACACGTTACAAACTGTAGGAGGCGAGGTTAACGAAGAAATGATTACCAACGCACTTCAATTCATGAATAAAAAACACCGCAATTGGCAATTTAAAACAATGACGAAACGTAACAATAAACTCAGATATTTAATAACAAATATTAGTATAGTTGACAAGTATCGTTCGCGAACGAATTCAAACAATCATAGAGAACGAACGAAGCCACTCGTTCGTCTCTATATAATATTAGAATAGTTTCCATTTTCCTGTCTAAAGCCTCATTTAAGCCAACCGAAAACTCGGCCGAACAACAATATTTACTGAGTAAGCGAAACACGGAGATTAGAGAGCGGACTAACCAACCAGTCTCTTATGACGTCTAAAATAAAGAAACGGCGATGGAACTGGCTTGGACAGTGCTGAGGATGCCTCAAGAGAGTCTGAACTCTGCCTGTCTCTTCTATCAACCAGATGGATCCCGGCGTCATGGAATGCCACTGATGACTATCCACAGGATGTAGTCAGCGGAGCTAAGGGACGCTAGGATGACCTATGGAGCGGATATTGAAAAAAAGCGTCTACTCGCACATAAGTATTTTTAGAGATTTATTGTACTCATTGCACGTAAAACGTTTCGTTCGATTCAACATTCGTCAAACGGACACGACGAAACGTGAGCGAAGGCGTGCTACAGGTAGTGAGGGTATTATTTCGGCTGAGGAAATTGAAACAGTTTCTATTCGCCCGAATCACTCGACGGATCGCTCGGCCAAGTCCCGTTGTTTTGTATTCGGTACTCTCTCGGTAGGTTTCTCGATTGGGTTAAATAAGACAACACCGGAGTGAGAAAATAAATGAATTAAGAGAAGGCAATAAACACAAATCACCGATTGACGCCATTAGGGAAATACTCAGTCAGTCTTCGAACGCCCGACATCGATTCCGATTTTAAATATTTTAAAACGGTCATCTGTGGATTTTGTTGCAAGTCAAACTTATAATATGAAAAAATATATGTATATAATCCTTATAATAAATACAATTATCAATAAACATCATATAAAAAGGTATAATTTTCTTTTCATGAGAACTGTAATGGAATTCTAATTAACTAAAATTGCGCAATTTAAAAAAATCTATTCTGCGTCAGACGCTTTTTTGTAGACACTTTTTAATGAAACCAATACATTTCGTTAGATTAATCATTAATTCGTCAATTGTCAGTACAATAATATACATAAAAAAACATTTCAAATTGAATATAGCATTTTTTTTAATCTACCAACATTAACATGATTGTAATTTGTAAATTCTTTTCAGTGCCAATTGTTTAGTATACCTTTTCATTCCAATTTGTTTTTGTATAATTTTTATTTTTTTTCCATGTCCGCTCCCAATATGGAGCATATGGACTCCTAATGGAGTTTATCTCAACAGATTTTTTTCTACGAGAACTGCTTGTTACTCAGTTGCTCAACCTCTCTTTTTCCAAAGAGAGTAGGAATAGAAGGAAAGTGCAAGGACAGGACTAGTGGTTAGCTAATCGCTCTCTATACACCCCGTTCATAGGATAGGATGGGTAGGAGGGGGGAATTCAAGACATCACATACATCCATGCCTTTGAACAGAAATTCATAAATCAATTGAAAAATCAATTTATAAAACTGCCCGTACCAGGATTCGAACCCGTGCCCTCCGTAGCGGTAGCCAACGATGTTGACCACTCGACCACACAGGCGGCACTTTTGGAATTTTGAATTTTGTATACATAGTACTGTTAAATTATATTTCTTATCAGTAAATAGTTTACAATGCTCGCCATGAACGAAACCGGTCCTGATCTGGATAAATAATATTTGAAATGCGTACAAATGAATATTGTGTTTTTCTTAATATTATGCCTTGTATTGACAGTGAACACCCAAAAGTGATCAATAAAAGACGCAATTAATTCTTCTTTCAAAGCATTAGGCGGGCGACTTGGAAAGGCTACGCGGTCGACGTCGTAACCATCCCTTTTCAAGAGAGTATTATATATGTTTGAAAATTATCAGGAATACCAAATGTGTTCACTGTGTTCTTAAATTTAATTACATATTTATACACTATATAAAATATTGTTTTTCTCAATTTTGTTTTGCCGGACGAAATACATTCAAAAATATACTCACGCGTGCACTCCGCCCACCTCTGATGGCATATGATATATGAAACCATATTGTCTGCGGATGTGTTATTCCTCAATTTTTTGTGTTCTTGCTCCTCAGAAAAAAAGGTATCGGCAATATATTTATTTACGTGTACAGCTGATATCGATTGACAGCACGATTAATGTCGGTGAATTGTTATGTACGAACAACAGAACATTACATCGTGGGATTGACAATACTGAAACGAAATTCGTATCTCTGATTTATTGCGGCAGGGATGTCCAATTATTTATTATCCTACACCCTACCCATTCCTCGATGTACACTCTACTCGATTTGAATGATTTATAAGGACTAATAGTTATCACGGTAAATATTCTGTTTAACACGGCTATAAAAATGTTTAGACTGTACTGAAACGTTTTCTTATCATCGAGATATGAAAATATAATACATTAAGATAAATTCATAGCATTGTTTGTCTCATCGATTTTTAGTTGTTGTTTTGTCACGTAATTGTATTTTTTTATAAACCTTTATTAGATAACAAATGTAAATTGTTTATAAATAAAAAGTAACATTTTTCAAATATTGGTTTCGATCTACACGCCATTTTGAAGGAACCAATCGACTGTGTAAATTTATTGTCATTTGTATAATCAATATACTCCGACATAACTAATAAGGACGTAGCATTGAAAAGTATTTGTTTTATACTAACTGGAATGGAAAGGAAAAACTAAAAAATTCGCATTTAAAATTACTCGTAAGAAAGAAACACCAAGGATAAAAACTGAAAGGAATCGAAGGTGTTATATTTAAAATACCATTCACTTCAATTTGACTGTTTATTTATTATTGAGATATTAAAGCTATTTCTCTCTTAAAAATGAACCACTGATTGTTTATTGGGTCTTCTTGCAGCCTATTGTACTTAGTAGAAATCCATTGTAATAAGGTAAAAATCACAAAGTATTTGGTTCTACATTTTTTTTAAAATTAGTTGATAGCTATTTCGGCGTATGTCTTCATGGGAACTATGTTTAAGCCTACATTTACTCACATATATGGTGTTATTATCACTTTTAAGGTGTTCACTGTCAATACTTGGTGGAATGGCATTATAATAAAAATAATAAAATATTTTAGTACTTTTTCCACTTAAAATTTATTTGATCAGGACCGGTTTCGCTCCTCACGAGCATTATCAATTGATAAGGAAAATAAATTAAATGTATATACTGACTTAGAAGAGATACACAATAGATCCTGTTATTTACTAATAACATCCTAATTTATATTACAAATTATAGTATTATATTTATTAAACATGACTTCTGTGTTTCTAAGAACGATAACAAATATGGGATTACTTTTAGGGTGTTCACTGTCAATACTTGGTGGAAAGGCATTGTATTAATAAAAACACAAAATTCAGTTGATAGTGCTCTCAATGAGCGCAACCGGTCCTGACCTATTAAATAAAGTGGAACAAAGTACAAAAGAATATTGTGTTTTTATTAAAATATGAGATTATTCGAGGTAAATTATTTTTAATTAAAACTGATATTTATTATTAGTTACATTAGGAGCTTAAGTAACGGTGATATTACTATTTACTGAATTTATAATTATGTGTTCATTTAAGATGTCATTGGCTAGATTATATGCATTTAGCTTAAGGCGTTTGCTACAAAGATGTAAACAGATTGGCGCTGAATTCAAATTTATTTTTTAAAAATTTTAATACTAAATACTTTGTTATTTTGTACCTTATTATATATAATAATAGCTTCATTTGTTATATTTTCACCTTATTATAGAAATGGAGTTAGAATTATTCAATTACGCTGATAACACTCATTTTACACATCCCAAAAATTCCTTCAAAAATTAATTCACAAATCGATTGGAAAATTAACTTTTGTGTCAATGTGCCCTCACCGGTATTCGAATCTGTGTTAACCACAGCCGAATAACACCGTTTCAATCAAATAGTCGACGAAAATAGTTTACCTTGTCAAATATTAACAGTATTTACCGTGCTTCGTATTAATCAACGGAGGTTCGAAAATATATCGCCCGCAAGCCGCCAGTTTGAAACCACGCTTTGATTATATCATAATACCATTAATAAAGGTCTGGGGCTCTGTACACATCTCATAATGGTTTCCAACTCCCACACGATAACGAAATCTCTTTGACCGCAAGGAAGAAGTAAGTACTACATAAATTCTAGTTACCGATATGTTCAGCTTATGGAATACGTCCTATAAAAGTTAGGGACTGCAGTAGTCAGTTTTTGTGGTACCGGGATTATAAGCAATCATTTCATACAAAAAAATATATCATTTTTTATTGCTCTGTAGCAAAAGTACTGACTACTGAGTCAATGTTTGATTTTTATAATACGATAACTTTGAATGTAAATATACTCATTCAATATCATTGTTGAACAACCCTTAACCATGTTAAG
The DNA here is from genome assembly GCA_031772345.1 of Himalopsyche anomala. Classification (NCBI taxonomy): domain Eukaryota; kingdom Metazoa; phylum Arthropoda; class Insecta; order Trichoptera; family Rhyacophilidae; genus Himalopsyche; species Himalopsyche anomala. Next base: position 11,303,298 of record CM062840.1, read on the forward strand.
GTATAAATTCTATCCACCCAATTTTTGGTTTACTTTTTCAAGTAAGTAAGATGACAAGTAAGATGATAATTCAGTATCCAACTCCTTACTTATAAGATACCTGACGGGCAGGGCCGGCGCTACCATACAGGCGAAATAGGCAATCGCCTAGGCCGCAAATCATTAAGGGGCGCATAAATTGAGTAATCATTTTTTTTATATTCTAATAGCAAATAATAGTTTGTACTTGTTTGTATCTGTTCGTTATAATTATGTATCGTATTCTATATACTTCGAAAAAGGTAGGTTGAGCGACTGACTAACAAACAGTTCTCGTAAAAAAACTTCTTTTGAGACACTTTCATTAGGAGGCTATATGATTCACATTGAAAGCGGACATGCATTAAAAAAAAAATCCACAGTTTGTTGAAAAGGGGGCGCGCCAATAACCGTTGCCTAGGGCTATACTCATTCAATACCATTGTTAAATAACCCTTAACCATGATAAGGTATACATTCTATCCACCCAATTTTTGGTTTACCTTTTCAGATTAACGGCTTTAAAACTAAAAATTATACAATTTATAAAACATTTCCTCTATGTTTTGTGTCTAATCCTTTGTGAAATGCCAATTTTTACTTGGAATAATTGTATTTTTTTTAGTTTAATGCGGCCCTATTAAGGGTCAATAAGCAGGGATGTGAAAAAATAAAACAAAACAGACTCCGACCTTAAATTGAAACAGGACTATGCCTTTAAATTGAATTACGACTCCGACTATGAATTCGGTTAAAAAAAGTGTTTTTTTCTCCCTTAAATGGTCTTTGTTCCGTATTTTATTGTATATACAACCATTATTTCACGCATCAAAAAGATAAATACGTTAATTTTCGAATATAGTTAGCTTATTAATACTGTATGATATATACTTACTGAATACAAGTTACTAGGCGAACGGGATGTGAATTTCTCATATAAGTATTATATCACAATGTCTCGGATAAAGAATTCAGAAAATCTTCCCTGATTTCCTGTTTTTTTTTTCACTAAATTAATACTGTCTATTTATTTAATAATTTAATTGTTTTTAATGGGCTTAGGATTAGTAGCATGCAGTGGCGCAACGTTTAACTAATTAAATACACAAAAAAATAAAAAAGGAGTCGGTAATGGAAAGAAAATTATTGAAAAACTACAAAATTATTCCAGTAAAAACAGTCCGACTCACCAATCTAATAAGTCAGATGGCATCACACTCCTATAAATGTTTTTCCATTCAGATTCCCCCTTCCCGACCTCTCACAAAATACTAATAATAATCAATGTGAATGGTTTATCTAGATTTTATCTATATCCAGCCAATCTCTCACTAACTCTTAATTTCTATTGTACAAAAATATAAGGATCAGAATAAATACATATTGAAAAAAATGGATTTAACGCAGTACCCGGAATTGACAAACATTGTATCCGGGATTGTAATCCCTGATAATATTACACACACCACTGATTCTCGTTATGATAAAAGAATAAGTTACAAATGTGACAGCGAACAAAACTCCACGGTAAAAAGTTTACATCAAGTTGAAAGTTTTGTAAGAATCGAGAAACTTCGCTGACAATATGTGAATTCAATGCGTTATGCGAACTGAACATTTTATAAAATCAAGAATGGCAGACTTTTAAATCGAACGCGAGTGGCAGAAATAAAAGTTTCGCTTTAAATGGACTTTTGCAATGCGCTTAATATGGATAAGCAATGCCAGAATGTTTTATTTTTGAAGAGCGTTATTTTCAGTAAAATTTGTACTATGGCAGATATACCAATATCAACAACCAGCGTGTGGAAAATTATTTTTTTTCAATTTCATTTTATTAACTTATTGTTTGTATTTTTTGACCTTACAAAAGTAAATATATTGACATTACCCGTAATTTATTTTAGAGTGAGTTTCATTTATTGTAAGAAATTTCTACTATTGTTCACGATGTTAAGCCCCAAGGATAAATACCCACTAATAAAAGTCATTAAGACTGATACCGTTTGGCAAAAACTTGACGTGTAAACAGGTAGGGAAGAAATGAAATAAAACGCAGCGCTCTACTATCACGGAAACGTTTATTGAAGAACTTGCAATCACCGAACTAGTTACATACAATGTTTAACAGACAAAATTTTGAATTAACACAAAACACAATACACAATAATTATTATACAACCTAGCTCGCTCACACGATTTTATAAATGTTAAAAAAATAACAGAAGTTGAAGCTATACAGGGAAAATGATTTTTTTTTTGTCGAAATGGAAAAAAATATCAGTTCTTTCATTTCGGACAAAAAAAACCCACAAAAGAAAAAGAACTGCAAGTGAATTTACAATTAAAGGTCTCTGGAAACACGTTACAGAAACCGGGGAGAATCCCCTATACACGTTGTGTACGGTTCGTGCCCCAAAGAGCAAGGACGAAAAAAACAAAAATCACATCGCTATCGAAAAACAATGTTGCCATTTACGGCCATAAACACTAAAACATTGATATAATTTAAGATTTCGACTGAAGGTGCTTGGTGGAATTTCAATATTAAATTTGAATCGTTCAAATTATGTACACTCCCACAGATTTTGTCACTAACGACCCGGATTTCGCCTTTCGGCATCTTCAGGCGTTCAAGTGCACGGATGAACTTGAACTGACGCTTAGTAAATGGATGTTTCGTGTTTATATAATAAATAAATGTATCACTGAGTCTAAAGCCATTGCTGGCGAAAAGGATAAGCTCATGGGAATTCCCAAAGATTTGAGTAGTGAGTGGTTTTAAGAATTATATTTATTTGTTTGTCGGAAAAGGTTTTATGACTATATTTATATAGGGTACAGAAGTGGCGACCCCGGCATATGCAATATTTTATTTAAAATCGGATGAAGATGCCGAAAGTCGAAACCCGGGTCGTTAGTGACAAAATCTGTGGGAGTGTGATATTACGGGTTACCTGATAACAAAATTTAAACATAATTAATTTAGCTACACATTTTAAAATTCTGCCAGTTTTCATCACAAAAGTGGTAGTGGGAGCGGGTGACAATAAACCCTACTGTGTCAATATCCGTAGCTGTAAGGTTTACTACGCATGCACTGCGTAAGCTTTGTAAAAAAATCTTGGATTATGGAAGTGTTATATTAGGATTTATTCTTGACATGGATATTCCAGGTGGAATTTAAGTTGAAAAAAAAACCCACGCCAATTGATGTAATTACTTTACTGAAAAATCAAACATTCAAATATGTGCTGCTGGTTTAAAGGAAAACATACGAACTTTGATGTTACCTTTGCATTTTTAATCTCTAAGTTGTATCAGAATAAAAATATTTTACAAGGACAGTCTCGCATTGGGGAAAACATTGTTTTTATATAAAGAATTTATCACCGTTTTGGGACGGTTAAATATACCTACGAACAATTTTTTAATGATACTTTTTCCGTCTAAAAATCCTAGGGGAATACGACACATTTTTGTGACAAACGTATAAAAAATGAGTCAACAATTATAAATTGTTGTGTGGTATAAGTTACAATTTTTTTTTTAAAGTCTGTTTTTTAGTTTAATACTTCGATTATTTGTTATATCTAACCTTATGAGACGAGAGAACAATAATCATTTCATCTGAAGATATTGCAGAAAGTCGCAAAAACTTAGATACCGGAATTTTTAAAATTTCATCCGAAATAAATTAATGACGCAGACTAGCGATATATAATAATTGCATATGTAAGTTTTATTTTTTGATAACACAGAATTCCAGAATGTAGTGTACAAAAATACTGTGATATCAAATTTAAATTGTAATAATGACAAACCGCAGTTAGAAAACCGTCAGCGTAACCACAAACATCTATCTTCTGTTACTGATAGTAGAGGAACAAAAACATATTAGACAAATGTTTTTATTTTTGTCATTATATAGTTATAAAGAGAGACAAAATTTATTTCCTAGAAAGAGGTGTCAACGAAACGTGAGATTTATACCCCAGCACGAAACTAAATAAGAATCGAATATATTTTTGACGTTACGTAGATGTAGACTTGAATTCTCATGAATAAACTGTTTGCATGTTGAGGCTTTCGATTGAATAGGACTATGGCCTGAAGATTAGCATAAGAAGATAAGTTAATACAGAGATTCATTCATCCCTATGCAAATTCATAAATTAGGAATTCAATTCCCGTCCAGGTTATCCAATCTAGAAAACGAAAATGGACCTAAAGACACGAATAGGATAACTATCAGACATTTCTTACCAACATCATTTAATTCTTTTCTTCTCTAAAAAGGAGTAGATACAATTGTCATAAAAATGCCGTCTGTAACAAGGATTAAATCGGAGCTCTTTCATTTCATAGAGCTCCATTTATATAAAGTAGTTATCACGAAAGAATCATGTGATAATATAGTTAAAACAATTGTAGAAACTGATTTATATAATAAATTCGTGATGTGAACTTTAATAATGTTACGTAACTTTAAGTTTAGAATCTAATACTTTTACGTTTTTTAATTGAAGAATATAAAAAAAGAAGTATGAGTAATATGACAAAGAATAGAGATTAATAATTCATATTTTTTAGAATAATTTCAATTTCTCTTATGACTTGGTCTTGGCAATACTCGTATCGAATTGTTTCAGTTGGCTACACTCACATCGTCGGTAATTTTCCAAAACCTGATATTTCAAAAAGTACAAGATTTCAGAAGACACATAAATGTTTTGATTCATATAAATTAACGCAATATGTAAGATTTTGTATGATTATAAATTCTATAATCTTAGAAAATCTCATATATTGAAGTTTTTTACATTCCAAGATATGATAAAACTACATTTTCACAGTATCACGTTCAGTGGACTTAATGACGTTTGATATGAATCAACACAAATGTACTTCATTCTAACGCGATTGCTATAGCTTTCTATCACTATAAAACACCACTGAAATAGTTTTATTCTAAATATTCGTGATAAAGTTAGTAAGGCAACGAGGTTTCCATCCATGCTATCCTCTCTTTCATGTCAAACACAGCACATTACCATATTATTTTTTTGCCAACGCTTTTTTATTACATTAAATAAAGCATGAAATAAAATATATTTTTCGATACGAGTCAATGGAACATGTGTATTAAAATTTTGAATTCATTACGTAAAAAAACTCAAAACTGACAAAAATTGAGATACGTGTTTGTAGACAATTTACGACGATATGTACCTCTAATAAAAATAATAAAAGATTTTTCGTACTGTTTCCACATAAAATTTATTTGATCAGGACCGGTTTCGCTCATCGCGAGCATTATCAACTGACAAGAAAAATATATAAACAGTACTATTTATACAAATTTAATTGAAATAAAAGGTGTAAGCAACTACTAACAATGAAAAGGATTTACAAATTACATTATAATTACACAAAATTAAAATGCTTAACACCTATAACAAATAATTAAAAAATCATCAAAGACTAATAATAATAACATTTTTTACATTGTAATTATAATGTAATTTGTAAATCCTTTTCATTGTTAGTAGTTGCTTACAGCTTTTATTTCAATTTAATTTGTATAAATAGCACTGTTTAATTTTTCTTATCAGTTGATAATGCTCGAGATAAGCGAAACTGGTCCTGATAAAATATTTTTTATGTGGGTAAAAAGTACTAAACATCATTTATTATTTTTATTATAATGCCATTCCACCAAGTATTGACAGTGAACACCTTAAAAGTGATATGTACCTCTTTCGATCGCGTAGATTATTTAAGGAAAAATCTCACTCTTCAATTAAATACTAAATGTAAATGTTCATACTATATTATAGAAGTAATTACCCAAAACGTTTCCTGATCTAGTCTAATGAAATACCTTGTATAACAGATTTTATTAGAATGAATTCAAGGAAGACAGTCAGATTATAATAAATCGATATTAATAACTTTTCAAAAAATATAGAGAGATATCACTTTGAGTAAAACGATTTCATTAATATAATGCGAAATATGGTAATAACAGAAAAATACAAGCAGTAAAATAATCTAGAAAACAAGTAGAGTACCTTCTCCGCATACAACGCTTTGTCGTGTTTTGTAAGAGAAATAATCCACATGCACAACTTTGGTAGAGTACTTTTTACACCAGACATAAATCTAGTATACACCCATGGGAAACTGGGAAATTATAGCTTTGAACAACGGAAGAGACAAGATACACAAATGAAGAAAACAGTTCACAAATTTTGAATATTTTACGCTTAAAATATTAGTAGAATCGAGAAAGCACACATGTTATTTTAGTACGGAAGGGTTGTATCTATTTTCTTTACTTTGTGTAATATATGTTTTGTTTTTGTTTATCGACACACAGAATAGATCTTTTTACTCTATGTTTGCTTAATTTCCTTTAGAGGGGTAAAGCGATGTCAGTAGTTAAAATAAATGCTTGCGAATAGCGAAGGAAATTTAATATATACGAATCCGTGCGCTTTGAAAAATTGAATGTAAAATTGAAAAATATTTACATTAAAAGTATTGTTTTGTCTTGTTTATAACCATAAGAAATATTACCGCATAATAAAAAAAGCATATTACACGCATAACAGGGATTACAAATTACAATACCATGGTTATACTTTTACTCGAAGTAAATTTAAGGTATTTGTGAAAATCAGTATTTTATGTTTATGTTAAGCGATTTTTATCTACCATGTCCGACCCAAATGTGGAGCATGTGGACTCCTAATGAAGTTTATGTCAACATAATAGTTTCTACGAGAACTGTTTGTTACTCAGTTACTCAATCTCTCTTAGAACAGTGGGGATAGAAGGATAGGGCTAGCACAGAACTAGTGGTTAGCTGATCGCTCTCGCTACGCCCCGTTTTTTATGATAGGATGAGTGGGAGGGGTAATTCCGTATATCGTATCAATGAATTTGAACAAAAATTTATAATAAGGTAAAAATATCAACGTATTTAGTTTTTTTTACAGAAAAACTGTAGAACTAAATACGTTGATATTTCCATCATATTACAATTGAGGTCAAACAAGTAAATGCCAATTCAATCAATAAAATTATAAATTGGTTAAAAGTTAGATCTATAAAAGCTGTCCGTACAGTGATTTGAAACCGTGATAACCGAGTTCTAAGCCAACGTCGTTGAAACTCGACCACGAAGCCGGTAATCTATATAAGAATATTTTAAAATATACGATAATGAAATATCGAAATACCGGTATTGATTAATTCGCCCGGTATCTCAATACTCATTAGCCTAATCTATTATGTGTACTTAATATGCACTATATTATTATGATAATATTTAATATCATATAATCGTGTGTTATTGCAATCCCCAAGGTCTACTATATTCGTGAGTAGATCTCCAATTGTATGTATAAAGTGCCACATATGTATTACAAATTAAACTCCATGCCTTTACTTAGAGCGTGATGTGAACAGATTTGTGATCACATTTATCTCAGCGTTTAAAAAAAGATTAATTTGAGCGTGAGTAATTTAAATTAATGTATAAACAGTGTGCACTTCAAAATAATAAACTAATCAGACACATAGATATAACTACATAAATAGTAATGATATTATAGATTGAAATAGCTTATGGTCAATCACTCTTTAAAACAATAAATTGTTTATACACTGACATATGTAATGTTTTTAATTATATTCAAATATATCGTCGATGCACATCAAATATGTATATTAGTGTTTTTAAAAAAGCTTTAAAATGTCTTTAATGAATTAAATAGGAATTTAAATTTTGTGAAATACACACAGCGACTAATTTATTATCATAAGATCGTCGCTTAGTGTTACAATGCACGTAACTCTAATAATCGCGGGCCGAGTACTACAAGGTTCTATATGCACAGCTGCACCAAAAAAGATATGGGCATTTGAAATTTTTAATGTTTATATTTTGAAAATTGTAATTTTTTCCAAGTTTCTTTTAATTATCAAAATAAAAAAGATATTATTAAACCTATGTACACTCACACAAGTTTTGTCACTAAAGACCCGGGTTTCGCCGCTACTTCAGGAATTCAAGTTGAAGCCACAGATGTCTTGCGACGCGCACATATAACTACGGCTAATCGGAAATTTAAGCAAAATTTCGACTCCTACCGCATGTAGATAATGCCACGCTTTAGACTGCCTCATTATTACTTTAGTTTGGCCAAAAGTCGACACTTAGAACCTTGTAGTACTCAGCTCGCGTAATGACAATGTCACAGAGTAGCAAGCATATAAACGTAATTACTGTATAATATACTGTATTTAACAAAACAAAACAATTGTGCAACATTTATGTACAACATCAAATTTTAAATTGTTTAAATTTCCATGTGTTTTGTCACTAGCGAATTACCAGTGGCGTAGCTAGAAAATTGGGGCCTTTCTAAAAGAATAATTTAATTAAAACTGTCGTTAACTCTACAACAAATATACCTTCAAAGCAATTATCATTTAAATATTCAACGCCTATGTTAATAAGTACGCGATGAGTTAAGTTTATCGTCACGAAAGGCCCACCACGAATTTTTTGAATTGAGTATGTAGAAATTTTGGTTCCCTTTTCGCTAGACCCTCATGCCATTTCATGACTCTGCTATAAGGTGTTGACGCTATTGGTTTCAAAATGGCCCAAAGAGACAAACGCTTGGAGTAAGTCTAGCTTTTGATCGTTTTACACAAAATTGTTTTTTTATTAATAAGAGACATCCCAAATTTGGTGCATAACGATCTATAAGTCGACATACACTGTCTCTTTCAACAACTCTCTTGAAATGTTCCGATTTTGAAGTTAAAATACTTGACGTATTACGTGTTGTTTTAGGATGGTTGAAAAAAATCTTCAAGCGCGATTAAAAATTCATTTTCGGTATTTTGAAATTACGAGTTATGTGCAGACTTTTAGAGATCGAATGTCGTTATATAATCATCATAGGAGAATTACTACAACCGGTTTGTTAATAATTTACTGATAGACAAAGCGTAGCTATTTTATTTATCAGTTTTTTCGTTTCAAAAACGAAAATTGAATGGCGAAAAACGCAATAATAAAAAATATAATATATCGATACTCGAACGACCGACGAACATGGTAGAACATATTCCTTTTTAGATATTTGGCAGCAGATCGAAAAAATAATAAGCTAACCGATTTCTATTACGGTTATTTTCTATGATTTTTTTAGAATCCATTCTTCATTTTTTAACGATAATTTTTATTACTTATACACTACTAAAACAAATACCAAAACTGAGGTTGCTGCTTCGTTCGTTGGTATTATCGACTAAATTATATTTTATTTGTGGTTTTATATACATTTTATCAAACACTGTTAAATGACAATTCATTATTGAAATTAGGTCAATTAAATTATATAATACACCCCAACATAATATACGAGAAAACATTCAACAGCCCTGATCCATTTTATATTCAACATCTGTAACACGTTACCATTAAATAAAACATAGTAATTAAGATAACAGATGTCAGTTTATTAGTTCATTATTTTATAATCTATACCGAGGTCATAAACATAATTTGATTTGCACAATATCCTCATCGGAAAATCTATTATTTTTAGCAAGATTTTAGAATGCGGCCTAAATACTTTTATTTCGAGAGAAAAACGGTAGTGAGAAATAAAGTAGCACGAAATTATGTTGTGGTTTGTAGGTTTTAACTTTACAATAAAATATTTTGTTTGAAAGTTAAACTTGTAGAAGTAGATATTTGACGATGACCGTCTGTTAGTCAGTCACTCAACATTTTAATTTCAGAAAGGATATTCGTCATCGAACTGGCAGAAGTTGGTAAGTAAAAAAATTGACAAAAATGAGGTTAGTACACAATGAGATTCTTCGATATCTACCAATTCTTCGTCAGGAATATCTCAGTTGGTGCATTAATTATTGTAACAGATTGGCAAGAAAAATCCCTTGCTATTTACCCAAAACTATCAATTTGTCACTTACCAACTTTTTCATAACTATATTCGTATTTCGCGTAAATTATCAGTTTTTCCTGATACTCATTATGACTATTATTGGTAATTAAATTTCATACGGAACTGCATTATAATTAGCGACATTTCATTAATTTTCAGGTATAAAAATAGTAGCACATTGCACAGCAAATTTACCCAAAATTGTATGTTGAAAGAAGGGGGTGTTTTTCTCTGTTCAGAAAAAGTGGATCTTGAATTCGATTCGAAACTCTTCATATAAAACAACGAAGTCAAAGAAAAAATGTCCAAGTTAATCTGTTTTCCCAGAATTTCTTCAAATAAAATGTTGATCGTGAAAAAATGCATACAATAAAAATTAAAAATCATTGCGCACTCCAACAGGTTCAACAACATGAAAGAATCTTGCATCAGACGATTCCGACGCTTGCTAGCTGTTGACTGATGCAATCTCACTTTGTGTTAAATAATGCCTATAATTTAGTATGGTAACAAAAAAAAAATATGATCCAATATTACAAGGATTCCCAACCTGGGGTCGCGAAGGGTTTCCTGGGGGGTCGTCAACTTTATAAAAAGGGATCGCCACCCGAAAAGGTTGGGAACCTATGCAATATCAGAAAAGATGAAACTAATATTTCGCCCGTATTTTATGCTTGCGAAATTTTGCTTGCGTATTTTTGCAGTTTTACTAAAATGTGGAACAAGGATAGTTGAAAATAAAGTGAAAAGAAAAAAAAACCTACATTTCAGTAAAACTTCAATATATACCTGCGAAAATCTTGATACGCCCGTTTGTGTGCCGCAGATAAAGAAAAATCTTATTTAAAAAAAATACAGTTTTTTATGAATTCCACGAAAAACAATTAACAATCTCACCGTTCATATTTCTGTCGGCCAAAAGTACCACTAGCAGTCTGCCAACCATGTAGATGGCAGCCCTGAAAAAAAACAACAAAAACAATCATTAATAATTTGAATAAACAAAACAATGACACATCATTGAAAACTTTTAGTATATGTATTAAAAACGTCATATATCAAGAGAATATCCACATATAATGAGAAATCACTATTTATATTAAACGATGTAAAAATACGGATTATCTACATATAACTGCTTAAAAAAAATCGACAAAATTAATAATGAATGATGAATTTATTACAGCACCTTTCAATTCGGTGTTTAAAACATTATATCCATTATAAATAATTTTCCACATTTATAACCGCAGATTGTTCTGTAAATATCTTTGCCTACCTGCTACTCAATACATAGAATACGACGCTGTTTCTGACAATATTATAGAAGTGTGGTATTTTACCGTTATCTGGGCTAGTAGTTGGGAAGGACACACTTCTAAATTTTTTTAGTAATAATTAGTAAATAGTGAGTGGGTGAGGGAATCGCAACTTTTACTATGTATCAGTTTTAGAGTGTTCGCTGTCAATACTTAACAAACTCAATATTCATTTGTACTTATTTCCATATTTATGATCTTTGTCATTACATGTTAGAGGTGTTAAATATTTTGATTTGTGTTAGTTTAGAGTAACTTATTCATAATTTGTAAATTCTTCCTAATGCCAATTGTTTATTACACCTTTTTATTCCATTTTTTTTTTGTAGAAATAACACTGTTAAATTATAATGCTCATGAACGAAACTGGTCCTGATCTTGGTGGTTAAACGTGAAAACAAGTAATAAGGAATATTGGGTTTTTCTTGACGAAATCCGTCTATGTAGCGACAAAGGTCCGGGTACATTTTCTTCGCAGAGATAATTGAATTGGTGCGTCACGACGGCTCCTCTGGGCGCAAGAGTAGTGTGACGAAATTCGGAAGGCGAGGGCAGGGCATCTGGTTGGGCGATTTCGCCGAAATCTTATTTAAACTGAAACCTAGGTAAGCCCAACTTCGATTTTTCCCCTGTGTATTTTACAATTTGCGGAAGCCACCGGGCGAAACGAGATTATATCGAAGGAGCAGATTTTACATTTTGCCTCAAAAGGAGCGGCAAATTTACACGATCCGTGTTTGTGTTTCAGCCTATAATACGAAATTTTAAAAGGACAGCATGAAAATGAAAAATGAAATTTCTAAGTTTGGGCACGTTTGGTGTACCTATTGATTAAATACGAAATTTGAATCAGACCGTACTAAATATAATAATAATAATAAGGTAAATATATAAAATAAAAAAAATATCGAATCCGTGGTGCAGTGTTTAACGTCGTTGGCCTTTGTTTTTTGTAGTGTATAAAAATCCCACTGTTATAATCCTAAAATAGCCTGGCGAGAACTATAAGCTAATTACTAGTCCCATCCTGGCGCAATGTTTTCTATTCGAAAAAGAAAGGTTGAGCAACTAAGTAACAAGTAGTTCTTGTAGAAAAACTTATGTTGGAATGCCACCATTAGTAGGCAACATGCTCGAAATTGGAAAATGACATAGATTTAAAAAAATATGGATAAAAGGTTGAAAGTCATATTTAAGTAGTATGTACTATACTTGAAAATTCTTTAAAACCTAAAAATAATGCTTTTATCCACTACCTTCTATAACAAGAGAATTCCAATTCAATCAATAAGTTTAAAATGCTAATAGCGTAGAATCCTTCTTGGGTAAACGACCCCTAACCGAAAATGTTTTCGCAATCGATATATGGATTTAAATCAGAAGGGATGAATGTGTGTGCTGTATTCTGTCCTTCCCAGCCAAACCCTATTTCATGATGAGCAGAGGCCAGCGATTAGCTAAGAACTTGCCAAATCGTAATTCTATCTTTCTTGCCTAGTGCTCTCCAAAGGAAGTTCTTTTTGAATTAGTTATGTTAAGATCCATAGTTTCGATGTCTCCAAGTAGCAGATACGGTTTAAATAATCGAGTATTTTCGTTTACAAATTGCATTTTTTAGTGCCTCTTTTTAATGTAGCAAGTTATTTTGATTTTGAGGGATCAATAAATGTGTATATTTATATAAGTGGCAGTTGGATTAAGATTATAGTACAATCACGTATTTTCTTGATGTTTTGGAAGATTGAGTATTTTTATTTTCGGGGGATAATTATTGAGGTGTATATTTATTGAGGTGTCTTCACTTTTACGATACTTTAAGACATGTAGAATATTGCAACGCATCTAACCATTTAAAAAAAAAATACCACATGGCTCGTATCGCCAGAAGATCATGTTAAGATTTTCATTTTAGATAATTATGTTTTTTTCCATTTCTATTTACGCACTATAACTTATGATTTTAAGCAATTCGTGAAATTCGATAATGATTAACGAATTCGATTGTCATATTCAAAGGCGTTAAGTTAGTTATAGTTTTGTTGCCAAAAATAACTTTAATCGGAAAGACTTAATGTATACAAAACATGTCCGAACTTACTTTTTCGGAAGATAAAGCGTGTTAAAATCTATGTATCTGCATTCATACAACAAAATAGTACGGTTTTGAATTAACGCCTTCTGCCAGTTGACTGACGATACATACCTTCAGTACTTAAGTCATAGCGCTACTACTCTAAGCAGCATTACCGAGTCGAGTAATCAAATTGAACTTTTAACCTTTTTACGACCATGGAGCGAAAAATCATCTCGCGGTTATTATTGCACACGTACTGCGAGTTGATTTTTCAGTTAAATTTTTAATAACGTAAAGGTTAAGTCCAGTCAGTTATCATATTTTTTGCAAGATATTTGTTTACCGCGAAATGAGTTTTCATTACGCGGTCGTAAACGGGTTATGTATTAAATGAAGCAAAATAGCGTAGATTTTTAATAACTATTATAGCATGGTATAAGTATTTACCAATATATGATATTGATTAACCACTTTACCGCTCTAGGGTTTAATAATAGTCATATTGGCAAATATGAATATTTTATACAAAAAAGTTACGATAGCATTGCAAACAAATAAAAGATGAATATTTTCCATTATATTACTAGATGGTATTGTGTGGAATTGTACAAAGCAAGACGTGCCCAAAAATATATAACTGACAATAACGATCAACCCTTAAACATAAATAAAAGATTTTTTATTTACTACGCATACATATTTTACCAAGGGGTTGCTTCCTGGGGCACATTTCCGGGTGTTTCATGAATAAATATTCCCCAAAACGGTTTACCTACTCCTTTTTGAACCGTACAGGTCTCGCGTATCGTCTAATAAACAAAGTGTGAGCATGAGAAACGGCCAAGTACACAACAATTTCAACAAAGAATATGATAAACAGACGCTTTTTACCGTAGTAAAAAAAATATATTTCACAAAAAAAGACAAAAATAAGCGTGTCCATAAAGTACATGTTTTATCTGCGAGAAGAAGTATGGATATCGTAAATTGAAAAAAATATATGAGACAATTCTTAAACTTAGTTGAGTTTCTCTCTCCGAAAGTTTCTTGTAATGAATGCCATCGTTTAGTTCAGGGTTTCCCAAACATTTTTTGCAATGGAACACTTAGAAAATCTGGAAATTTTAACGGAATAGTTAGCTTTTTTAGGTAGGCTAATTCCTAATAGTTAAAATCAAACAGATATGTTATTAAAACCCTTTTGACAAAACTCAAATAGAAATCATTTTAAGACTAATCTTTGTTTTTTTTTTCAAATCAGAATCACTGATTAAATCAATCACTTGAACTTAAGCCTACTGGTTTAGCTGGAATCATAATTACTAGCTATCGGAAACTATTGCAAAAGAGGTGATTTAGAGTCCGTGGAACACCAGTGTTCCGCGGAACATAGATTGGAAAACCTTGGTCTAGTTAGGTAAGTTGACAATACAAATACCCTATAGACAGTTGCGCACATTAATAAGTGCGCGGATATATGTATAATTCGTCTGTGGAAAGGAAAAAGACGTAACGCACACATAAAAAAATATGATTTAATATAAGTATGATACTCAATATAAGTATTATAAGTATGATTGTCGCCTGCTGTGGCTCAGTCGGTTAGAGCTCGCTCTAATGATCACGCAAGTCTGGGTTCGATTCCCGATCAGATCACGTGAATTTGAGAATTATTATATTCAAAATTGTGATCGAAGACTGTGTGTTTGTGATGTCAATTCACATCATTTCCTCTCCTCCCATCCTTCTAATCCTTTAATAAATGGGTGTAGCAAAAGCGATTAGCCAACCACTAGTCCCGTTCTAGCCTTATCCTTCTTTCCCTACTACTCACTTTGAAAAGAGTGAGGTTGAGCGACTGATTAACAAACAGTTCTCGTAGAAAAAAAACTTCCGTTGAGATACTTTCATTAGGAGACCATATGCTACACATTGGGAGCAAACATGGATTAAAAAATGATAAAACAGAACAATATTTTTTGAAGTGAAATGTATAATATTATTGATTACAAAATTATGTATCACATATATTATATTTTAAATTGTCGGGGCTTAACTTGAGTTGGCTTTGGTTACCGTGTTCACGGGATCGAGTCCTATTTCGGACAGTTTCGTGAATTGATTGCAATGTCTAAAATTACATCCCACCCGCCCGATTCTAAAAGGTTAGCTAACCACTAGTCTCAGAGTGATATTTTATATACTCACTCTATTCGGAAAAAAAGTGGTATTGAGCAACTGAGTGACAAGCAGTTTACGTAAAAAAAACATTTGTTGAAATAAGCTTCATTGTGATCCATAGATACATTCGTTATGGACTTATATGCATTTAATACGCGTAAGTCATGGATTTGATTCGGTTGAATAATATGCATTTGAAGTATTATTACAAATACGATCACGTTTCAAGATTCAAAGTTTAAAATAGTTATATGATTGTGTTTTTAAAAATAAATATACTAAACATAAGTAGACATCGAACAAATGTATACAATAAGGCTTCCGAGATGATAAAATAAATTCGAAAACGTACGCCTTGGTTGTCAACTTAACAAAAGCGAATGTCACCGCTCGAAAAAAGCATGAATTTTTCAAAGAAAACCTTCGCCGTGCTTTCACACTGCCGGGAAAGGGGATGCAGTTTTGATCCATACCACGCTGTACGGAATACAAAGACTTTGTGCTTAGTTAAGAAAGCTGCCAACCAACCCCACCCCGTTCGTGAACAGATTTTAAAGTTACCACGCTATATGAGGCTTGTAATTAAATGAACTTTCGAAAAGATCATTTTCACTTTCAAAGAAATAATCTTCACTAAGTAATTGGATATATATCACACAAAAAATAAATTACTTCACATTGCATAAAATAATTCCACATTGAAAAATACATTTAAGCTTTGAACAAATAAACTGCACAGACGATAAAATATTTTCACTAAGATTACATTTTTGCGGACCTACACTACATTAAATAAATTTATTTCAATAGTCATACCATCCAACTTTCAAACTTATATTTCTGGTACTTTGTTTAACGTATATCTTTTAACAGTGCAAATTATCCAAACTAAAGTTAGCTTGTACAAAGTTAAAACTACCTTAGTCTATTAGAACCAAAGTGCGAAATATCCAAAATCAAAATTACTTGTACCAAGTGAATACCATCCAATCTGCAAGTGCAATTATATTTAACCCTTAAGATAATTTTGTATCAATATGCAGATTCAAATTTATTATTGGATATCGGCAGCACTCTTTTAGAACAGGTGTCAGCACATTGGGGCTCTTAGGTCAAAATAAAAGTAATTTATTTCATATGAGCAAAAAACTTTACGCATGATTCATACAGTGAGTATATTGAGAGGATAAATAACCGATGAGCGCCAATTGTAAAATTTATTTACAATTAACGTACGAAATATTAAAAAATGCAACATACACTCTAAGGAACGTGGGTCGGTTTAACTTTAGTCGGCGTATTAAACATTACATCCGTGTATTTAGTCGACTGCGTTGTCTATTGGTCAACGTCGTTATCTTTGTTTACGGAGGTTATGGTTTCAAATTCTAGTCCGAACAGTTTTCATAAATTGATTAAAAATTATCTGTCCAAAAATACGGATTTATGTAATATTTTTAATTCTCTTACACCCATCCTATCCTAAAAACGGGCGTAGCGAGAGCGATTAGAAAACGACTAGTCATGTCCTATTTATATCCTTTTATCTCTACTATATTTGAAAAAAGATAGGTTGAACATATGAGTAACAATCAGTTATCGTAGAAACACATATTTTTAGATTAACTCATTAGGAGTCCATATGCTCCAAATTGATAGCAGACATGGTTAAAAAAAAGTGTATGGCGTGAATATAATATTGACGACTCGACATAGTACACGTTCGAAAATAGTGTACGCCCTGTCATATTATATTCATTATTCACGATAGAGATAATGGAATACATGGAAATATTTAACACTTTTCCAGCATTTCCCATGTGAATGTTTGAAAAATTCAATTTGTAGAGAACATTGAATGAAATGAATTAATGTATCTCGACTCATCAATATACAGCATAAACGGAAAAATAAATAGATAGGCTATGGGTAGAAACATAATCTCTTATGAATAAGTTAAATTTCACTTGATTTTACCTGCCGCTATTTCGACCATTCGTAAAAATACATTTATGCGGAATTACTACAAAAAGTATTATCTTTTTTAATATTGCCTTTCCACCAATAACTGGCGGTAAATAACTTAAAAATGATACATTTATGACACTCGTAATAGTTTCAAATATTGCTTCTCATATCTGGCAAAATAATTTTGACGAAACCTTCACATAACACAATGTAGAAATTTTTATATCAGCAATAAAAATGCTCAAGTAATGTGTGGAATCCGCCTTATTTGAAACGTTATTACTAAGAATGTACTGCTATTATGGCACTTTTTGATTTCCAAGAAAGCGAAAAATCGTGTCGGAATTTAAATAATAAATTATTTTAATTGTTAATATTTAATAATGTCCCGTATAATATTGTGAGAAGATTTTTAAACTCAAAATCTGCGTGTTAAAATAAAGAACAAGTTGACAATTAAGAAAAATATACACAGAGCACATACGTATATTTTACATTGTATGAAATTTTAAAATTTCCCATTGAAAAAAAAGCATACAACAAAGCCCAGAGCAGCAGAGGGCTACCAATACGTTAACAAAGGGCTCACTTAATCTCAGAGATATTCGCGATGTTTTGAGGAAGGACGGATTTTTCACAACTCAGTTTAGATATGAAAAAACGTTGGTCTGTCAAATCTCAAAACTATCAATTTCTAGTTGTAGCACTGTGGAATTAAGCAATCGATATATACGTCAGAAATTGCAGTTATGATTTTTTATTTTATATGATCCAAGAATAATGTATTTTCTTATTTTAACAAGGTGCTCGCAAGCCTTAATTAAATTTGATAGTGGGTTCGCGCGAGCCCTTCTGAGCCTGCTCCAGCCCACCCCTGTTCGAAATGTTTTATAATACTTCCCAAAGGATACATACATACATTCATCACAATAAAAGTATTCAGGATTACGTGTATGTAGGGCACATGATATTCATTCATGTAAACAAACATGTTTATTTAATGGTTTCAGCGTGTTACAACAGTGAGATAGCAAATCCATGGGCGATAATAATCATTCAGAAAATTTCAATTAAAATCGTCCACTGAGTATTTGTATAAAAGAAAATGTGTTTGACATTATAAATTTAGAGGCGTGCCCTGTTTAAAAAGTAAAATTTGGTTAAAATATTTATCCTTATCCAGTATACCCGGCTTAATTTATGCGTCTACAAACTCATCGAAACGGGAGTCAATTTTAGAATTAGGTTAATTACAAATATTGTTTACCCAGATCCCTTGATGATAGGACTAAGGAAAAACTATTACATACATGAATTATTCACACAATTAACCAAGTATTCTTCGTGATCCTTTTAAGCCAAAAGCCGTTCGTAATTTCAAGCACGTTGTTTACCGACCTAAATCAAGAAATATTTTCCCGTGCATTTGGCTTATTTTTTAAGGAGTAGTATATTTTTTAAGGGTTTCTAAAAATACTCACTTTTAATGCGTTTACTTTCAATTCTCGGTGAAAGGGCATTGTATTAAAAAATAAAACACATTTGTTTTACCATCCTTGTTATTTTTTAAATCCATTTCTGAATAATCCACATAATGGAGAACAAATATTTTTTCTACAAGAAATGTTTGTTACTCAGTTGCTCAACCACTCTTTCTCGAAGAGAGTGGGGACTGGCGCAACAAGGATAGGGCTAGTGGTTAATTAACTAGTGTGGCTACGCCTCGTTCTCCAAACACTACGAATAGCTTTGAGATTAAGCGAGCCAATTGTTAACGTATTGGCAACCCATCTCTGAGATATTGACGCAAATATACTTGGATATATTTGTAATAAGTTAAATAGCACGTTTCGGCCATAAATTGTATCCAAACGCAGAGCTGAATGTGAATTAAATCTACAAAATAAATGCACAATAGAAATTCGTATTGTTAAGAGAAATAATTAACTGTCAGATCATCAAAAAAAATCCAATGTAATAATAATCGACTTATATCAAGAATATAGGAAAAACTTTCTTTAAAAAATAACCGAACGATATATATTAAAAAGTTAATACAATTATGCATGAATACATATATATATATCTGTTTCTCATTGTATTCAAGTATCAAATAAAAAAATTAATGCTAATATGTAAAAAAAAAAAAAAATGCGCGAATATCAAGAGCAAAATTTAAGTTTATTATAATTTTTTACGCGGTATTTTGAGTTTTGGAACCAAATTATACGAAAATGAGGTTTTATTAATGCGTCAGTTTCTGGAACCAATGTATCGCATAAAAAAATGTATGCGGTGTATTAAGATATCGTTGTATCGTCTAATTAGACAATCTAAATTTAATTATTCTTATTTCGAATAACTAATTAAGTGTCTGCTTTTGTTGTTTAGAGTTTTTTCTGGATTATATAACAGAGGAATATTTCACCGTGGAATGGCAACACTGATTCAAAGCACCAAGTCGCATCCACCACAAAGGCCTTTGAATGCCTAACGAGGCTGTAAAGAAGTACGATGTAATTACTCTTGTTGGCCTCACGCGAAACAAACCGGAGATTTTCTCGCTACGAATGGAATACGACTTTAAAAACGTAATTGTTGTAAAAGGTTGAATCCAATCAGAGACAAAAAAGAAAAAAATAATTTCACCAATTTTAATACCGCCGCGGTTTTGTGGTTTGCATCAGAAAAATAAACTTAAAAAATATATTATTCAACTTGAGAGACTCACATTTCACTGTCAATACTTGGTGGAAAGGCATTATATTAAGAAAAACACACAATAATCCGGTGTACTTAATTTTAATAATGTATCATTTTAGATCACTTTGTTAAAATTTCCGAAATTATAATTATGTTTGTAATTATCATTACTTAGTCACCACTTTAACTTTATAGCTCTTTGATGATTTATTAATTACATGTTAAACATTTTAATTTGTGTTATTTTAGTGTCACTTATTGATAATTTATGTTAAACTGTTGAATTATATTTCTTATCAGTTGACAATGCTTGCAATGAGCGAAACCGGTCCTGACCTTTTTTAAAAATAAAGTGAAATAAAGTACAAAGGAATATTGTGTTTTTTTTTTTAAATATAATGCTTTTCCACCAACTATTGACAGTGAACATACTAAAAAGTGTTTTATGTTTTGAAATTGAAAATAAGGTAGATTTTGGTTAAGCTTACATGTAAAACTTGTCTTGTTTTATTTCTAGGCAACGATGCCATCTGTGTACACATTAAGTAGGGTTCGGCGAGTTTTATCTCGTCATGACATATTGCAAGCTTTCTTCGATAACAGGCAATTATGATTCGGTTTTTTTACAGTGTTCGCTTTGACGTGATGGGATTTGCGTGAGAAAGAATTGAAAGTAAACAATGAGCGTTTATACGAAATGCTGGCATTTGATATCAGAGTCTTAAATTATTCTTGTCATGGTTTTTTTATTATTATATAAAAAAGCAACAAAAGGGTCATCAACTCTGGAACTTGTCATTATTGATACAACTTGAAAGATTTAAAATATTTCAATTAATCGTTAATTTTTTTATTAAAATATACTATTTGTTATCTTTACGATCAAAATTCAATTAAAAATCGGTATTTCGGTATTAAAAACACACCGCGATATCAATTTCGGTAATACCGGTATTGAATTCCCTGTTTACTACAATAGCAACAAAAACAAGTTATGTACATATTGAGAATGGGTGTGTATACGACGATATTTTTAGTGGTGTTGGAAAACATGAATCAGTTTTAAATTTTGTCAAAGAACTAAGAAGTAAAAAAGAGCCATCGGCGTTTTATTGCAAAGAATTCGTCGTGAGTCGTTGTAAAATTAAAATATAAAATTTATAATGAGAAAACTTCAAAAAATCTGTCGCATAAAAATATGTTTTCGGTCAGTAAAAAACACCTGATAAATTATGAATAACGAATGAGGAAATCACGACTGTGGTTGTAGAGTTGAAATGAAACCGTGTTATAGATTTTTACACCATAGTTAACCTATAAGTAGCGAAACTACAAGCGGCAGTCTAAGGGTTTGTTTATAGTATTTACTAAAATCGTGCAATCGTCTGCCGCATTTGTGATCATACGACGCTGAGTCAAAACATAACAAAAATATTTTTAAAAACTGTCTAAAGAAAATAATAAAATATTTCACTTCTAATGTGTTCACTGTAAAGTGACCAAACGCGGAAAGGCAATATATTAAAAAAAATAATAACAAAACAACTTTTGTACTAGTTTCACACTATTTATCAATGTCGGGATCAATTTTGATTATCGTGTGTTATCAGCTGATAAAAATACAAAGCGTATGCTGAGACGCAGGGGACGCAGCGCAGAGTAGCACAGAAATGGTAGATGCAGGTAGACGAAGCAGACATGTGCGACTGGCGTATATGGTGACAGCTGCGTCACACAGGTGACATATCATAACCGACATTATTTTTAATGTCTTTTAAGAGTCATTTTCTCGTAAAAATCAAAAGAACATATCGAAGTGTTTACGCGTCGCGCAGAAATCTGTTCACTGTCAATAAATATTATACTTGATTGAAACGTATTACATTAAAAAAATTAAACACTCTTTTGTACTGATTCCACGTTTATTTAAGATCTGGACCGGTTTGAAGATATTAAAGAAATGTGGAATTAGTATGAGTGTTTTATTTTATTAAATATATAGCAGTACATCAAATCAAAATAAAGATTACGAGCAATTATGAATAATTCACCGTTCTCGGTATAAGTTCTTACTGAGAAATTTCTATAATTTTATTTTTCGAGAAATTGTCCATCTCGAGATTAGCAAATATTTTTTTAATTTTCTTGAGTGTGTTTTGACGTCTACTTGTTCATGGAGCACACAAAGATTATGTTACCATAATAATTCAGATGGCGAAATATCCATTAAAAAATTATCATCTACTAATAATGTATCGCTTACAATAAATTGGATACTATTACACCGGTCATGAGCGCGACTATAAATAGGCAAGTCCTCATCAATCATCCGGCGGGAAAAGCAAGGACTAAGCGAGCGATATTTAATTTAGCAAAAATGGTTCCTCCACCTTGTCACATGATAAAATAATAATATTGAGATGTTTACGAAGGGCGAACGAAAAGACGACTGAGGTCTGATGGATTATCGCCCTATTTTACCTCTCACTCTTTCCCCTAAACCGAGCTCAGATATTATGGCACGTTATAAAAAATGATTTTCGGAAAACCGAACGAATGATTAATCAGTATTTCTCGTGTTTCGCAACAGGATATTTCATTATTTTTGCTTACATAAAGCGAATAGCGATCTAATAATGAGAAAAGTCTCAGATTATTATAATCTTCATCAGCCAGTAGTCAGTACCAATCAATTGTTAGTTGAATAAATATCCAGTTTCTCTTGGGGTTCGTTTGATGAGTGATACAGTAAAAAGTCGATTATACGGACTAATTGGTGGTGAAAGGAGTCTGAATAATCGAAAGAATCATAATTTACAGGGAAAACAATTGAAAGACATTCAATTCCTGATTTTTATTTCAACCTAGCCGTTCTTTTTTAATGCTGCCAAACCGCGATATAAATATTATATTTCAGACACATAAATCGTCTTGAGTTACAGTTTTCTCGGCTCTCAAACCCCTTTATGGCGGCATATATTCGGTGAAAAGCTTCAGAATGTGTAGGACCAATTTTCCTCCCCTAAAATATCTCCTCTTTGTCTCTTTGATCGTGTTTTACTGAGGCAGATATTTCTTTATCATTAAAATCAGGATCCTTCCCATCGCAATTTAGCCGCCCGATGACATATTTTTTCTCGACATTAAGCACGTTTTGAAATTTGTGCTATTACTCCGATAATGTCTTCTACTTAAACTTTGTACTGCGTTACCGGCACAAAGTAATGGTCATTTTCCTTATATTTTCAGAGATTACACACAAACATACAATGAATTCAATCGTGCTGCTGTCATATTATGGTAACAGTCATTTAAATTAGTTGTCCTATGGAAAAGGATAAGTGTCTCTTCATTCTTATTTTAATATTTGGAAGTGGATGCAATTCGCAACGTGCATAGCAGCGAATTCGTAAGATTTGCGTTTATTTTTAATAATCCGTATGTTTCATACATTTCTCTCTGGCTGGCTGTTCTCTCAGTTCCACTTCACCCCCTCACCTCCTTTCATGGTTTCTGTTGAAATTTCTTTATTCTAGCAATCGTATTTCGCTTTTTAATTAACGGATTACAAATCACTATCTTAGATGTTAATTATGACAAATTAAGCCCTTGGTTGGTCCTAAAATAATGAAAAAAAAACACGTGTAGCATAGCATTGTCAATACACTTTATCAAATTCAATTTCATATTGGGGAAAAACACACGATTTTCTGTTGGCATTATTTTTAAATAACACGGCTTAAGAAACAGAACAAATATGATTTAATATATTCTTTTATTTATAAAAATACTGCAGTTTACAGTCGACAGATAATTATTTTCTGTAAAATTAGTTACATTTAAATCTTCGAGAATTATTATCACATTTACATATTACTTATAAAAATGCTTTTATACACGAATAGAAACTTAGATGTAAACGAAATTATATATTTATAATTGGTAATTAATTAAATCACAGGTAATTAATGTATTCTTTTCTTTTAGCTGTTAAGAGATTTTTCTAAAATTTTGTCAGCATGCCGACAAAAAATTCGGACTTCTTTATAGGCCTCACGCGGAATTCAAAAATTTTGCACTTTTTCTCAATCCCGAAATCCCGAGATTATTACTGTCACATTCCCGGGATTTTGGGATCTAAAAATTGGACGGGATCCCGGGATTGAACGCCCTATTTAATATATACGTACAGCACTTAACAGTTCATCATATAAAAAAAGAATTCATTGTGCTTCAAAGTACATATACAGTGAAACCATTTATTTGAGAATATAAACAAAGTAAGCTGTATTTTAAACGGCGGGTACACTTGTCTTGTCTGGTCTGTTATGTTAGCCCATAAAAGAACTAAAAAAAAACAAATCAAATAAATGACTTTAAGAACACGGGCATAAAACATTTTAATGTCTTTCGAGCTTGATCAGCGCTTCTAACTTAACAGGAACAAAATATTTAATTCGAAGAAATTATGTACCTAGCTGAAGAGGCGTTGTTTATTCACGAGCATCTCGTTATGATCATGGCTCGTGAAAGATGTAGCTAATTTGTGTAAGCTTTGAAGCCAGATACTTATCGTAACTAAATAGCCGTCAAGTGCATGCGTGTAATTCTTTGCTTACACGGGCTTAGTACTCAGGTACTTATGGCTAGGGCATCCAATCCCGGGATTCGGGATCCCGTTCAATTTTCTGATCCCGAAATTCTGGGATTGACATGGTCGCGATCCCGGGATTTCGGGATTGAGAAATTTTGAGTAAATCCCGAAAAATGAGCCGAAATTGGCAAATTGTGGATTTCAAATTCCTCGGCGAGCTAAAAAAAAAAACGAGGTTTTGTGACAATCTTGGGAAAAGTATACCAAATCGAGGATTTCAAATTCCTCGGTGAGCTAAAAAAAAACGAGGTTTTGTCACAATTTTGGGAAAAGTATACCAAAACGGGGATTTCAAATTCTTCGGTGAGCTAAAAAAAAAACAAGGTTTGGAGATAATCTGAGAAAAAGTATAGGGAATTGAGGATTTCAAATTCCTCGGTGAACTAATCCCAATCCCGGAATCCCGGGATTGAAAATATATCAATCCCGGGATTGGATACCCTACTTACGTCTCGTATTAAAAACGTCACGATTAACAAGACGAATAAGGAGGCATTTGAAAAATCGTGTGCTTGAGAATTTCATCCTAAATAGTAAATAGGAATTCATATGTGAGTATCCCTACCATTACTATACTCGCACGATACGTTTCAACGTGTAAACCACCCAACTAATATAAAATGAAATTTGATAACTTTTTTTATTTGACTTGTTGTGTTACAAAATGTAACACGTGATTCGCCTTTTTAGAGCATCATCATAACATGGCAAGGTTTATACAAAATATGATCCGTTTTGATACCCATTTATAAAGGCAAAATTTCACCGATTTCATTCAAATAACTGGATTTATTATAAAGATAAAATTGAAGTATTGGATTGTAAAAAACTTGACAATCACTGGTTTCAAAATTATTTGCCCAGAATGTCTCGATAAATGTTGTTCGCAATAGAAAATCAGTTTCTACATATATTTATTAGTAAATCTGTGTCTCATTCTGTTACTAATCAGCCGCTATTCAAAGTATATTTTAAGCATCCGTGCCAGAAAGGTTAAGTAAACCATACATATAAAAATATAGTTCTCAAGTTCCCTCAAAAATATTTAACCCTGCCTTATCCCAATAAATCTATTATTCATCGACAACTTCCTTTAATGAATTTCGTTAAATGAAATGGCCTCTGACATCAACTGATGCAGGTCGTAATTCGAGAATTTTATTAACACATCGGCGACGCAAGGCTTGCGTGTCGATCAGATCCCTTGTCAATGACTCGGCAAGTATCCTCTCGGTCGTATAAATAAATCCAAGAACCAAAAAAGCCCAAATAAGAACAACATAAGAATACACAACGTAGAATGACGATGGACCAAACACTCAAGTCACTAGTTCAATCTGTCTTTACAGTGAAAGTATTTTGTAGAGCGCAAGCTGTAGGCCAACTGTTCAAAAATAGGCAGAAGTAGATAAGGTGAGATATAAAAAATTTGATTACCATCATTGATTGCAAATATGCGTTTATATCGAAACGACGTAGTAAACTAGTGTGTCCGGTGTAGGGCATCCAATACCGGACCCCTTTTGTGACCCCGGGATTGTGGTATTGACATTTTTTCCAATCCCAGGATCCATTCAACATAAAATCGTGTTTAAATTCGGGATTGATTATTTTTGGAGATATCAAAAACCCAGAAATTCGTGGAATTCCCAAAATGAAGAGACGCGAGACCTTTTTTCTTTTTTTAACTCTTGTAGAACTTTCCCACTTTTTCTCAACCCCGATATCTCGGAATTAGTACTATCACAATCCCGGGATCCCGGGATTGAAAGCTCTAGTCCGGCGGCGCCTTAACCCTTTTAGTAGTATCGCAGTAACGGTACGGCGAAATATTTTGTCACCTATTATCTATTGCCATTCTCATATTTTATATTGAAGTATTGTTCTTTCTTCAGATATAAATATTATAGATACTACACACATTCATCAGAGATTTTTGGCAGTCTCATTATTTTAAATATTTGATACAAATTAACATTTTTTTTTTAATGTTAATATTTGTAAGCAAATATGTATCCATTTCGGGTTGATTCTCTTCCTGGAATTGACGTGAGTAGAGCGTCACATGTCCACAGATAAAATCAAAAACGATATATATCCGAAATTTAAATAAAAGCTTTTGGAAATACGAATATGTTTCGATAACATGTTAATTTGAATAGTTTAAGTATGCTTCGAGTAAATTCAATGATATATAAATAAAGTCTATTTTCTCAACTCTCATTTATCCCCTTTCCCGGACTTAGATGCGTATTTTGCGAGTTAACCCGACGATATTATCAAAACAGCGACCCCTATAAAATAAATTGCAGGCCGTCTTAACTTCGACAATTACCGTTCGACGGTCTAGTGTTATTCTGCACTAACTATTCCATTACGAAAAAAACTTAAAGGAAGAGTTCTTTTAACGGAAAAAAGTGATTTTAGACGATTTTATACGTCAGGGGTCGGCAAACATTTTTCGTAATGAGCCAATTTGTAATCGGAACAAGGAATTTTCGAAGGGCGAAGAAGCTCGAGGATCTTTTTACATGCGATTCTACTTATATGACAAAAAACAGGTTTTCCTTTTTTTACTAGGCTGTGATAATACATCAAAATGATGGAAATTCTAGAAACAGGATGTTTTTGTATTATTTTTGTAAATTTAACGTGAGAACCATTGTTCTAGAGTACTCATATGCATATACGTAAAACGATGTTAACTCTCGCGGCTCGGAGACTAGAAAAAATCTTCTCATCCGATGGGGGTCGTTTAGGGACCCCAGTGGTTTCCTCATTATTGGCCTTATTCTTATGAATTTCAAAAAAAATAATAGTCTAAGGGCTTTAAAATATCTCTTTGCATCATTCCTCATAATATTTTTTATAAAAATCCGTAGTTTTTTTAATAAATAATCATATTTTAAGTTGCGCGTAAAAAAGACGTCATCCCAGCACACATATGAAATTGCAACTGACGAGTTTAGCCCAGCTATCTTACGAACGATCGCTTATCGCGGGCGTTTATCGTGTTATCGCGTATTTATATAAACTACAAAAGGTCCAAAAAAACTATGATATAAGAAAACCTTAATTATAAACATTGTATCACCCATATTAAAATAGATATTTAAGAAAATGTGGGTATTGGGGTCGCATTTCTTAAGCTTAGAACCGGAAAAGTTAAATAAGTAAATAGCACGTTAAAAGATCATATTTTATCTCAAAGTTCAAATAAATGCAATCTTGTTTTGGCTCTTCTGGAAAGTAAACGCTTTTTTACTTTCGTGAACAGAATAAGTCCCTTATCATAGAATTCATCAAATTTAAATCACCGTGTTGTGTCAGAATAACCCGTCAACACATCATGTTATCAACAAGGTAGTTATAAAATTCCATAGCCATCAGTATGTCGGTATTTAAAAATCGTGTAAGAGTATCATTACAAAAATGATCGTCTTTTAAACGCGATATAAAATAGAAAGGCCGCTTATCTCCTCCAGTGCGGCTAATGTGTCTCGTGAACGGTGGGCTTTAATGGCTTAATTGCCATAGCACCACGAAGTTTTTACGAGGACCCTTTCTCTGGCGTAGGGATTGCAACACCCGGCGAACAATTACTATATATCAATACCGGTATTACATATTTTTATACCGGTACCATTTTATGCCGCCTGTTTGGACGAGTGGTCAACGTTGTTGGCTTCGGCTACAGAGGGCACGGCTTCAAATCCCGGTGCAGATAGTTTTATAAATTGATTTTTCAATCGATTTATGACTTTCTGTTCAAAGGCATGGATGTATGTGATGTCTTGAATTCCTCTCTCTCACCCATCCTATCCTATGAACGGGGCGTATCGTGAGCGATTAGCTTACCACTAATCTTGTCCTAGCCTTATCCTTCTATCCCTACTCTCTTTGGAAAAAGAGAGGTTGAGCAACCGAGTAACAAGCAGTTCTCGTAGAAACACTTCTGTTGAGATAAACTCCATTAGGAGTCCATATGCCCTACATTGGGAGCGGACATGGTTTAAAAAAAATACCGATATGTATTACAAAAATAGATAATGATATATTTTGGATTCAAAATTACAGATGTTAAGTTTTAATTATAACGTCGGGGTTGAGCATAAAAGGGCCCATACATCTAGACATGGTCCTGAACATCTACGTAATGTCTCAGGAACTATGTTCCAGAACATGTTTTTGAACATGTTTTGGTGAAAGTCACCCGTTGAGGTTATGTTGGTCAGTGTTGCGTCCGAACGAACGTTATTTGATTTTATTGGATGCAAACAATGCGGGTTAAGTTTTGTACTAATGCTTAAAAGGTTTCTACAATGAATATACAGTTATTTTATCATCCACGATGACAGTTTATACCATAGATAACTTCAATATAACTTAAAGTCGAAAATAGATCACTAAAATGATTCCCGATGAGTTGATGGCGACGAGTACTCCCTAGGTATATATTCTCGCAGGTAGTATTCGGTTTTTATAATTATAATTAGACGTATCACACAATATGTTATAGCTTTGGTATGAAGTCATGACAAAATATACTTTGACAGGTCGTCTACAGCTGCACGCGCATGCATGTTCCCCGGGTTCTGCGTTTGCGCTCGCTTAACCCTTCCCTTACTATGCAAAAAAAGCACAAGCTCCTGAGCTGTGTGTCCGTTACACATCAGGCAAACGGGAGTGAATCATGACAATTATATAACACCACTACAGCAGTACTTCATATAATTGTCATGATTCACTCCTGTTTGCCTGGTGTGTAACGGATACACAGCTCAGGAGCTTGCACTTTTTCTGCATAGTAAGGGAAGGGTTAAACAAAAAGTTATTATTGTCTGGGTCATCACACGAATATTTATTAATGTCATACTACTGAACCCTTAATAAATAAATAAATAATACTTGATTGAATTTCAACCATTTGAATATTGCTTTTATTATCTTAAAACAATTGATTTAGAGCTGTCTAAATAATGAACTGAACGATCGATATACTTCGCAAACCGTCATTGTGCGTTGTCTAAACCGGTATTTCGATATTAAAAACACAGCCGAAATACCGGAATACCTGATTCGGTAACACCGGTTTTGTCATCCCTATTCTGCCGTATACTTAATGGGTGTAGGCATGTGTCACGACAATACAAAATATTATGTTCAACAACTTGACGCACAGAGAAGAGCTTGTCATGCATTACGGCCTACGGCTAAGGCTGAAAACGATCTACAAAGAAGTCACGGAAAGAGAAGCGGAGGAACGGATCAGCTCAAGCAGGCCGTGAATCGATTTAAACTGTAGCAAGATCAAAGAATAACATGATACCCAGAATAGTTACTAAAGGTTTTTTTTCGTATGAATTTAGGCAGACTTAACGTCATATTCATTAAAACTTGTATGTATAGAAATAGCACACTCAAAATAGTCAAACACTAAGCTAATTGAAATGCCTTTCATGGGATTGTTCATAGAGAAGCAAATGTTAAGACAGCATCCACTATACAGGTCATATTTACGTCTGTCAACGCAAGCCAAGCATCATAGACCAGCAGTGTACGCATGCGCAGTCTGCATTTTGCTAATCAGTTCATATTCAACTCCTAGACCATAGGGAACGTTTTCTTCTCTAAAGGCCGCATAAGGCGGCAGTAAAAATTGACCGGAAAAAAATTCATGCCAATTTCTAAAGCCCAGAAATTTGCGGATTTCCCAAAATTATCAGCGTGGCACCTTTTTTTTTTAGGTCTTCCAGGAATTTTCAAATCCAAAATCTCAGGAATTTACGAATTTACAAAAATGTAAAAAATTTGCATAATTGGCCAGAAGGCCGCAGGTTCCTCACGCCTGTCCTAGACTGATATACTTTTATTCGGCTTTTGCCGTTTGACGCAAAGGAGAG
Organism: Himalopsyche anomala; assembly: GCA_031772345.1. Classification (NCBI taxonomy): domain Eukaryota; kingdom Metazoa; phylum Arthropoda; class Insecta; order Trichoptera; family Rhyacophilidae; genus Himalopsyche; species Himalopsyche anomala. The sequence goes on from CM062840.1 coordinate 11,334,113, forward strand.
TCTATGCAAATGTTTAAATCATTAAAAATACCGTATATATTATAATCACGTAATAACATATAAATTAAAACGAAAGAAGCTACACAAAATTCAAATTTGACACGGTACGAAAATACTTTTGATGTTTAATAATTTTAGGGATGAAGCGAATCCAGCGCATCCATGGACCGGCCACCACTGCTATATCAGTTTGCATACTTGGAAATAGACGAAGTGGCATTTTAGTCAGAGAAAACGCGAAAGAGATATTTCGTGACAACTCTGATTTAAATACGTCATCTTAATAGAAAATCTATAAATATGTCATTGGTACTTTCCTGTTATCGGGGATCATTTCTTTTCCTACTTTTTTTTATAAAAAAAATATGTATTTATTTCATAGTATTCTGATATATTATAATAAAAATCAAATAAAATGGGATGCAAGGAGGGGATGATAGAAAAACAAACAAACGATAATGGTAATGCAAATGATATTTACATTAAGAAATGATTAAGTAATGAGTTGCATCAATTAGGACGGGTTAAACCGTTAGAAAATATATTTAACAGTGGCGAACATTTATACATTTATACAATTTTGAAGCCATCAAATTTTTGGTCTTCCATTATCTAATTAATATTTTTTTCCGTAGGTAAGGTCAGCATGTTATTTTTTTTAATATTAACAGAAGTGGAAAAAAGTAAGAAGTCTTATATTTCAACATATCGTCGATGCACATCAAATATGGTATATGTGACTATGTGTACCCATAGTCACATAGACCATATTTGATGTGCATCGACGATATAATAAAAATCAAGCCTCACGAGAGAACGAGAGTAAAACATTTCAAGATATCTATATATTAATAGTCGATAATGTCCGTCTTTCTGTCTGTATGTCCTTTTCGATGACGTCAAGATGATTGTTATGATTGTCCCCGATTTTCCCTTCCCCTGCCCATTTAACTTAAACATTATTCCAAAACTTAAATAATTTACAATTTAAATACTGCAGGCTTGTCGATATATGCCCCGAGGTCGATTTCTGCTACTACGAAAAATGATTGTTAGCAGACTTAAACTTTATTCCATAAATTAGATAATTTACAAATAAAATACTGCAGGGCAGGGCTGTCGATATATGCCCCGAGATATATTTCTTTTACTTTTAGAATTTCTGGCGTATTCAATAAATAGGTTTGTAATTTATTTTTTACGTCAGTAAATTTTAAACAAAAATTCCCCCGTTGAGGTCAACGGGCTTACAGCTAGTCGTTTATGAAAAATCAACCTCATTAATTCATTTTTTTCAATCAGAAATTGGATCAAAGGGGGCAGAAAAATGAATATTAACCATTGAAAAAAAATTCTTCGTTATCGTTCAGAAAACAGCATAAATTATTACAATTGTTCTTGGCATAAGCCTCAATACTACTATACGTCAAGTAAACAAATAAATGAGAGCACTTCAAAATTAATACCGTTGAAGCTTTTAATTAAGTGCAAATATTATATAGCACATATGCAAATATGTGTTTAAGACCACTTTAGCATAACAAATATTAATTTATTATTTATAATGAAACATGGCACTAGCGATTTAATTAACGAAAATGTATACATAGGCAAGTGTGTTACTGTACATTATTATTAAGTACATTAATTCTTGAAATTTATGTTTATTCGGTAAAATTAGCACAAATGCGCTCGGAGCGCGATGTTAGATTCACATTCAATTTATCTTCCACTTCTTCCACACTATTATAATAAATCTTGAATATTCTAAAACAACATACATACATACGGAAGTCTATGGGCACTTATAAGTAAATATTACGTAAACGATTTGGTATCAGGATTTTAATATAGACTAAAAATTCTGGTTATATTACAAAAAAATGATAGAAATTAATTAACTTACAAAAAATAAAAAAGTAAGCAATTTAAATCGACCTTCATTGGCAAAATGGATAATAATAGATTTCCCACTAGAAATAGGATGTCCTACCCCACCCGCCGTGTTCTCCAGAAGTTGCTCCCTCTGACCAGCACTTCTGGTCTTATGAAGAAGTAAGAAATTGGATCGATTCGTGGATCGCTTCAAAATTTGATGATGATTAACGCGGGTTTCCTACACTGTCCGAAAGAGGGTTGAAAGTAGTGGCCAGCGATGGACAATACTTTCAATCATAAATGTACAACCAGTTCTTTACAATAAAGCCCCGAAATTCGGAACAAAAAACGGCAGAAGCAAAGTTGTACACTTATCTATTATATTCTGCCAATACGTCAACAATGGCATAAAACTATTCGCAGTGCTCCGGGGAAGGGTTTTTATCACTGGTATACATATAATTATTGAAGGAATCGAATGTTAATAAAAACACTTATTTAATGCAACAATGATTAATAATGTACTTATAAATTTTCCAGAATTCCATATTTCAAGCGTTATACCTAAATCTTTCCTGATATTCCCAGACATATCTTGAATTTTTTGTTAATTGTTAAAAACTTTAAATGGCTCTCTTGTAGGAAAACAACAAATTCAGACTTGTATCTTACAACAGACGCAATACGATTAATTAAGTTAATTAACGGACAAGATATTTATTCGATATGGCTTTTTGTCTGAAATAAATTATGCAAGATACAATGACAAAAATACACTTCGAATGGCACATCAATAAATCACTTAAATCAAGATACATAAATAGAAAACAATGTTTTGTAATATGAGCTGGATTAATTCTTCGGTTAATTAAATTCACAAAATTAAATCCATTGAAAAAATACGGAAATAATATATGCGTTTAAGCAGAATTTTACTACGTAAAATAAGTGCTAAATCGTAAACAAGAGAAACATTAACTTCGCATCGCATGGCAACCAAATGGCCAAAGAAAACCTATAAACTCTACTGGGAACGACGGGAGAATTTTTATATTTCGTTCAACGTAAGATATGAGACTTCCGAATGGTAGAATTACCCTATTAAAATATCGTTCAGTATGGCACAATATTGTATAAAATGTGTTATATGATTATAACTTAGAAGGGTAATGCATATTTATTTTAGCCACCTGTAAGTTTTTATAAAGAAGAGTGAAGGAACAATGACAAATTTAATTTCAACCGTTTATCCAGTGAGAAGAATGCAAAAAAATAGTTACTACTTGATAACTTATCGAAATAGGTTAAATAAAAAAACACTGCAATTAAGTATGCAAAAAAAAATTGATAACGGATTGAATGGTGTGACAGTCATGGAACGTATTTTTTTGCTTAAAAAAAGTGATTTTTAGTTTTTGGCAAAGATATTACAAACAAAAGAAAATAGTGTTAAAAAAAATGTTTTATTCGAACATGAAAGCTTGGCTGAATTCTCTTACATGTATCGTAAATGAGTAATAATAAAGAAAGAAAAATATTCGATATATTCTGACTTTTCAGAAACACTTTTTGAAGATCGATAAAATACCAAATTAACCCTTTAAGTAATCCTGTATTATTTAATCTGTCTGGTTGTTATTTATTCACTATTTTTTTTAACAGTTTTATAAATTTCTTTCGCATTTTATAGTGAAACAATTGATTCCCGAAGAGGTGAAGTGAGCCAAGTAGTAAAATGGTAAAACCTTTCCATTGGACTTTTTTAGTACTATCACGTGTTTTGGTGGATTGCATATTTTTATTCTAGGAAGATAACACTATTCCAACGTTTATTTACTAAGCACAATTCACGTTTACGATTTTTTAAGACAAGTAGAATATTATGACGCATCCAAATATTTTTTTCCAAAAATACCACGTGGCTCACTTCACTTCTCATGGGCTCAATTGTAAGTTTATCAAACAATCCGTAAGCAACCACAAACGAAAATTGTATTATTTTTCTTGTTGTTGGTGTATATAAAAAAATATGTTTGTGATATATTTTTAACACAAGAAAACACCAAAAATATTTTAATTTCAATCGTTACTTAACTAAAATGAATGATTACTGGATTACTATGGTATTTATTTGGTAGAACTTCATTATTGTAAGATTTCAAAACATCACATTTCAGCAATTTCGCAAGAATTATGTTATAAAGCAGACACCTATTCGGGTACCACGACATCGCTAGAACTATTACCGTGACGGTAATATCACATAATTCTTGTGGAACTAAATGGTTATGTTGTACCTTATAATAAATAACAGTAATTTTTAAATTGCAAAACCAAACGAAACTATACGCAAAGCCAATGGTGTAATTAACCCATGTTACAATCTCAGATGCGCTGCGGCCACTGTGTTTGTGAATATGATATTGAACTAACATAAGCTTAACCAACAGTAGTAGCCATGCTACCCTGTTGAGTAAAAACACAGTAATTACAACTTTAATAGTTTGTCAGAATCAGCCATTAAACATTCGGTTAGCTTTTTTCTTCCATGTCCGCTCCCAATATGGAGCATATGGACTCCTAATGGAGTTTATCTCAACAGAAATGTTTCTACGAGAACTGCTTGTTACTCAGTTGCTCAACCTCTCTTTTTCCAAAGAGAGTAGGAATAGAAGGAAAGGGCAAGGACAGGACTAGTGGTTAGCTAATCGCTCTCTATACGCCCCGTTCATAGGATAGGATGAGTGGGAGGGGTTAATTCAAGACATCACATACATCCATGCCATTGAACGGAAATTCATAAATCGATTAAAAAATCAATTTATAAAACTGCCCGTACCGGGATTCGAACCCGTGCCCTCCGTAGCGGTAGCCAACGATGTTGACCACTCGACCACACAGGCGGCGATATTTATTTATATTTAGATAATGTACTTCGGTCGTATGTCTTCGATTACAAGGGATAGCCGAATACAATTTTACTTACAAAGCAGAATTTACTTAGATACAAAGTTAACCAAAAAAAAAATACCATTCTTTAATAGAAAATAATTATAAGTTTTATTGTGTGTTACCGTATGCTAAATATTATAAATTCTTCACTTTATTTTTATACTCAACGCATGTGTTTTTACTTAGGGCGTATATACAATATTTATCAGATTATGATCTCATTGGTTATTTCACAATCGCTTTCGTTAGTTTCAATGAAAGTTTAAAGAAGAATATAATTTCACTAGTGACTCTCAGTGAAATTATATTTTCAATAGTAGAATACGACGACTTAGCTGGATGGAAGAGGTGTCACGGGACTTGCAAATAAATACTAGAGGCCATCGACTGGCGTAGGAAGACGCAGGAATTCACCCCGGATTTATATTTGAAAAAATATACTTGGATATGATTTTTCGAAAATGCCAGTGAAATAAGGTTTAATTAAAATACACTTTCGTTTTATATATATATATAATATCTTTCGAATAAACAATTTAAATTATAATCGCTCTGCTCTTAAAGGGTCAAAAACTAATTTCTTTACCAAAGTTCAGCGATGCATGTGAATCAGCACGGGGAAAGAAAAAAATATTTAAGTGTCGATGATTTCGAAGCAATTCACGAACGAGTGGCGCGGAATGGATGCCTGCTTTAGCCATAAGCTTAGTCATTTTCCACGAATAAGGGCAAGAATACATTAATATAATTTTCTTTTCTTTCTTCTCGATGCGTTTTTATTCTTTCGGAATTTAATGGCGGTCTGGCGATGAATCACCTGATGATTCATTTGCTGGAATTTAAAAGTGTTTCTCTCAAATGCCTGGTCTCGTATTTATCCCGTAATTTACCATTTGATAATACCATAGGTATGAATTGTTATTTTTTTTGAGTTTTCACAAAAAAAATCGAATTCCACACAAATTATAACGTTGGTATACTGGCAGAAGACGATAAATTAAAAATCAACTGTTTTGAGTTATGAATACAGATATCTTGTAAAACGCTGTATCTTTTGAAAAAACAAGTTTAGCCATATTTTGTACATTTTTTTACATCATTTGAATATAAAATACACATACTATAGACAATTCCTATAAAGCCATTTTAGAAACAAACAAATATATAAATAGTTTAAAACGTTGAATTTTAAATTGAAAGTGAATCGATTTCGTTAATCATAATCGAATTTATTTTAGGAATGTTATCGTTTCACTCTCTTGAGTATTAACTTACATGCTCCTAATTTTTTCTTACGTAGGCGAAACTATTACCAAAAACTTTTGTTTCTAAAAATTTGTTCCTCGCGTAGGACGTATGAGTCGCCAGTTCCAAGGGCCGTTCGACTGATCAACTCATTGCCTAGAGAACTGGACATTTTTAGTGGCAGTATTTGTGAACTGTTTTTCATGATTTTGTATGTTGATTTTAATGTATTGCGTAGTATGATGTATTATGTTAATTTATTTTTTCTCATTATATTGGCGAATTGGCGTCAGCTGTAATGTCACGTACTGTACTTTTAATTTTTAAACAATAAATAAAATAAATAATCAAAAATTTCATGATATTTTTACATCGATGAAGTGCATAGAGATATTTAAATTTCATGATTATCGAAAATGACGATTATAGGTTTTTACAGTTATTGCCTTCTGCCAGTTTAACGGCGATATTATATTTAAGATATTGCAATTACTCATGATTATACATTAATTACTATACCGGTGTAACTGAAATAGAGAACATGGTATTTAGTGCGTTTTTCAATACCGAAATTCCGGTTTTGAAAAGACTAAAATACTCACTTTTAGGGTGTTCACTGTGTTGTCTAAAATATTCGTATGAAGAATGAACAAAAATAGAATTTTTAATGTATTGAAAGCATCAACTTTTTTAATGAAATTGTTCGCCATGAATTGTATCAATATTGAACGAGTCAAAAATTAATCGGCCTTTTAATGATTTAGTATTATTTTACTGTTGTTTCTAAAAATCAATATATAATATTATAGTTATGATTTATTTTTTAGCCCGTTTTTGCCAGAATTTTTCTTGAATTTGCCCGTAATTGATGCAAATAAAAAAACACTGCTCACTCAGACAAGTTCAAATCTGAAAAAATACTACACGAAACGATCCTCACACTTGCTAGCTGTAGACTGATTCGAGACTGATGCAATCTCAACTTGTATTGTGTCATGCATAAATAGAGTGGAAGTAAAAAAACTAAATGTCCTAATATTGGAACACTGGGCAAAAATGGGTTAATGGCGGTATTTAAAAAATATATCGAACAATCGATATTGCTATCCCAATAAACCGTATTTATTTGCTTTATTTCAACAATCTTTTATTATGGGTATTGTATTTAAAATACAAATAATCGTACTAATTTTAATGGAAATTATTCCCGTCGCTTTGTGAATCGCAAGCTCATAAAATATTATATATTGTAAATCCTCATACTTGAGAACTTAATCGCTTGATATCCTTGCTAGTTTTTATTATGTTTTAACCAGTCTTCAAATTGAGAAAGAAATAATCCTTTTATTTGATTCTTTGTTTTTTTATGTGTGGATTTATGAAGTGCATTTTTAAATTTATCGTTGACTCCACACCGTTAATTTATTATTCATTTTTTTTAAATTTGACATCAAATAAACTAAATCAGGAAACAGCATAAGTGTTAATGACCTGAATTCAAAAGAGCAATAAAAATGATAAGTGTGCAAGGTCAATATACAAAAACGTTAGAACTAAACGGTACTAAAAAGTCCAACGGCCTCAGCTGAACACAAGCAGGCGGCGTACTTTAGCGAAATGGCCAGCTGATTAATATCGCGTGCTTGTTCCAACGCCGCAAACGAACAAAAAGCTCACGTTGCACTTTTCACGCCAGAGCTTTTGCGCGTGAGAATAGCTATGGCTTCTTCGTCGGCGCGAATCGACACTCGTGATTAGGGTATCCAATCCCGGGATCCCGTCAAATTCTTTGATCCCGAAATCCCGAGATTAGTACTGTCACAATTGACAAAATTACAGAAAGTTATCCGCAATTCCTGCGATTTTGGATTTGAAAATTTTTGGAAGAATTAAAATAAAAAGCTCTCGCGCTGGTAATTTTGGGAAGTCCGTAAATTCCTGGGAATTTCTTGAAGGAAAAACAATGGTATGAGGGCCACAAAAAAATAAAATGCTCAAAAGGGGCCACGGGCCCAAAAAGGTTCGGAAACACTGGGTTAAACGATTGAATAGATTTGATTTCTATCCACGACATGCCAAGTTTTTTATGTTTATTAATGAAAAAATAATGCAATTCGGATAAGCCATTTAACAAGTGTTTTTTTTCCATTGTAAAAAAAATACATCCTCAGCAAGGATATGTAAAAAAGTATGTGCGATGTCTTTCTCTATCACGCCTTCGCTGTCCCTCACACCTTCGCTGTCTGCCAAATTTTCTTCCGGCATCTAAACTAACGGATTTTATCTCGTTCGTGTTTTACTGACTGTATTTCGCGAGATATTCAATACATTTTTAAAAATGAAGAAATGAATAAACGGCCAATTGGTAGGAACTTTTCACTATCTATATTCTATACAACGAATGCCGGGTCCTATAGCGCAGCGGTTAGCTTTGTGGGCTTCCGTGCCGGATCTCACGGATTCGAGTCCTAGTACGACCAGTATTGTTTCGATATCGATATTTATCGAAAGCATGGGTGTTTGTGATGTCTAAAAAGTCCTTCCCACCCATTCTTTCCGACCTTTTAATAACTCATCGTAGCGGAAACGAATAGTTAATCACTCGTCCTGTCCTAGCCTTATTCTTCTATCGCTACACTTGTTACTTGTAGGCGAAATAACATTTTTAAGTGCTAATAAAAAAAATAGTTGAAAACGCTTTTTATTTTATTTGTATAAATCATTGATATAACTTTGCGAATTGTTTGATTATAATCAGTTCAAAATGTTGGGTTAAATTAATGAAATTGGCATTCAGTTTATGTAACTCTATTGCATGGTAAAAATAACAATTTGTTTTTGTTTTACAGATATCCTTTAATAACCAGATTGCTTTTTTTTTGTTACTGTAACATAAATCTATTTTTAAAAAATCTGTTCTTTAGGATGTCATTATGAAAATACTAAAAAGATTTTATGTCAACCTCTTAGCGTCAAATGTCAAAATAGATTTCGTCACCTGACGAAAAAAATGTGGCATTCGCCGTAAATATATGATAGTAGGATGTCATAGTAATCTGAAGTAAGCACATGAAATGAGGCGGGATGCTGCGCGTAGTATGGCGTGGACGACTATTCTCCTGCGGGGGGATAATAAGGCATTTAGGGTTGCCACAGTTCCGCACGAAACTGCATTTTTTATTCAGATTATCAATAATAATCGGTTCTACACGAGTTCTCTGGCACATGCGTATTTATATTACGCAGTATTTTTTAGTAGAACGATCGAGTTTGTCTGAAGAAGAATTTTCAGCTAATAGCTGATAATACCTAAACAATCTATAGGCATTAACTTAAACGAAACTCAATCCATTGCACAAAGAACATAATAAAAATAGAGAAATGGAAAAATTAAATAATGCAATAATTGAAGAAGAACAAAAAATAATGAAAAAGACTGTTTGATGGATGACTGACTAGAAAATCAAATTTAATACAATCTCAAAAACATTCAATACGAGATGCTTAAATTCTAGATATTATTTTAATAAGTTATAAATGAATTCGATGATTTCATCAGCTCTTTCGAAAAAGAATCATTAAAAGTTCATTGGTGGTACACAGAAGCAGTTGGAAACTAAGGTTTTCTGATTTTAAATCCCTGAATGGACGCATTAACTGATGGACCTTTGAAATGTATATATAAATTTGTGGTTTAAGACAAGCATGTCTATGATAGCCCGCCTGTCCAATTGATACCTTAATGTAGAACATAGAGAAAACTATTAATAAACTACTGGTCCTTTCTTATCCTCATCTTTCTATTTGTATCTTCCCTAAAAAGCGAGAGTGTGCTACTTACGTTGAGGCAGTATTTCTTAAAAGATCGTGATAAGATTTTCGCGCATATGGTTTCCATCGGAACAGTTAATGGAACACATGCATATTGTTTGTTTTGTATATAATTGCTATCATTTATATCATTCATATGAAAAGATTCTTGTACATCAAACATACTTAAGTGTGGAACCAGCAAGAAAAACAAACATGGTGGGGTTTCGTCCCCCTAAACGGGAGAAGGACGGTCGACAACCCTAACAGGAACGCGGAGCTTTCTAAGGGGAAACTCCGCAAAGCTGGATGGCTGGGGGCGGAGGCGGTGAGCGGGGGCTCTGGTATCGATCCCGCCACGCCCTGCCGTGCCCGGGGAATGGCATGCCGCCCCTCGCTGTCAGAGGGATACGTACAACCGACGCCGGCCGCCTACCTCCTGCCCTGTGCAGTACGGATTTCAGGAAGAGAGAAATGAGCTGTTTTTCGAACCGAGGTTTTGTTTCTGCACGGGAGGAAGGCACGGAACTGTTTTCATGTGCACCAAACCTATCAAAAACTTATCCATTATGAAAATTATTTTGCTGTATACAACTTATAACAAAGATTTAAAAAGAGCCAGGTTAATTACTTCAGAAAAAAAATCGTGAGCTTACGATGAGAAAGCACTTTGACAAATTGTTGTTAAGACTTGAGTATTGGGTTTAATCACTCACTGAAAACTATGTATCTTTATTGATAATTAACTTAACTAACAATATTAGTATATGTTTTTATTGTGAAAATATCGATATAATTGCATATTGCATCTGATAACACGTTATAAGCCATATTTATTATATATTTACCAGAGAAGACAGAATCCCGCCGTAGCCAAATTTGTAAAATGAATGAATTATGAATACAACAATTGTATCTAGAATGCAACCGAAATATCTTTAATATGTGTATGCAATCGGAAATGAATAATATCGAGCCTTGCTGCAAACACTAGAGCGAAGAGTTCAAACAAGTTTTGGCCGATTTCTCACACTTGCCTTGAATGCATGAATACAATACATGTATGTATAAAATCGTATTTGAGTTAGCTGGTGACGCATCTAAAACATCACAAAAAATTCGTCTTTCGCGTAATCGAAAACGAGTAATATCGACCGATACAATATACAATAATGTTACCGTCGATTCCTTGCGTGCTGTTTAAATTTAGGCAAAGAATTTAAAATTAAAACCAGTGCTTCTTTTTGGGGAAAAAAAGGTACTGGAAATCGTTTGTTATTATCTAATCCGTTTCCAATGTGATGCATATGGCTTCCTAATAGAGGTATCTGAACAGAAGTTTTTTTACGAGAATTGTTCGTTACTCAGTTTTTTAACCTCTCTCTCCTTTTCCTCGAAGAGAGTAAGGATATAAAGATAGGGTTAAGACAGAATTAGTGGTTAACTTATCACTATCGCTTTGCTTCGTACGGTGATTCGAACCCGCGAGATCAGTCACGAAGGCCAACCACGTTGACGTCTGCGCTATGGACCCGACTGTTGGAAAAATATATTGTGAATAAGAGAATTTTGCAAAACAAAACGATATATGGAGAATAAGACACCCGGTTCTGGTCGCATAGTAAGTCTACGGAGCTGATATTTTTGTTTACACATTATTTCCAAAAGGGACCTAAGATAAGAGCAGACAATGGTTTTCATGAAAAAAAATAAGAAATAAAAGTTTAGGAATATTAATTTGAAACATTCAAAATTGCGAGAAAAAAGTGCTGGAACGCTGTTCCATTACGTTACATGGAAAAAAGAGCACCGCTTAAAACACAATGACCGATTTACATTCCGTTTTGGTCAGAAAAAAAAAAATATATTCTACACAGAAAAAACACTATTTACAGAATCGCAAACATATTCAAATCAAAACAAGAATCGTTCTCGTTGTAAACCCTGCGAGAAACCGAATTGTATTACAACTCATTGTCCGCAAATCCCTCCCTCTTTTTCGAATATTCTGCAATATAACAGGACGGGTGGATGGGTCAGAAGGACGATATTTAAATAAATTACTACGATTAATTTAATGTCAGGATAATCTTGTATAAGTGGTACTTTACGTCAGATATTCATGTAAAAGGGATTGCAACACCGAATGAAAATATCAATACCGGTATGAAAACAATATCTAGCTATAATATTAATCACTTTTAGAGTGTTCACTGTCGAAACTTGGTGGAGAGGCATTATATTAATCTAAAATGTAGACTTTAAAAATGCTAGTTCATGCATACATATAGCTATCAATCTTTATCAAACTATATAAAAATAAATCCGTAGAAGATAAGCCCTTCAAAATTCAACACTTGTTGAACGAACTGTCATAAAGTAATTATACCGTAATATATATTAATCGGGTCCGTGGCGAAGTGTAGTTGTCAATGTAGTTGGCTTCCGTGACGGATCTCACTGATTCGAGTCCCGGATCGAACATCATTTTTTTCAATCGATTTCTGTTTGAAGGCATGGGTGTTAGTGATATCTAATATTCCCTCTCACCCTTTCAATCCTTAAATAACTGGGCGAACGATTAGTTACCCACAAGTCCTGTCCTGCCCTACCCTTCTATTTGATTATCTACTTTTCTATTCCAAAAAAAGAGAGGGTGTAAAAATGGGCAAGAACTATGTTCTCGTTGAGATACCATGATTAGGATGCCATATGCTCAACATTGGGAGCAAATATGGATAGAAAAAAATATTATTATAACTAAGTTTTTTTTTTTTTTTTAAAAACCATGTCCGCTCCCAATGTGGAGCATATGGACTCCTAATGGAGTTTATCTCAACAGAAGTATTTCTACGAGAACTGCTTGTTACTCAGTTGCTCAACCTCTCTTTTTCCAAAGAGAGTAGGGATATAAGGATAGGGCTAGGACAGGACTAGTGGTTAGCTAATCGCTCTCGATACGCCCCGTCCATAGGATAGGATGGGTGAGAGGGGGAAATTCAACACATCACATACATCCATGCCTTTCAACATAAATTCATAAATCGATTGAAAAATCAATTTATAAAGCTGTCCATACCGGGATTTGAACCCGTAACCTCCGTAGCCGAAGCCAACAACGCTGACCACTCGACCACACAGGTGGCATATAAGTACAGATATTTAATTTCAGTTTTGATAAATCATCCGAAAATCAAGAATCCGAGATTCGGTGACACTGGTATTGGAATCCCTATTTCTGATATAATATTTTTTGTCAGAATTACGCCGCAACGAAGTATTATAGTTCTAGTGAAATTCTGTACATTACACCGTATAGGTAATTAATACAATAGTTAAAATATCTAACATATATCAAGCGTTCCATTAAAAAATGTCATTTTTTATATAAAATGTTACTAACATTCTGTTATACCTTTCGTATACTGAAACATTTACACGTACGCTGTGACTTGCTAAATCTTGCCTCTCTGTATACACGGTATGTATGTTAAAAATAACACAAGTCGGCAAGATCGACGATATGACAAAACGAACTGAATATTTCCAGTTGAATTTCAACTTAATTAGTTCCGGTGTCGCGAGGGATGACAGTGAAGTACAAAGGTGACGGATTATTATGGTGAGTTATAAATAAGGTCAAAAATAGTAATGTATTTTAGTTCTACAACTTTTACATTAAGCTGTTCGTTATTTCGACTTATCGCTCTCGTCAGAACTATGTTTAAACTAATATTTCCATGTTCGCTCCAAGTGTTTATACGAGAACTGTTTGTTACTCAGTTGCTCAACCTCTTTTTCCAAAGAGAGTAAAAATATAAGGATATGGCTGGGACAGGACTAGTGGTTAGCTTAATCTCTCTCGATACGCCCCGTTCAAAGGATAGGATGAGTGGGAGGGGGGAAATTTAAGACATCACATACATCCATGCCTTCGAACAGAAATTCATAAATCGATTGAAAAATCAATTTATAAAACTGTCCGTACTGGGATTCGAACCCGTGACCTCCGTAACCGAAGCCAACGACGTTGACCACTCGACCACACAGGCGGCTGAACTAATATTAGCTTAATTATATAATATATACTGGTTTAGAGGAGATGCACAATACGTCATTTCATACATCGCTACCTATACAACGGTAAGATAGAATGAAAAATAATGATTACTTACTTACCAATAATCAATGAATGTAAGTGATGTTCAAAATTGAAGTTAGGTCTAGATTGCTTGCTATGTAGATATATGCCACCAACCTGAAAAGAAAAAGAAAAATTGTTTAGTCACAATGTTGTAAATTTATTTAAATTTAAGATCACAAAACGAATGTATTAATATTTTGATGGCACACCATTAGGTGTAGCTCTGGCACGTCTTCAGAATGCCACGCGATGGTGCCACAAACCGCTTACATCTCTTAAAACGTCGACTGTTAACCCCATTCCTTACATGGCACGGATACATTGTTTCTTTAGAGACACTCTTACCGTATACGGACGGACACATCTTAAAATAGTTACCATTAACGAACCAACCGCAGCGCCGTTGGAAGTCAACAAAAACAACACTAGCACATCACATCGGGTCAGAACTACCACTAAATTTGTACAGTTAGGTCTTTTCGGGTACTTAAGAATATATCAGGATTTTTAGCGCAGCATTAGTGATAGTAGCGTTTTTGATCAGTAGTGAGGTGTTAACTTCTTGATGTTAACCATTTTCTCAAATCTAACAATAATAATGTACCTGTCTATTCTTAAAAATCTTTAAATAAATAATTGTTCATAAATACGTATGTTGTATGAAATATATTCAAGAACCGATGCTGGGAAACTAGCGGCTTTCCAGGCCATCTGTAAAACTTGTTATAGGAAGGCTAAATTCAAAATGTTAATTTAATAAAAAATATATTGGTCCGTTTGAGGTGTTCTCAGAAATAAATCATGATAGATAATATCTTCAGTTTATATTTACATGAATTATAAATTATTTCTAGATAATAGTGTCACCTGCAAGATTTCAAACTATTCACAGATAGACAAAATAAAGTGTGTAAGATGTGCATTCAAAAATCACTCGCCAGTAAAAAAAAAACTCACGCATACTCTCTCTCCGCGCATGCACTGCATGAGAGAGAAAAATAAACAAGTGAAAAGATAAATCAAGACTCAATTAAATATTGTTATTATTATGGCAGAATTTTGTCAAGGAAAAAATCATCTTAACCAAGTTGTACGCTTCATATAATTCGCCGTTTGTTATCTGCTCGTCGAGAAAATAGGCAGTGTTGCAAACGTGCAAACACCGAAACTTTGCTCAAAGAATTGTTCGAACACAATAAATATACCAATTTGAATTCCCCACCAGATCAAAGACAAATTGAATGTTCCAGATTTTAGACAAATCGCCGAGAACAAAAGTCTTGGGAGAATTACGGGCGGTTTATTGGAATCTCGATATATTATTCAAATGGGTAAGTATAAGTACATACATCCGGATTGAAAATCAACTGAGCGAATTTAGAAGGATTCAATGAAAGCAAGCGCCGTAGTAGAGCGAACTAAATGGTATTCGGGGAAATATTTCAAGAGTGTCGGAATTCACTTCATAATAAATTATGGTTATTTGTTACTTGCTTCTTTTAGAAGCATCCTTGAACTGAATATAAATAGAAGTAAAATGGCTAACACCACGAATCAAAGTATTGTTTTGGTGCTACCCCAGAATTGTTACTAACAATGCTATTTATTACCTCGAAATAAAAGCAAACAAAAATCTCCACAATTATATCAAACCGATCATGAATGTTCATAAAAGTAATTAATATAAAGTTTATTTAGCTTTAATAAACCATGATATTCAGATTTACCCCATTCGGAATAATTTGCCTTGGTTTTCTGACTACCTGGTTTGTGCGTACTATTTGTCTTAATTTGCGAATTAACTTGAAGAAGAGGTAATCATGATTTTCATATTAATACTAATGTAGAAATACTCTACTATAAAATTTAAATTAACAAATTTCTTATTCTAGCGGTTGTGTTTGGAAGTGTGACACGTTTCACTGCTTTGAGAAGCAACCATATTCAGAATATTTCGATCGGTTTAGCGATAACTTTCTGGAAATTAGTCTGACGACGCTTCTCAAACAAGAGATACACGTGCTAAGTATATTTACAATAAGCGTGGAATAACAATGTTATTCATTCTAATTTTGTATCTTCAGATTACATAACTATATCGTTAAATGTGTATTAGAGTGTGGAAAATAATTATAATTATTTAACTTTATAAATGAGTTTCTTTGGCGCGGAAAAGGGGAAGATACAAACATTAACAATATTTATTACTTTGTGTCTGGAAGGGAAAATCCAATTGAAGTTAAATTTAATAGAGGAAGCCACACAATATGTTTAAAATGTTATTTACTAATAATTGGTTTATGTCGATGGCTTTAATCTACCCACTATAAAAATAGCTGCAAACCACAAGACGTCTAAGCCTCATCGTCTTAATGATCATCCCACAACCTTCATGTATTTTAAATATTTACCACCTAATAAAATATTCGACAATTTTCCACTTTCAGAGCGCTAAAGAAATATTCGTGGTATTAATGCGAAATATTCGAATACAATATATGTGTAATAGTTCCATTTCAAATAATATATAATAAATCATTTAAAATTGCATTAATTAAATAATATATGTAGTATAAATCTTATTAATCCAGCACTTTAGAAACCTCGACGATGCCTGATAATTAGAATATTTGAAATGTAAAAAATGAGGATGTGTTTTATTTAAGATACGTATTTACAGAGTAATTTAATACGGCCTGTTACCGAGTGGTTTCTACTAAGGTATCCGTTCCCGGATTCCTGGAAGAGGAGAAAATGAAATACGGAATATTTTGTTTTCTGAAAAATTCCTGGGTATCCCGGGATCACAAAAAGGGTCCGGGATTGGATACCCTAGTCTCTACCTATCCCTACCCTTACTCCAGGGTATCTTTAAAAAAAAAAAAGAGGTTGAGCAACCGAGTTAAAAGCAGTTTTCATAGAAAAAAACACATTGAAAGCGGGCATGGATTTAAAAAAGTAAAAATGCGTTTGAATGTATGCATTGTCAAGAATCTTATCAGATTAAAAAAAACGATAGCAAGAGCAATTAGCTTACTGTTACTCCTATCCTTGCTCTATCTTTTTATTCCTACTTTCTCTCGATCGCATGTTCTTTATCATGTCCATTCTCATGGCAAATAAAAACAGTGTTGTAATCGTCTTTATCTTGGAACCTCTGAAGGGAAAAAAACCCAAATTCCTGGCATTAAATGAAATAAACAGTAATAAATAGATACGACAAAGATATTACTTTCAACTTGTTCTGTTTTTTCATGTTATGTGTTTAATCTGTTATGTTTAGACATGGGACCAGTGTTAGCATGGAGTCAACAACGATAGTGTCAGATTACTGAAGTTCTCACTATTGTAGTCTAAGTTCTCCTCGTATAATATTCATATAAATATTACGTGTTTGAAACCAAACCATGACTGTGATCTTTAGCACCCCCAGTGCCAAACAGCATGCAAGTCACAGCGATTAATTAAATTGGCGGCATTGGCGCTGTTTCCGTTTTTGAAATATGCAAATGGCGATGTGACAAACAATACGTTGATAAATCAAGATGAGGCAACACAACGGTTGACAGTTCGCAGTCGCTTATATAATATTGTTTTGATCTCGAAAACCTAAAGCGGGCTTTCGTAACAATGTCGGTCGTGCATTTTCATCGGCAGCGTCATGGCGATGAAAAGTTCAACGGTACGGACTGAATGGAAGTCGTGACAAGACAAAATTGTATTATATAAACAGGCGACAGTGTTGCCTTCGCTCAATACTAAGCAATATTCAACCACCCATCGGTATATATATATTTACGGTCATCATAGTATTCTAACAGATACTCGATAAGTTTGTATGATAAAACAATAACTTTTAAGCAAAATTCGACTTTATTCATTAACGTTTTCTCCTTCAAGAGTGATACATTCATTCCAACGCTTTTTTAACATTTCGATGCCTTTTTGTAGAACGATTTATCTTTGGCCTCAAAATAGATTACCAGCCGACATTTTTTGACTGACACGCTTTGGGTGGCTTTTGTCAGTTACTGTCCACTCAGCTGACGCCGATTTCACTCTGGAGTGTAGTGATGTATCCATGTTTCAACCATTGTAACATACCGCATAAAAAAATCCTTTTTATTACGCTGAAACAGCACTCTGAATTGTCGACGCCTTGTTGTTTTTTAACGACTGTGAGCAAACGCGGTACTCACTTCAAACAGAGCTTCCTCGTGGACTGTTGATACAAAATGATGAATACAGTGCCTTCTTATATCTTTAAAGTGTCAGCTATCTCACGCAACTTCAATTTACGATCGGCCAAAACTATTTGGAGGACTTTTTTATGTTTTCCGGAACAACTACCAAATTTGGGCGACCAGAGCGTTCAGCATTATCAGCACCAGCAAACCACTTATCTACTATTTGTCTCGATGGAGCAGAGTCCGAATAACACTTGTCAATCCGTTACTTTGCTTAAAAGGTATTTTTTCCCACTAAAAAGCAATGCTTTATCAACACACGAAATAAAGATTTTTCCATTATTTTGAAAATTGCAAAAGTAGCGTCACTAAAACCACTTTAACTTGTGAAATAAACGTCAGATTGTTATAAAATTCTAACACGTATTAAGTTTAAAGACAATACAATACATAATAATATGTAACAGGCAATGAGAACATATTACTATATAAATTCTTACTTCAACTCGAATATTTTTATTGATTAACTCGTTTACAATATAAACATAATAAACCAATGAAAATTAGTAAAAAAAAATGTTTCTAGTTATAATAAAATGCCTTAATAGTTTTCAACTTTATTTCCATACATATTTATTGTGGGACTATTAATTATTTCTGTGAATTACTTTTAACATGAGAGTAGCAACATTTGGACTGTCGTATATGAATCAAATTAACGAATCATGTTTTTTTTTCCTTATTTATCCAGACTATTCTGATGATACGGTATCTAGGTGTCAACGACTACTCGTATCTCGTTAATCATCCACCAAAGTTATGTCATCCACTGAGAACATCCTGTTGACAGTTTAAGCCGTGTTAATCTGAACCGCCCTCTTTATGAGCTTCGATTTTTGTAGATTATAATTACGGTTTTCGATTGATTTTTGAGTCATTATTAATTAACACGACTATTGAAACTAACGCGGTAAAACTGGTATAGGAAGCTTTGTATGTTAATACTACTTTAAATATGTGTATGTAACCCACCACCTTCGAGTTCATTCACACCAGGGTTCCAAACGAATATTCGAATATATTCGACTCGAGTATTCGAAGTGTTCGAGTATTAGTGTATCACAATTACTTCAGATTTCAAATATAATAATGAATATCCCAAGTGGTATTTTTTTGTTCACTCAACTCGGGCGCATTCATGACATATCAAAATGCAAAATAAATCATTATGATACACTATGAAATAATCTAAATAAAGTATATTTTTAATATAATTTCATGAAATAATATTTAATTTTGAATTTGAATCATTCAAATTATGTACATTCACACAGATTTTGTCACTAACAAGCCGGGTTTCACCATTCGGCATCTTCAGGCGTTCAAGTGCACGGATGAACTTTAACCAGAACTTAGTTAGTGACAAAATCTGTGTGAATGTACATAATTTGAACGATTCAAATTTAATATTGAAATTCCACCAAGCACCTTCAGTCGAAATCTTAAATGAAATAATATTTACCGACTAATATTTTTTTATATATGTACTGTATATTTAAGGTATTATTTTGATGTATTTGAAGTATAGTAATGATTACTCAAATCAATCTTTTTATCATAGTGAATAAGATATATGAATATCATTTTCATACTATTAGAAACTATTCAAAAGTTTTACTATTTGATATTCGAATAGTTGATAATGACAAATAGTTTAGATCCCTAATTCACACCCTTCAAGGCTTGAAAAGTAATGCAAAACAATGGGTCGGATCGTTAAAAAGAAATCTAGAACAACGAAAAAAGTTTTAACGATTCGAATGTTTAATATTTTTGATGGATTCGTAAATTCCTGTATTCAAATTGATAACTTGGTTATTCCACTGTTTAGGCTACAAGTTGTAGGTTATGTGCCTAATTCGTAATTATCTGATAGATGCTATGGATGAACTGAGAAAGGAGACAAAATATATTTTTTACTTCTCACCGTGTCATGTTTACTAAAAGTTTAGATTGAGATCAATCCAAAATTTATTTTTTAATAACAAACCGTTCGAGATAAAGTCATGCTATTTTTTTACGATCCACATTTCATTGTAAATCGGTTGTCAGTCATGCGTGCAAGCTTGTTCCCATTCTTTAAAAAATACTGATACATAAATAACTCTTAGTGGCTTTTTAAAAAAAATTATATTAAAAAATTAGACCTTAATAATTATTATTTTGTAAATCGTTTGTTGGAAAATGACTATGATTTAAATAAAAATGTAATTTAAGATTCTGACTGAAGGCGCTTGGTGGAATTTCAATATTAAATCGTTCAAATTATGTACATTCACACTAACGAATCGGGTTTCGTCTTTCGGCATCCTCGGGCGAACTGTCAGTTCGAGTCTATCCTCAAAAATGCCGAAAGGCGGAACCCGGGTCGTTAGTGACAAAATTTGTGTATCCCGAGACTTCGGGATTGAGAATTTTTTAGCAAATCCCGAAAATTTATAGGATTTTGAATTTGGGAGAGTTTAAAAAAACGAGTCACGATGACATTTTGGGTAAATCAGCAGATTCCTGGGTTTTGAGATTTTCAAATTATGGAGAGCTAAAAAAAACGAGAAAAAAGGTGATATTTTGGGGAAATCGGCAAGTTCCTGGATTTTTGAAATTGGAAATGAAATAATGAAAAATTCCGACACCAAAACCTCTCTCAAATTATACACGATTTCATGTTGAGTGCCCATTATGTGAGTGAAAATTAGTCAATCCCGAAATCTCGGAATCACAAAAAGGCTCCTGGTTTGGATACCCTGATCGCCATGTTTACGAATTATAAAAATTATGGCTACATACATTATTTTGTGCGGTGCAAAGCTGAAGATATTGAAGGAAAAGATTACCCTTACAAAATACTAACGGCAAGCCTTTTTCCGGTTCGCCTCGACTCTGATGGGATAAAGTGCTATTTGCTGAAAGCAAAATCGACTGTGCGACAAGAGCAAACAGTATGCCCTTGTTTGACAGCCCCGTCATAAATAAAAGGTTGCCAGAGATTTGTTGGTGTTTTTCCACGCGACGCTAGTTTCCATACTAAGAAAAGAAAAGAGGGTGAAATGTCGCCGGTCGGTTCGAGACAGCGAAAAACTGTGCGGGTTCCATATGCCTGGAAACGGAGGGGTTGTTTTTTTGTTAGTTAGAGAGAGCTACCAACCCACAAACATTATTACTTCTACGTAATAGGGATGGGGGTGAGTATTTACATTCATTTTAAAACTTTGACATAAAAAAATATATAACGCTTCGATTTGAAACTTCGATACAAAATATACAAGTTTTTTTATTTATCAATTGAACACTATTAAATTTATTCTTACGTGGGTGAAACTACGAGCAAAAACTTTTATTTTTAAAAACCTTTACCTCGCTTAAGAGGTATGAGTCACCAGTTCCTAGGGCCGTTCGATTGATCAACTTATTGCCTAGAGAAGTGGACATTTTTAGTAATAGTATTTGTGTACTGTTTGTTAAATTTTACTATTTTATTTCTTGATTTTTTGTGTTGATTTTAATGTATTATAGTTTTATTTTATAGTTTGTCTCTTTATATTTGTCAGGTACATGGCGAATTAGCGTCAGCTGTTATGTCATGTACTATAATTTTAATTTTAAACAATAAATAAATAAATTATTAAAAATGAAAACTTTGATTTTACACAGTAACATATACGAATCGCAATAAAATAACCTGATTATTTCAAAGTACACAACAAATTTTACTTTTTGCTAGATACTGTTAAGGCAAACATTTGTTATTCACAATTTAATTATGAAAAAAGAATTTACAAGTCTGAATTATTAATGCAATGTGACATTGTACTGATATCTAGTTTTAACATTTTTCATGACTAATTTAGATAAGATGGGTTCTGTTGCGCAATAGATTTAACCAGGGCTGTGATTTCGAAATCGGATTCAGCAGGATTCAAGGAGTCAGCGTGTTTTGGATCAAGTCCGAGACACGTTTTATTGTATTAATTGCAAATGCAGAAGCTTATCCATTTTAGAAGATATTAAAAAAATACGCATAGACTATAATCCCATGCTAAATAACAACGTACGCGGTATTGTTCTGAATTAAGAGATAAATCGCAGTATTAATGAAATTTACAGGTTTGGAACTAAGGATCGTTGAAAGTAAAGTAAAATTTTTGCATAGGGTAAAAATATCAACGTATTTTAGTTCTACAGTTTTTTTAAATATTTTATGCGTTGATAGCATTTCGGCTTTCGCCATCGTCAGAACTATGCTTACGTAAATTTTGCTCAGCTATATATACTGGCTCCGAAGAGATTCACAATGCATCATATTATTCACTCTAACATACTAATTCAAATTATAATTACAATATTACACTTATTAAATGTGATTTTCAAAGATTCAAAGAACGATAAGCAGTCTGAGGTTTTTAAAACATTAATTAGGATAATTTAAGCTGATATTTATTATTACTTTTGGGTTGGACACCCATGAAACAAAGCATGAAATAAGATATATTTTGGGATACGAGTTGATGGAAAGCGTCGATTGAAATTATGAATTCATTGCATCAAAAAACTTGATACGTCTTTGTAGAAAATTAACAACGAATGACGGATATGCAATTTCGCATCTTTTTCAAATCAGAAATAGACCATGTGTAGTCGGAAGTAAACCAAAGTCGCGCCCTGGGTTTAATTAAAATAAATTGTAGTAACTTTGTATCATTAAAACATAAAACAGATTAGATAAAATTACATTATTTTTAATTAAATTACATTAGTCATGAATTTCCAATGCGTTATAATAATATTACTGCTGACACCAGACAACATTAAATAATAATATTTTGTTACATATTACTGTAAAACTTGAATCATTTAGTAAGTTTTATTATTAATGTTCGATCCCAATGTGGTGCATGTGGCCTCTTTGTCTCAAAATCTATCGTATAGGTATCTCAAAAAGATTCTTTTATATGAGAACTACCAAACTACTTAATCGCTTAACCGTCCTTAATTGAAGGGATTAGTAGGGGTAGAAAGGATATGGCAGGGCAGGACTAGTGGTTGACTAATCACTTGCTACACCTCGTTATTTTAGGATTGGAATGATGGGGGGGGGGGATTTTTTAGACGTCACAAACATTCATGCTTTCGAACAGAAATCGAAAAATCGATTGAAAAAAATACTGTTCGTATTGGGATTCGAACCAGCGAGATGCGGCATGGAAATCAACGACGTTGACCACTGTGCCATGGAGTTGTGTCCACGTAGTTACTATTATTTATTTATATATATATATTGGAAAGGGGTCTATTGGTTGACGAGAGGTTGAAGAGAGGGAGAGATTATTTTAACTTAATGTAATTTAATATTTCGACTGAAGGTGCTTGGTGGAATTTCAATATTAAATTTGAATCGTTCAAATTATGTACACTCTCACAGATTTTGTCACTAACGACCCGGATTTCGCCTTTCGGCATCTTCAGGCGTTCAAGTGACGGATGAACTTGAACTGACTCAGTTCAAGTTCAATGAGTCGCGGCTTTACACCAACGTACGTATTTACATGATGCATCAAAAACCATGCCCGCTCTTAATGTGGTGCATATGTACTCCAATAATACAGATGTTTTTCTACACGAGAACTGTTTGTTATTAACTTTTTCGAAGAGAGTAATACTATAAGGGTAGGGCTATGACAGGAATAGTGGTTAGCTAACCGTACTGACTACGGTTTATTTTCAGGATTGAAATGGTGGTGTGAGGGAACTTTAGACATCGCAGAAATCCATGGCTTCGAGCAAAAATTCATAATTGGGTTTCAAGCCACCAATTTCAACCACTCGAACATGGGAAAACCCTTACTTTAATGAAACTGGTATCATTCACATGAGGCTTTTTGGAAGCATGTACATATTAATGTGCACTATAGTTTCGTTTGCAAACAATAGCCCCGCGGTGTGAGTATCAGAGGTGATGTGCGGGGTTTTACAAATGGGTCGCAAGGTTTTTAAACTGTTACCTATTATTGAACCGAAACATAAAAAAAATCATGCTCTTTAATATGCAGGAAATATAGAGTTATAATAAGTCGCTGGGGTCAGAATTGTTTGGTTATGATTAATACTTTTAAACGAGGTTGTTTTATGGAGATTCAATTTACAGTTGTCAGTGTCTTTAGGACGGATTTGATTAAATTAATTGAATTAATAGCTATCATACCAGGCTGAACTAAATAACCCGTAAGCAACCCTTTTGACAATCGAGCGATGCCTTATAATGGTTCATCATGAGGTGCCATCACTTTGGCCTCCAATCCCGGGATCCCATCCAATTTTGTGGTAGTACTAATCCAGCCAAAAAAGGTCCCAATTTTTTTTCAATTTCCAGATCTTTGAATTTCGATTATTCCTAGGTTTAAAAAGTTTACTTTTTATTTTTATTAAATCTATATCCGCTTTCAATGTGAGGCATATTGCCTCTTAACAAGTTGTTCGGCGAGAACTGGTTGTTACTCAGTTGCTCCACCTCTCTTTTTTTCGAAGATAGAATGAATAGAAAGGATATGGCTAGTACATGTCAGATAATCGCTCTCGCCACATCCCAATATTTTAGGTTTGGAAAGGTGGGATGGAATTTTTAAACATCCAAAATATTCATTGGTCTAATTTTGTCAAGGACATGGATATAAATTGTCGCCTGCTGTGATCTAGCTGGTTAGAGCCTCCTCTACCGACCAAGTGGGTCTGGGCTAGATTCCCGGTGAGGTCAATGTCAAATTTAGATTTTTCAATTTAAATTTGAGATCTAAAACGTAGGTGTTTGTAATGTCAATTTACCTCGAATTTTTCACGTATGATCTTCCAACTTTAAAATATTTGGCGCATCGGCATTAGCTGTAATGCCAAATATTTTTTCTTTTAAAATAAAAAAAATAGTTCCGACTGTTTTTCAGTCTTGTGTTTAGGTTAAATAAATCCTCCATTCCGCGGGCCTGATATTGAGATTACGCGCACTGACTTAGTACTCCAGTGCAGAGGGAAAAGGTTGTTGTTGTAAGACAATGTGGCGTTGTTAGGGTTTTCCTTTGTTCCACTCTTTACAATATCATCTGTGCATCACGAGGGGGAAATCCCGAGGAAAAGTCCGCACCGTTCCGTTATTAATAATCTCGCATGCCACGTTGGAACTCGTAATTTAAAACGGATTTTCTACTACTGCATTATGGGGTATGAACTAGGCCACTTACTTGTGTAGATAGTATTGCAGAGACCTTTGGCGACAAATGAGAGGAGACAGCGAAATCCGAAAATTACATTTTACGAAACTAAATTGTTTGTCATGCGGTTTTTGTTTTGATTTTTAAATCACTTCTGAAATACAGTGATGAGATTGGGCAAATTGATGCTCGAACGCGTGTTACATGCTTGTAACAAGTGTGCAAAGTCGGACTGTTTCAATTGGAGTCGTGCTCGAAAAAACTAATAAATCAATCCATCAAAAAAAGGGTATCGCATGCTAATGAGTCTAAAAAAATAATTAAAGTCGTATTTTAAGCTATGGTCGGAGTCGTTTTATTTCTTCACAAATCCACATCCCTGCTTACAACACAGAAAATAAATAAGAAGCCGACATAATCTTAAGGGGTATTAATATTGTATCGTAATAGGTAGGGCTTCCAATTAACCGGACATTTAAGCTAACCGGTTTTCGGTTTTTTTTTAAATAAATAAACCGGGTAACCGGTTTAAACCGGAATTATTAAAAAAAAAACAATTTTAGTACCACCCTCACCAATGTTTTCAAAAAAAGTATTTTGATTATTTCAAAACAGTCAATAAGTGCATACAATTAGAAAGTAGATAAAAATATCGCTGTTTTTGTTTGAGAAGGTCACGGGTTTGAATCCCGGTACAGACAGTTTTATATATATTTTTAAAATTTATAAATCGATTTATGAATAAATTGCTTTGTAACAGTACAAGTTTTAGGTTCAGATATTTTTTTTCATTCAATGAAGAACGTATTTATATGTATTTTTGGTTCAATAAGGTTCACTTGTTTTAGTGTCATTGATATTATGAGAATCCTTTCGTATTAAAGATATTTGACTAAAAGCAGTATAGTTGTCCAGGATTTCGACTACATACTTGTTGTACATATGGTACAGAAATTAGACAATTGAACAGTACAATACTTATATTATATTGTACTACTTATAATACTATTATTATATACAACATTTTTAAATATTTATACTCTACATATGAATAGTTTAATAAAAGCTGGTAGTGTTCAAAGCAGAAAAAGAATTTTTAATCCGGTTAACCGGTTTCGGTTTAAACTGGTTTGGAAGCCCTAGTAATAGGGAATCGACTCGATAGAGGTGATAGAAAAAAAACATAACATTTGTGGCATATCAAGTTTTAACGTATGTATTCGTTTATTCGCAACCCTTACGATTTTCGTAACCTTACGTCGAATGATGTTTATAAAAAAGGCGAAGCTAATGCCACATTTTATAACACAACAATTGTAAAAACAATGTTATCAAATTAAATTTTATATTACCTGTTAATCATGCAAGGCAAGGGTCGGCAACCTTTTGTTGTAAAAGTGCCAAATATTTTACGTGGGGATTAGTGCGGGCCGCACTTGGGTATTACTTATGGCATTACACTGTAATGACATGTGACCGTCAGCGAGAATCTCGCGGGCCGCAGGTTGCCGACGCCTGATGCGAGGCATCACAGAATACTTTAAAACAATAAAGCCATGTTTTTATTTTTCATATTGAAATATCAGTGGATAACTATTACACTGTAATGACATGTGACCGTCACATGTACTGGGGCGAGAATCTTGCGGGCTGCAGGTTGCCGACGCCTGATGCAAGGTATCACAGAATACGTTAAAACAATAAAGCCATGTTTTTCTTTATTATATTGAAATATCAGTGGATAACTACTTAACGAAGTTCGGTCTTCAAAATATTTAATACAATACGTAGGTAATTTGTTAGTTTAAAACGGTATTTTGTTTTACAAGTAAATTCTCTATAAATTAAGTTCGGATCTGCCCAAACTCTAGATCAAAACATTGCTAACCTTTTACTAACGGTTATTTATCGTAAACTATTCGAAACGAATTCAACAAAAATATACTACGTAATTTAGGCCATAAATGTCTGTATTGAACGAATAAGTACACATCGGCAATGCGAAAGCAGGACCGCTTCTGGCCAAAAAGGCTGCGATAGATTTAACTCTTGCAGTGCCGTATAACTTTGGTAGCCCTATTTAATACAATTTAAAATCTAGAGATAATATGTCGACTGTAGCGAGGTTACCTTTTCCGGTTCTAAGCTCGAGAAATGCGACCCCAATACCCACATTTTCTTAAATATCCATTTTAATATGGGTGATACAATGTTTATAATTAAGATTTTCTTATATCATAGTTTTTTGGACCTTTTGTAGTTTATATAAATACGCAATAGCGAGATAAGCGCCCGCGATAAGTTGCAAATTCATATTTGTGCTGGGATGACGTCTTTTTACGCGCAACTTAAAATATGATTATTTATTAAAAAACCACGGATTTTTATTAAAAAAAATGTATGAAGAATGATGCAGAGAGATATTTTAAAGCCCTTAAACTATTTTTTTTAATTCATAAGAATAAGGACAATAATGAGGAAACCACTGGGGTCCCTAAACGACCCCCATCGGCAGAGAAGTATTTTTCTAGTCTCCGAGCCGCGAGAGTTAAAGGAATCAACCCACACAGAACAAATCTTATCGGAGAAATAAAAAACGATTTTGGACCAAAATTAAATTATTAAATAAACAAAACATTCAAGTGCAAAAAGACGTATAAATGGGTATTTTATTAACTCAATGTAATATACATTAAATAAATTGATTAAGAAAACTATTTATGAAGGTCCTTTTTCGTGGTTGCAATTTTCACAGACCCCTCTTTTTTCAAACTTAAAAGCTAAATTTAGATACTTATTTGACATTTGCGGTTTAAGTCTTTTTGATAGATGGTGTATATATTTATTTGTAAATATTGTGATTATCAAATAAAACAACTTAATAACAAAAAATCCCTTTATTGGGATTGATCTCTTTGACACAGTCGATATGAAATGAGAAGAAATCGATATTTTTAATCGATTTGAAGTTAAAAAAATACTTGAACATTGTAAAACTTATAATTTTGTGGCAATAAAGTTTACATATATACATATATCTCAATCATAAGTGATTTTTTTTTTTAATATATTCTTAAATGTACTATTTTTAACATTTCAACAAGTATTGGCGTTGGTATTTTTGAAGAGAATATAATTTGCAATCACTTGGTGTCTTCTACTAAACGATAAGATTGAAAAACTTTTTAATAGAAATAAATAAAAAAAATACCTCTATGGCTTCTCTTGACTGAAAGGAGGTGAAAAATATTTTTTTACATTTTGTCGATTCACACTGTTTTATTGCCGATTATCGTTTTTCCACCGATATATTTCATCCAACAATTCACATTTAACTATACTTACTATAATTTTATTGTATCCTAAAATATGAAAAACTTGCCGCCTGTGTGGTCGAGTGGTCAACGTTGTTGGCTTCGGTCACGGAGGGCACGGGTTCAAATCCCGGTACGGACAGTTTTATAAATTGATTTTTCAATCGATTTATGAATTTCTGTTCAAAGGCATGGATGTATGTGATGTTTTAAATTCCCCCCTCCCACCCATCCTAACCTATGAACGGAGCGTATCGAGAGCGATTAGCTTACCACTAGACCTGTCCTAGCCCTATTCTTCTATCCCTACTCTCTTTGGAAAAAGAAAGCAACTGAGTAACAAGCAGTTCTCGTAGAAACACTTCTGTAGAGATAAACTCCATTAGGAATCCAAATGCTCCACATTGGGAGCGGACATGGTTTAAAAAAAATATACTTTTATTGTAGCCAAAAAAAATGAAAAATAATATTAGCTTTTGGATTCCGATTTTATCTTTCACAACTCATGCAAAATGAATGGAAAGATAAGCTATTTAAACAGTCAATTTTTTCTTGGTGTAAATATCATGACGCCGTGGATTTATAGTTTTTTGTGTGTGACAGAAAAGAGTAGACAATAATTAATGTTACTTTTTTTTATAACCGAAAAGTAAGATTAAACGGAAGTCTTAATGGATACAAGTGGTGAACGGGTTATATAGAAAAAAGTCGACGACTCTCGCGGCCAGATTCTGTGCACGTTCTTGCGCAGCCAATTGCACCTGACGCGGTAAACAAAAACAGCCAAGATACAGATTGCGCAACCGGCTGCACTCTCCAATACATATTCTATCAAAAGCCTTTGAATTCTCAATATGGTAAAAGCATACATACCGCAATTGTTTCGTGCGTGGTGGAAACAACAGCGTGAGGTATGGAATAATGTTGAAGTAAACGATAATCAACAACGGTAATGGAATTTAAAATATGTTAACCAAGAAAAAAATATTTAATATAAAAAGTATTTAATCAATGTTTACGTCATAGGTAATAACAATTGCAATCCCGATGTGTATAATGTTTATAATTAATTAAATAAGTGACAAAAACTATAGCAACTCAAAAATATATTTCATGAAATACGGCTGTATGAATTTAATACGTCGGGTTCTATGGCGCAGCGGTTAGCGTTTCTGGCTTTCTTGGTGGATCTCATGGGTTCTAGTTTCTGTACGAATAGCATGTTTTCAATCGATTAATCGAATTCTGTTTGAAAGGTTGGGTGTTTATAGTGTATTAAAAAATTCCTTCCGGCCTTCCAATACTAAAATAAAGGGTCGTAATGAGAGCGATTAGTTAACCACTATTCATGTTCTAATCCCTATTTTCTTTGAAAAAAAAAACGATTTTCGGAGATATTTTGGGGAAATCGGTAAATTCCTGGGTTTTGAGATTTTGAAAAAAATGTGGTGCTCGCCGCCCTTCAAATATTTTAGATTGCGCTCTAGGGTCCAAAAAGTTTGGTACCCAAGCTATAGGGAATATTATAATCTACTAAAACGTGTTCAAAATTATTTAAGCTGCCCTATAAACGAATTTTATACACCCTACCCTTTTTTACACGGGTTCCATATAACACGAAGCACTGAAATTACCTTTTTTACACGACTTTCTATACAAAAAATATATGTATTATATTTAGAGAACCATTCTTCAATTTTACTATGTATTTTATCATTTTTACACGGTGTTTAGTGGATCGTATCTACCGTGTAAAAAAAAGAGTTGAGTGGAAAAAAATATCAATACTAACAAGAACACTTGAAAAAATAGTGCATTACTTTTTAAAATATTTCCCCAATACACCCCCTTCCATTCCATATTAGAATCGTATTTAAGTTATTCTTCTTTGTTGTCTGATGGTATGAAATAATCGAGGTGATTTATAGTATTAAATTTATATAAGTTGACAAGACACAAATGGTGAGGTAATTCTATTACTTACTGTATTTTGCCCGTGACCCGTAAAGCGATAAGGTCAGACCGATGATTTGATTGGTTACACAGTAACATGGCATTCGATATGATGCACTTAAAAAACAAAGTAAGGCAATGACGTAAGGGCAATCACACAATAATAAGGATCGAGAACCAACGGTGTATGCAGTGGCGGTTATATGTACTGGGCTAGGTGGGTTTAGCCCGACCTGCATTTTTCACTCAAAATGTGTAAAAAAAACTTAAGATGGCCGAATAAAAATGAACAGCAATTCGGCCGTTAAACAAAATAAATACATTTCTAAACGCAACTAACCTTTCGTAAATTTAAACTATATCTTTGTTTTGATCGTCCTCTTGTCAATACAAAGCAATGATATGTCTACCTACAATAATACTCTCGATTGTGTATTATAATATAGTATTATTTCATACTTATGTACATTAGCTTTGATTTTGTTATTTAATAAATTATGCTTTGCAGTAGTGTAGTAGTATTTGTTAATTTGCTTGTAGATTAATGTATAAGGTGAAGTGGAAACATGCACAATTTCGTAGATAGTATACAATGCTAAACTTTTCTTTAGCCCACCCAAGATTTTAGGTCACGAACCGCCACTGGGTGTATGTGACCATTTCAGAGCGCTTTTAGTGGTGCATGCGAAACGGGTAGTGGAGTGGCTCGCAGGCTTTCGTTGGACTCGGTAACCCGGTCAAACATTCGCATCCTCGAATGGACAAATGTAATCTTTCCAACATTGACTTTTAAAGCCGATTTTTTTTAAATTCCTTACCATTCATCCCCTAAAAACAGATCATAAATAGAGCGATTACACAACATTTATATCATTTATTGATTTGGCATTTACTTGGTAGAACTCCATTTTAATAGGGTAAGTATTTCAGTTTTACAGATTTTATATGTTATACGTTGATAGCTATTTCGGCTTTCGCCATCGTCAGAACTATAGTGCCATAAATAGCTATCAACGTATAACATATAAAATCTGTAGAACTGAAATACTTTGATATTTTTACCCTATATATTTATCATATCCTTTTTCTAGTAATATCTGTATATTCTAACTCTCCCTCTAGAGATATCTAACAAATGACCATTCCTCGTAAAAACAAAAACAATGTGATTGCGTTGGGGAGAGGGGTTCTGTCAAAGCCGAAAGTAAAAAAATTAAGCAACTGGGCAGCTGTGTGAATCAGCGACCAGCGTTGCAAACGTTACGTTTGGTCTACGAATTCGAGAACGAGTAATTGATTGAATCGGGATACAATTTATAATAATACAAAACAATATTAAATTGTAAAAAAGGAGCACAGTTTACTCGATATGCCCAGATACTTTGATATTTTTTTGATTTCATAATTAGAATATTCGGTAGCACAATAGTTCACAACGAATGAAAAATTATGTTATTTCATATTCATTTTTTTACTAACAACGTCAATATTGCACTGAAACCATAAAATAATATATTTTTAAATATTCAAAATTAGAATACGCACATAAATAAAATACCAACGCTTCTGTAGGTGTTTATTGTAGATAATTCCATAGACAAAAAACGTAAGCATGAATCAAAGCCGATATTATAAATAAGAAAGGTGTGTTGCTAATGATGCAATAAAGCAACACGCGATAGACAATCCTCTTACCATAGTGAGTAACCAGCCTTAATAATAAATCCGTGAGATAATATCGATGTTCGATAATATGTAAGTAAGCACCTACCTATTCATACATGCGATCATATCTTACGGCACCGTGTCATTTGAAAAAGCTATGCATGACTTATTTGTGGTGAGATCATAGTATACTTATATTTCGTTAACTAAAATATTAAAATAAACACAGTGATATAAATATTGTAAAAAAGAGAACGATGTTGTTTTAATATGTTTTGAATTTGTACGTGATATTCACAATTAAATTGACGGCAATATCAAGAACAGAGTTAAGTAAAGATGTGGAATTTAAATGTCAAAAAAGTAAAATTATGATTTTTAAAAGTCTATTTCGATTTCGATTCAATTCAGAGTTGATTTTGTAAGAATTAATTTAACCCTTCATTTTAATGAATAGCCGCAGATGAACAAAGAAATAAATACATGAAAAACTATTTTTTCGTTTTGAAAAACATTTCTGGTGACATTCTGGGATTTTTTTTAGAAACCAGAGGTTGTCAAGTTATTGCTCACAGACCGACGATTTATTGGCACTATATTGAAATGCACAAAAACTCCGACTTTAGTACTTAATAATTAATTTGAAATCTTAATCACTCTCATATTTTGTAACACTAGCAGAAAATTTTGTTGTTTTTTTTTTTTATAATTGTATACAAATGGCATTTTTAACAATGGCATTCCGCCAGTGAAACCTATTTTTAGTATATTAAATAATTTAAAAAAAATAATTGAACAAGCTTCCACGTAAGTATAAGATATGTTGCTTTGGCCGTAAGTTGAATATGTTTTGTATACAAATTAGGATATACAAAAAATGAAAACATCAATTTATGGTAAATGATCAATCCCGGAATTGAAAAAAATTGGGAATCCCGAAATCCTGGGATCACAAAAGGTTCCGGGATTGGATGCCCTAAGTGGCACGGCTTTACACTTCTCGCCCTTCATATAAATATATCACACAGCTATATTTTAGTATAATATTACAATGGAGTATAAACTAATATTTTTTTAATAATTAATACTCCATTGTTAGTCCAAAAAGTCGCATGTCGGAAACTGGTTGTGTGTAAATGTGTATCTGATTGACGCTGGTCCACGAAATATATTTTTTAATTTTTTACCGGTCCGCGGATGTAAAAAGTTAGAAGAACACTGATATTTAGCGAATGGATGAAATAAAAAGAATTTTGCAACGCTAAATTAAAATTAAATGCATCTGAAAAAATGCATAGGATCCCGAAGAATTAAATAACATATTTCTTAGAGATGGCGAATAGGTATTCAAATTGTCGTGTCCTACTCAGTTGTCGATGGTACAGCAGGTTGTCTGTGGTGGCATTTCGAATTACCGGCGGCACGTCTTTTATTCCATCTAATCCTGATAAATTATTACAGCTCACGGTGATGTAACATACGTGTACTAAATAAAGTGGAATTCAGATGAGATAATCACTATACAGAAGTCAGGTTTATTACGGCAATGAATCAGATAAACGCCGAATCCTATAGATGGCCACTCTCTAATTTCATTAATAGAATTCATTGATGAATAAAATTGACGACTTTTTGGTTCAAACACGGCTTTGGTTTGATAGCATCTTGAATATTTTAAATTTATATGCCGTGCAACTTTAAAACACGATCGGAGAAGATGCCAGTTGTTACCAGATGCATCGGTTTTTTTTTATCTGCGGACTTTATACGGTTTGTGGAATAAATTTGCTATGTCGATGTTAATTTTATTCGAGATACAGTTTTGCTACGCGTTTGAAGTGATTCTTGATCGAAAAACTTCACAGAAGTTCACACCAAATTATAATGCTGCTGTCGAACTGGCAAATAACCAAAGACATGTTATTTATTGAATTGGCATTTACTCGGTAGAACTCCGTTAAAATAAAGAGAAAAAACCAGTATATAAGTTTTACATTTTTTGTTATGGAGGTTATGGCTATTTCGGTTTACGCCTTCGTCAAAAATATGAATAAACTTTTTTTAATCCGTGTCCGCTCCCAATGTGGAGCATATGGATTCCTAATGGATTTTATTTTGAAAAAGAAGAAGTTTCTGGGAGAACTGCTTGTTACTAATTTGCTCAACCTATCTTAAACTTTAATTAGCTTAGCAATTACATATACTGACTTATAAGAGATGACCAATACATCTTCTAATATATTCTATCTAAGCCCTTACATTTTTTGTGAAATAAAAGTTTGAAATGTAATAAAGTGACTTTGTATATTTTCAATAAACTATGACAAATATGGGATAGTTAAATATTTTAAATTCCAATGATTATTATAAATTTTCCAGCAAACAAAATAATAATCATTTTTGAAATTTCTCACCATTCAAATCTGGGTCAATCCATTTCGCCAGCAATGGATTTAAACTTAGTGATTGTACATAATTTGAACGATTCAAATTAAAAATCTTAAAATAATTCAATGATTATGTCTATTTACATTTTAGCTTATTTTAATGTATGTTTAAGACGTGTAATAACATGATAATAAAATAATTAAATAATATAATAATGTTATAGATTTGTTTTATATTGAATGCATAAATAGGTCAATAAATTTGAATGGGAAACATTGGGACTGTAATTTTGTTTAATTTTTAGAATAAGCCACAAAAATTACGCAACTATTGGTTTTTTCAATTGACGCGTGAAGATTAGTAAAAATTACAAGACTATTTAGGGAACGCTGCTGTAAACGATTGTGTTCTTCGAAATAGCACACAAATAGTTATAACAGTGAGTTGCTAAGGTGGTTTTTGTCACGGTGTCAACGACATTGGTCTTTGGGCGTTTCCGGTGTGTCGCTAAGCTCTCAAAGCCAAGTCAAATCTTCCGGAAACAGTCACAGCAATGAATACTAATCGGTTATTAGGAGAACTGCATTCATCTACCGGCGCAGCACGCGTGCATATGAATGCACATTACACACCCCCAGCATGCAACGTTTTGCTCGACATAGCTGCATGTATTGACAGTAAAATGTTTAATGTAATCATATTGAAATCAAGACGCTGGGGCGCCAATAAAATACGAAGCTTGTATACATTTGCTATTCATTCAACGAGTACGTTATATTAATTAATGACTTTCATCATACCATAATGCACAACATGTCGTCGCTGTAGGATTGGATTCCCGGATATCCGTTAAGGCGAAATTTATATTCTGATGCAGTTTATTTTATCATTTCTAAACGCATTGATACAAATCAATATGAAAAATATTCTTTTTTAAAGAATGAAATGAAAATATTGCAATTTAACATCATTATTCTTTTTTTAAGATTTCGACTGAAGGTGCTTGGTGGAATTTCAATATTAAATTTGAATCGTTCAAATTATGTACACTCCCACATATTTTGTCACTAACGACCAGGGTTTTGCCTTTCGGCATCTTCAGGCGTTCAAGTGCACGGATGAACTTGAACTGACGCTTAGTAAATGAATGTTTCGTGTTTATATAATAAATAAATGTATCACTGAGTCTAAAGCCATTACTGGCGAAAAGGATCAAGTTCATCCGTGCACTTGAACGCTTGAAGATGCCGAAAGGCGAAACCCGGGTCGTTAGTAACAAAATCTGTGGGAGTTTACATAATTTGAACGATTCAAATTTATCATTATTCTTTTTTGAAACTGAAATTTGTCACATTGGACAAACGTATGAACGTGACGTCGTGTCTGTTATAATATCGAATGTGGAAAAGAAGGAAGTAACCCACACATAAAAAAAAATTACATTACACACAAAAAACGTTTTCATGATTTTGGGCCAAAGGCAAATTATGAAATATGCACAACATTGAAGTGCACGGAAACTGATAAACTGATTTTATCTACTTAATATTATTTTATTTTATTTCATAATCGCAATTTTCGTAAGACCTTATTTTTTCAAGCATAGCAGATAAATTAAGATACTTATTCGGTATTTTCAGCTAACATCTTTTTGATATATCGTATATCAAGTTGTTTACATTGTGATTGTCGAAAAAAACACTTTGGGTCCTTTCCACAGTCGAATGACATGTTGTTCTTTCATACTAGAGATCGTTCGCCACCTCGCAATTCATAAAACAAACATTTTAAGCTCCAAGTTTTGGAGATGGTTATGGAAGAAATTGTATGCGATAAAACAATAGATAGCCCTGCCTAACCCACCTTGAAGAATGTAGAAAAGAACCGTAGACTACTTTGCACGCAAGCTTTGTGTCACTAGCCTCTTTTTCAAAGGCTAATTGTATGTACAGATTTTTTATTACTGCAATTAAATAGCTCACGTGATATTTTGGTGGTAAATAAGATTGTACGTATAAGCACTACAATACAAAAAAATCTTAAGATTAAGTTAAAAAAGCAATAGCCGTCCATCATTCTTTGATCGGTTGGTGTTCCGTCAAAAACAACAAACATTATCGGCGAAAGCCGAAAAAACCTATATCTATCAGGCCCCAAAGGCGATACTGTAGTTCAGAGAAACGCGTGTAAAAGGTTAAGTACATCGATAAACAAACACGAGGAATGGACGGTAAGTAGAGTTGCCAGCCGCACGGAATAAATCAATTACCGTTCGTCCACAAATAAATAAACCCCGATCGCATTAACCCTTTCGATAAATACTTGATATACGCGTACAAATCGTATATAAATAAACTGTTTCGTTGGTGTATGTATTGCGATGAGAATCCACGATGGGCATACTGCACACTCGACAGTCTCAATTTCTTCACCACCATAAAACAAAACAGATATATCTATCTATTCAGTTTTCGTAGAGTTATTTTTTGATTATATTTGGTATTATTTCGTTTATAATGTTGTTGCGTGTATCGCATTATCTTCTGTTATTTTATCTTGATGTATCTCCAATTGAATTAAGTAAAAGCGATCGCTTATCGCCGAACAACACCGAACGCCTTTTGATAGCCATAAAATAGCACCTAAAAGCTACGACACTACGATTGTAATGTCTAGAGCAAATAATAAACTAGCGTATTATTAAACTTGAATCGTTCAAATTATGTACACTCCCACAGATTTTGTCACTAACGACCCGGGTTTCGCCATTTACTAAGCGTCAGTTCAAGTTCATCCGTGCACTTGAACGCCTGAAGATGCTGAAAGGCGAAACCCGGGTCGTTAGTGACAAAATCTGTGGGAGTGTACATAATTTGAACGATTCAAGTTTGATATTGAAATTCCACCAAGCACCTTCAATCGAAATCTTAAATTATAATCCACAAACTTTTGAAAAAAAGATATTTTTGTTGTCAAAATCTTTATATGACATTTATTATTACTATTACTTCATACATGTTTATAATTTATCACAATGCTTGGCAAGCTTGGTCAGTTCAAGTTCATCCGTGCACTTGAACGCCTAAAGATGCCGAAAGGCGAAACCCGGGTCGCTAGTGACAAAATCTGTGGGAGTGTACATAATTTGAACGATTAAATTTTTTTGTGGATTATGTTTTCAAATTTAGAGGGCCGTCGTATGAAAAAGTTTGGGAACCACTAATTTAATTGATCGTTAACTACACTAAATATAAGTTAAATATAACCTTTTATTAACTCCATACGTACACTTTATCATAGCTACGATAAAGACAGAAAACAAAGCACCCTTCATCATTTGAAGTCGGTATTGACGACATAACCTCAGTTATGACAATTATTCATTTTTCAAGACAGGAAACATTAATGACGTCGATATATCGAAATACGACGTTGATACATGTTGGTCATTATCTAAGGATTTTGGGAAAACTGAAGAAGTGTTCACACTCTAAAAAAATTCGTATTCAAAAATGGGTTTGAATAATTTTACCAGAGTAAAAGGATTACTTAAATACAGTTAACAAGCGCTTGGCTAAAATATGCACGGCTTATGCATAAATAGCAACATATTATAAAATGTTATTTATTATTGCACAGATGGTAGCCCTGTATCACTGGCACAGTGTCGTGTCAACTCTTAGCATACTAATGCCATAATCAAGAAGAGAACAATGAAGCCGCCTACGCCCCCAGACCATCTCGGCTGCTCATCGTCATGTTCTCCGCATCGTGCCGCCAGAATATATCAAATATAAGTTCCTTGTGGAAATGTTTTATATTATGTATCATCTTAGACTGTAAAAAGGCAAAAAGAAGTAACCCACAGTTTTTTAAAAATAGCTTTTTTCGATAATCACAATGCAGAACAAGCTTGGGACTTTTTTTAATATGAAGGCTAAATTATCATGTTACTTTGCTACTTCGTATTTCGTTTATTTATAGTACAGTGGAACCCCCAATTACACTACCCCGAATTACGCGCTGGTTTGAAATATTCGCCGCAAATCCCCCAATTGCACGGTCGCATTCCGTTGTCGTTACTACGAGACGATCGTCTGTACCGCACAGCAGTGGCTAGTGTCTGTGTATTCAACACGTACCAGCCCGACCAGGATATATACGCATAGCTGGGCGTTTTTCTGCCTTCGGAATATTTAGCCCATATTTTTTTTTTCAAAACTAAGGGAAATCTTAGTTTTGCATTTTCCGCAGAAAAAACCAAATTCCTAATTTTGTATGAGATTCACACCCCCAATTACACTACCCTCAATTACACGGTCCCGACTATAGTGTAAATGGGGGTTTTACTGTACAGTGCATTTCTTAAGCGCTTTCCAAAAATATATAATATAATAAACGAAATAGTAATTAATATGAAGATTGGTATTTTACTTGAACTACGAGATTATTAATATTGACGTTGATATTACTCAATGATAGCTTTTTTAGGTTATCGTCTGTTATTCTCGACCAATTTTTAGATTTATTCTATTTTGTCGTCGAAAAAAACTGTTCACACATAAATGAGCTACTGCAAAATTAAATGATTTTTCCTAAAAAAGCGTGTAAATTTATATATTTTACACAATAAAATTTATAAAAAATCCGTCGAAGCAATAATGTTCAATTGTGATTTTAACAGTAAATCTCTCTTAAATAAAATCAGTTCCACCTGTCACATTATTTACCTCAGCATCGATCGGACGATCAAATATAGCGAATGAGGAGTCTTCGTTTTGGAAATCAGCAAACCTTGTATCAAATTGATCTATTAGTGCTTTTTATTCATCATCATAACAATTGTATGGGATATTTTTATGAGTTTGTAAGGCAGGCATAAGCAACCTTTCCTTGGTCGGGGGCCAAATTATCATTCTGTCTCCGAGTCAAGAGCCGGACCAAATTATTAAAAATAATAAAGTAATATTAAAATAAATAAAACACGTTGCTATTGCTTATATGGTGGTGATTAGGGATTCTGTGTCGAGACGTCCCGGGACTTTTAAGGTTTTTTGCTATCTTAAGTCCCGGGACTTTGTAGTTAAATGTCCCGGGACTTAAGAAAGCCAAATTGTATATTTTAACTTTGAAAAAAACCATTCTAACAAATAAAAATTGGATGCAAGCAATCGCTAATGTGACATTAAAAGTTAATTTTGATTTAAAATAAATTTACATTGGTGTCTATCATCTGATGTTGTTTTATTTACAAATTTTTTTCACTATTGTACAAAGTTACTAATGTCTCAATAGGACAAAAAAAGGTATAAAAGCTGTATTGTGTTTTGTGAAGTAACGGTCATAAATGTATCCAATTCATTGTTACTTTTTCAAGACATGTACCGTTATCATCCCTTTTTAGTACATACATACAAATATTTAATTGTATTGAAGGGGAAATAAAAGTTCCAAGTCCCGGGAAGTCCCGGGACTTTGACTTTATCACGTCTCGAGTCCCGGGACTTTGAAAAACCCGAGACTTCAGAATCCCTAGTGGTGATCATGAACTATCAGAGACACTGCAAGCGCTCGTGTCATCTCCATTATTTAATCCCGCTCTTAAACTATTAATTTCTTTCTCTAAATACTTTGCTGAGATGAATCAGGGCCGGACAAAATAGCTCGGCGGGCCGGTGATTGCTTATATATGTTCTAAGGTTTTAAAATGAAACCAGTTTTTGTTTTCATTTTCCTTTTCAAACAATGTTAGCTTATTATAAAATCTTTGACATACCGCCCATGAAAATTATGAACTAATTTTCCTTGTTTTTACAATCAATTTACTTCGCTGAAATCGATCAGGGCCGGATAAACATAAGTCGAAGTTTCGTGAATCCTGTCCAGAAATCATTGATGCAACATGGCGTTCGCTAACCATAATCGCAGTGGTGTGTTGTTTGCGGTTTATGGACATCACGTCTGTGTGACTCATGCACACACTACAAATTTAATGCAAATGGAATATATTAAAGATAACAATAGTGGTTGCGGGAAATATATCATAATATTATTATATGCAGTCACAATTGCGGTTTGAAAATCACTACCTGATTAACAACTGCAACAGTAATATCGACCCGTAATAGGCAGATAATCGTAACCGACAATTAAATAAATTTACAGATTGTTTTTTTTTAATTATGTTTGAAAAAGGATTTTCTCAAGTGCGGTTGGTAAATAGCAATATATGGTTAATGCCTATCCTGACATTAAAATAAAATTATCTGACTAGTTTCAGTTCTCTATAACAGCGTTTCTCAAACGGGGTTCACGTGGAACAAACGATAACAAGTCAAAACACTGAAACGCACAGGCCTTAAAAAAGATCAGGCGAATAAGATATTGAACAATTATTTGCTTAAAACGCAATTTACTGAATTGTGTCGCACAAGTTCTTTCGCCGATTATGGGTCGATTTGATGACAAATGAATTTATATTATCTAATGCCTCGGGAAACCGTTAAAGATTAAATTGTAACTCCTTTTTGGGGTCAGTATATACTTTTTTCAAGATACAGATACTTGGTAATTAAAATTGCCAGACAAAAATCGAATACAACATTGTACAAATGCGAGCGCAACGCTGACTGCTGTATGTACTTTCAGTGTTCGAATAGCTGAATATCATGAAAGAGGTGAAAAAATATTTTATTGGAATCCCTGGTAGTGAAACTGACTTCGTGGTGATTAATGATGATTAAAGTAATAGCATTCAACGTGCCACAATTTAAATCAGAGAAAAAAATAAGATATCCTATCTTGGAAATCATAAAAATAAATTTCATTATGTATGTACGCTGCCTTACTATGTAGTAGAGAAATGAAAGTCATCATCAAGCGAGACGATCACATCATACGGCGTTGGTAAATTTAAAGGATTCAAGGTTAATAAAAACTATTGACCGCTTTCTATCATAACATTTAAGTTTGAGCGACTGGATACAAAGCTGTTCTCGTAAAACAACGTCGTTTAGATCAAGGTCGACAACCTTTTGTTGTAAAAGTACCAAATATTTTACGTGGGGATTACTGCGGGCCGCACTTGGGTCACATGCATTGCGGCGAGAATCTTGCGGGCCGCAGGTTGCCGACCCCTGGTTTAGATGATTCATTTACGTGTACCCCAAATCGGGAGCAGACGTGGTAGAAAAATGCTGCAGATTTGGCCTTCATTTGTTTTACGAAGTATTCATTACAATGGGGTGGTGCTAGTGGTAGGCATATTGTAAAACATAAAATAAAATGATGAAAAGTTTAATTTGGAGTTTTAAAGAGAACACATAGTTAATGAATGGATAGTATTATTTTCAATGTTTTACATAATTTAACGTTTTAAATGGCAATTTAGCGGACTTTTATATAATGATCAGAATTGAAAACACGGCCACGATCCAACTCAACCATGATTTACGATTGAAATGTTTGGTCGGTAGTTGACGACTAGTCTAATATAAAAATAAAATTCTTATTCTTGTAGGCGCAATAAAACGATGTTTTAATTTGATTACGGTATACACAATAATTATTTACTAATTGCCATTGAATTGGTGTTAAATTTAACACAATAACTCCATCAATCAAAATATTTAAATACGTATCTTTCTTTACTAACTTACGTGGGAGACTAAAATACCAGTAATTAAATAATACCAAAAGAAATGAACCTACACAATATAATCGACATTTTGTTTTATTGCACAGCCATGAATCATAGACATATTTAATTGATTTTAATGGGATTATGGAGTAAAGAGATTGCTTGAAAAAAACTATATTATTTAAAAGTTATAATACATACGTACATAATATTTCGATTAATTACCATCTTTTGACATTAATAATTAATGAAAATAATAAGAACATTGTAAACTATAACCTAGAGGTCTGCACGGGCCAAAATTTTACAAAACTACCCGGTCCGAGCCCGAAAAACTCACGCCCGACCCGGCCCGGGCCCGAGTCTAATGCCGCACTTGTTACCCGAACCCGACCCGAAGCACCGAGAAATTTGAAATCCTCGATTTGGTATACTTTTTCCCCAGATTATCTCCGAAAGTCCTTTTTTTTTTTTTTAGCTCACCGAGGAATTTGAAATCCTCGATTTGGTATACTTTTTCCCTAGATTATCTCCGAAAGTCCTTTTTTTTTTTTTTTTTTAGCTCACCGAAGAATTTGAAATCCTCAATTTGGTATATTTTTCCCAACATTATATCCCAAATTCCAAAGCCCGGCCCGGCCCGAGCCCGACTCTCGATTGCGCTTACCCGCCCGAGCCCGGGTAAGAGCCCGTGGGCCAGGCCCGGGCCCGTGCAGACCTCTACTATAACCCATAAGTAAATTACTCAACTAAACATGTAATTTAGTATTTGTTAAAACAATGATGAGCAACCTTATTTTGCAGCGGGCCGGAATAGAAAATTCAATAATCCGTACGGGCTGCACAGCTTACAACCCGTAAATAAATACTAAAAAGGGAGTGGGTTAGGTGTGTAAGTGTAAATTTTTAAACCAGAAAAAGTTTTTTCAAATATGTATTTTGATATTTACATTTTTATGTAAATCTTTAAAAACATACTGGGCTTTTTCTAGATGCTAAAAATAAATTGATTTTTAATTATACCCTGCTTGTAATCTTGATACATGAATATTTTACAGGTTGACTCAGATACATCATGGTATGCTCATATTCTTGGTTTAATATGGCGTATTTCACCAAACTCGAAATACAATACATTATAATACTTCCATATCTGAATAAAATTGTGAAATTGGAATAATTGGTTTTTTCTTTAAAATATAAGTAATAAGCTTGCGTATCATATTTAGGGAGCCTGCGTACCTCATGTGACCCGAGGGCCACGTATAGCTCATCCATCGCTGTGTTAAAATATGACATAATTTGAATGAATGAATTAATTTAAAAAAACATAAACAGATACCTAACTAATACCACCACAAAAACAAAACAAAAACCAAAGACCACGCACCCGCCTACGCCCAGGTAAATCCAGGTCGCTACGCAGGAAAAGCAACATCAAAATACACCAGATGAAAGGGAAATTGGAGCTCGGCTCCACCAGCCCCATAATTTGATGTATAGATATCAATCAGATACCTTTATTTTTCCAGTTGTTTTCTGTCTGATGCTGCTTACAAAAATTATGTGAAAGGTATTCTCTACCTAAATAACACAATCGATGAGAGAGACCTGTGCTATCAGATTTAATGTTTTATTTAAAAGAATTTTCACCGGACCGCCGAATCTATCCAATAAATTAAATCAATGTGTCGTAACATGTTGTGCTTTTTAATTAACATACAACAATCATCATTTAAATCGTTAACGGGCACATTCGACTCTAGACCTTAGCATATATCCATATATGTATCTATCGAGAACCTCAAACTCTTTAGTATCACTTTAATTTTGAATCACGAGGAAAAATCTCGACTGCCAGCCTAATTATTTTATAG
This sequence comes from Himalopsyche anomala, assembly GCA_031772345.1. Taxonomy (NCBI): domain Eukaryota; kingdom Metazoa; phylum Arthropoda; class Insecta; order Trichoptera; family Rhyacophilidae; genus Himalopsyche; species Himalopsyche anomala. The sequence continues at coordinate 11,378,421 of CM062840.1, forward strand.
AAGCCGCTTTCAAATACCTAATTATCATCGTTTGTATAAATCCGAACATCAGATTCCATATTCTCTACGGCGGCAGCCATTGGGTCAGAATAAAGATCTCAAACAGATGATAGTAATATAGTCACTTTAAATGTCCAATTAAACAACCTAAGTTTGTCAGCAGTATCATGGAGTGTCGAATTAAAGTTTTCAATCGTCACATCACACCTGAAACACAATTTATCATATCTATCCAGAAACACATGACTGAGATTTCACTGAGATCTTCTTTATGGATTGAATTCCTTAAATACATTCATCATTGGACTAGTAATCGACACATTAAGAAATATCCCTTTATAAAAATACGTTATTTATATCAGTGATGCAACCCGCGTTTGATTTTTTTGCGGCTATCGAATGTTTCATCTTTAAATTAAAAACCAAACCATTAAATTTACTAATTGTGAGCAAGCTTTATCGTTGATAAATCAGAATAAATCGATTCGTAAAAATAAGCGCACTGATTAAAATTTGGATTCGATTTTGCAGCTGCTTAACCGTTTGAATACCGCGCAAATAAATCATTAATATGTCCCACAGATACTGCGTGGTTTTGAGAAAAATAATTTTGCCTAATATACACTCGAATTCGATATATTAAAAACCTATATTGACTCAGTATAGATAGCACTACATTCATCAAAATAATGCTTATACTCTATTAGAATACCAAGTATTTAATTTTTTTAATGTCTTCCGTGTTCGCTTTCATATGTTCCGGACGCCTGTGTCCGCTTGGTATTCAAGTGGTAAAAATATAAAGTCAAATCAAAAAGATCGCACTTGTTACTAACACAAAATTTCTACCTAATTATTTCTCAATAAAAATATATGTTTATAAATACGTACACTTAATCTTTTTTTAACATGGAACCCATCTTTCAAATATTTTTTTTGCACAGCTGTTTTACGTATAACGTGTCCTCAATGAAAAATATATTAACACTTCCCTTACGGCAGCGATTTCCAATATGGGAGGTGCGGACTTTGGCAAAAGGAGGCGCGAACAGATTAAATTATGTATTTACCCTTTAAAACTTGTCTTTATTATTATATGAAATAAAGGATTTGGAGGCCCGAAGATATTTGTTTTCGAAGGGAGGCGTAGTAACATAAAGGTTGGAAATCACTGCCTCATGGTGCCAAAAATACTTCCGATACGTTGCTGGCCCTTTAGAAACCAAGTGAAACACATTTTTTTTAAATATAAGTCCTATGTTTTTACCGTCTATCAATGGATGGAATGGGTTAAAACATGTTTTTTCACCTGGTTCTTTAAGGACCAGCAAAATAGGGATGTGTTAAACGCATTTTTTTTTCTTTGCGGCCCGATAGCGCCATTTTTTTTTTATGCGATCCGCTTGAAGGTAAACGTTGTATTTGCCTGATTTATAAGTATGTATTTCATAATATAGCCTTGATAACCAATATCGTTAAGCAATACTGTTTCTTATTTTTTCAGTTTCAAATTTCATGTCCTACTTACGTTCTTAGCCACAATTCAGTATCTAAGCGTCGAGACGTATCTTTGCGACAAAGGAAAGCAAAAGAAAAATATAATGAGAGCACTGACATCTAATTTCTATATTCTCTTTAAATATCTTGGATTTTACCCATGCCAAGTAGCATAAGCGACTTACATTCTTTAAAATGTCACTTTCTACGAGTGTATGTACCCCCATCCACCTATATATATATATATATTTCAGGATTTTCTTTCAAAGCGGAGAAGGCATACGACAGTATCGATGCTTGTTGGTGTATCTGTGAAGGTCTAGAGCAGGGTATCTTAACCTTATTGTGCCAACGGGCACATTTGAATCATAGGATAATAAAGGCGGGCGATTGCCGAATTTCTAAAAAAACACGATTTCAGTAATACGTGCTATATTTACTACATTTTTACGCAATTACTATTAGTCGGTAAATTATACATTCATAAAGGTATTTACAAAATAAAAGATTTTAAATACAATACAGAATACACAAATGTCTTAAAAAGCATTGTACTTACCAATTTTCTAACGTTGGGAGTGTAAAATGACCATCTGAATCGTAAACAATGATTATTTTGAATTATTACATATTTTGTAAGGGCGCATTAAAATACAATGTATTTATGTCAATAAAAAATATATATATGTCGTTTTATTTATATGTCGGGTTTGTGGCGCAGTGGTCAACGTTCTTGGCTTCCGTGACAGATCTCACGGGTTCGAGACCCAATACGAACAGCATTTTTTTTTCGATTAATCGATTTTTGTTCAAAAATCTGGGCATTTGTTATGTCGAAATTCCCTCTCCCCCCTTTCAATGCTGATTCAAAATTTCTACACCCCAATGATGGAGCGTATCGAGAACGATTAGTTAACCACTTTTGTCTTGTCCTAGCCCCCAATATTTCTATCCATTCTCTCTTCGAAATAGAGAGGTTGAACTAAATAATGAACAGCTCGCGTAGTAAGCTTGTGCTAGAATACCGCCATTATGAGGGGATGTGCTCAACATTTAGCAAACATTTCAATCAAATTTGATTTAGAAATGGTTGCCGGTATGATAAAGTGAAAAATTCTCGATTGTAAAGGGTTTTGAGAGTTCCTTCAGATGAACGTCAGTTAAAAAATAAAATGTCTAAAATATAACGAAACTGATTTAAATTATAGAGCCCAGCACAATATGTACTATTTGTCCAATGTATATAATATATAATAATATGGGTGATGTTAAAGTGGTCGTACATTGGCGAGTCCATCACTCCCAACGTGGGAGACCGAATAAGTACACGGGAATAAAATTTATAGTCAAACCCGACATGTTGTCATGCGGCCATATTACATGAAATAAAAAGAACCGGGCGCGACTCTTATCCTGTGAAATCGTAATAAGAAAAGCTGTTTACAACATGTGTTGTCAGCCAGCTGCTATTCATTTTATGCCTCCAAATCTCAATGTCAAATAAAATAAACATTTCTCCATTCATTATAAGTTTGTACGAAACATGTGACAATCAACCTGATTATTTATTTTAGTTTCAATGACTACCACCACCGTGCTCTTCTACTATGAATGCATACAGTGATTTACGATGCGATAGCGTAATGGCTAATGAATAATATGATAAACCTTTTAAAAATTACAAACATACATAAATCATTATTTCCGACCTTGCGATAATGGAATTTTACTTAGTACATACTAGAGGTCTGCACGGGCCCGGGCCTGGCCCACGGGCTCCTACCCGGCCCAGCCCGCCGGCCGGGTTAGGACGGGTAAGCTCAATTGAGATTCGAGCTCGGGTCGGGCCCGAGTAAAGAATTTATTTCTTCAGAAAAATATTTCAGTCTATGTTCGTGTCATAAGTCGGAAATGATGATTTAAATTATAGCCAGTTCTATAGAGAATCGTAAATTATTTTAAAATTGTAAAAATGGGGGGTTTTCGGGCTGAGGAGTATAATTCTGGGCTTCGGGTCGGGTTCGGGTAATAAGTGTGTTATTAGACTCGGGTCCGGGCCGGGTCGGGTTTGAGTCTTTCGGGCTCGGACCGAGTAATTTTGTAAAAATTCGGCCCGTGCAGACCTCTAGTACATACACTATGTAGGTAACATGCAAATATATTTATATAGGTATATATTGTATTATAAGAAAGATGGATGAATTTAATAAGATAAACAAATACAAGGTATTGATTGAATTGACATTTACTTAGTCTCCATTGTAAAAAAAAGTAAAGTATTAATTTGTACAAGATTCATTCAACATATTCAATCATTATCATAAACATTTCGGCATTTTTTATCGCTATCCGCTCCCAAAAATATATACGAGAACTGTTTGCTGCTCAACCTCTCTTTTCGAAGATAGTAGGGAAAGAAACAAGACGAGTCTAGGAGAGGTCTGATGTTTAACAAACCGCTCTACCTACGCCCCGTTTTTTAGGATTTAAAGGGTGGAAATAAAAATTTTAGACATCACAAACACCCATGCCTTCGAAATCGATTGAAAAAATGGTGTTCATAAATATTTTTAAAAAAAATGCTCGAATAAATGTTTATTGGGTCGATTGAAAAAAAAAGCATTGCTTAGTGTTTTAAAAAAAGTGTAAATTATATTTATATTATACAAAGTAACCTTTGTGGTGTCAAAAAATCTAAATTAATTGGTATAATTAAAAATAATATTTACAGTCAAGTTATTCAGTTGATAATCTATTCTAGTGTCATACAATTAACAATAGGCAATAATTATTTTAAAAGAAATAGTAATTAAGTTATCTATCACACATGAGACTATCACAATCAAACATAAATTTACGTAATCGAGTACTGCTAAAGAAAGAGATTTTTTTTAAATTGTAAAAGTAGGGAAGAATGAAGTTAGAACAACTATGTACCTTTACACGTTATCATGAGTATTCAATGTTCAAAAAAATATTTTTAAACGTCCGGAGGTCGAATCGTCGAGTGATAATAAAAAAATAATAATTAATCTTCATGAAATTTTACCTTGATCATCCAATATAATATTGAAATTTATGCGAAAAAAAACCAGTTGTACGAGCCAACTGTTGACTTCATTAAAGAAAATATTATCAAATTTAAAGAGGCGCTAGTAAAATTATGTTCTCAATGAAATATTTTTAGTCGAATTATTCTAATTAATGTACGCAGTGTTTATTGAATCGTTTGGCGACTCGGCCATCACATGATAAAATTATAAATATTTATATTATGTATAAATAAATTCTCTCTGACCCTGGACACAAGGTTTTTATCAACAAATTATGTGTTAATGTGTTAATAAAATATATGTATATACATATATTTAAGCTACTCAAAATCTTGACGACTATTCGTTGTCCTGCGTATCAAAATACCTTTCATGAAGGTCTCATGAATTTAACCCTTAAATGCATGATCTACTTTTAAATAAAAAATATATTTTCATACACAATGGGTAAGTATGATAAAAATAAAAATAATTTTTAAAAAAAATAGTTTTTTTTTACATATTTTTATCCAAAAACACTTCGTACTAATAGGGTAAAATATATTTCAGTTCTACAGTATTTTAAAAAGTTAAAGGTTGATAGCTATTTCGGCTTACGCAATCGTCAGAACTATGCTTTAAACGTAAATTTACTCAGCTATATATACTGTCTAAGAAGAGATACACAATACATCATATTATTCACTCTAACATACTACGTACTCTTAAAAAGCAACTCTTTAAAAGGCATTTTATCCAGTTTCTAAAAAGGCAACACTTAGATGACAAAATCAATAGATAGAATACACAATTAAACAACTTAATGCTATTAAGATGAACTATGTTTTTTTATTGTGAAAATTGTATTAAAAACAATCGAAAATCAATGGCCGACAAAACTCCAGTTTGCTCTGTTCGAATGAAGATTACAATGGTTTAGCACAGTGTCTGCCAAACTGTGTGCCGCACGAAGTCTCAGGTGTGCCGCGGAAGAAAAAGCCTAAAAAATGCCTATTCATTTAAAGTTTCTTAAATAAGTTGAATAAATTCAATATCTAGTTATCCAAATAAATATTTGTCACGTTCATACAGAGTGGTCGATGCGACACATTCTCCACATTTCCTTTTTAAAGCACCTTTATTTGGTGTGCCGTGGAACAAATTCCATTCACCAGTGTGCGGTGAAGTAAAAAAGTTTGGCAGAACTGGTTTAGCACGTGTACACAAGACATCTATTAAAACAATATAAAGAGTAAACATGTATTTTACCATAAGATATAAAAATAAAAGGTAAAATTGATTCCTGTTTTGCGAAAAAGCCAAAACAAAAGTGTCGTAGTAATCTATGCATTGAGTGTTACGAAATGGTAACAATGCGGATCATAAATAATAGCGATATTCATTTGAATAGACAAAATTTATCGAAGTACTTACGCTTCACAATAGTATTATGTAATATACAGTGTTTTCCTCTTTTTTATAATGCTTGATGAACTCAGAACACATAAGTTATGTTTGACTTTATGAAAACGGAGTTTAATAAGTAAATACGCATTCAAACAACACATTTAAAAAAAGGTATCGAATATAAAACTAAATAAAAATAGCTTGACTGACAAACATTTGTCTAGCAAATTGTTGTGACAATTCGTCTCAGATGGAATAGATTATTTTTTTTATGAACAGATTTTATAATGGTTTTCACAATACACACTGCCAGCTGCGCCTATCGAGATAAAATTGAGAATTGCACACAAAGCTCTAGGTATATTCTGTATGAACTAAAATATTACACGGTAATCCGAAGATCATTCAATCACTATTATAATAACAAATTTACTAAACTATTTGTTTAGGTTAGTAATTAATGTGAGTAAATTAAGGTACATGCTTAGTTGGTATTTTTTTTCAGTTGAGGACAATTTAGTAATGTTTTTAAATTGTAACTAAAAATCATTCAATTTTACCAAAGGACTAATTTATTAAAAAAATTAAATGTGTTATTTATAAAAAATAGCACTGTTATTTTCATAATGGATGAAGACATTCATATCACACGACTATTTTATCAATTCATCCATGAAATGAGATATCATTGAAATTTTAAAATGTCTAATACGTCCTCGTGAAGGGAAGTACATAACAGCTTTATCCACTCATGTCCGACAAAATTTTTATGTAAACTCTTATTTTTAAATTTTAATACATAAAAAATATTTGGCATTACAGCTAATACCAACGCGCCAAATATTTTAAAGTTGGAAGATCATACGAGAGAAACTCGATGAGAATTTATTGTAAGCCACTCGAGATCAACTCGAGGTAAATTGACATCACAGACACCCAAGTCTTAGGTTTCAAATTTAAATTTGACATTGGTCACCAACTAGACATGTGCTTCCTAGATTGAGGGCCGCCGCAGAACATGTTTTGTATTGAGGGGGGCCGCGGATTTTTTTTTTTCAGATTTAGGGGGATGTGGAATGATTTTTTTGGGAAGCACTGAACTAGACTACAGCGGGTGACTAAATTATAAGTGATACTAACAAACGAATACTTGAGTATACATAAAAAATTAAATTAAATTTACCAGTAGTGAGGGTTTTGGACTCTTCCAAGCAGTGTCAAAGCAGATACTCGATGCATCGGTGACTGTAGAATCCCTTAGCACCGGAGATTCTAGCAGCTTTGACACTTTTAATAAAGGAAGCTAAAAGTTGGCCTGAATTGATTCAATAATATAACAAATTGGATATGGCTGCTGTTAACCCTTTGTGCAAAGATATTGTAAGATATCTACATATGTGTCTTTTGTTTCCATGTGGGATAAAAAAAAAGTTCACCATGATGTGCTTGCATGAATTCATGACCCATCTCACTCACTTAAACTTCTTGCCGGATACTTTTTACCTGTATATAAAGATATATTCATTGTTTTTTAAATATATATATTTACATCATTTAAATAATGTGAGTTGCCAGATTCCATTTATTTACGTCCATTCTTCTGAAATCGAAAATGTTTTTGAGTTTTATTCTCGCATAAATAATTGAGGTGCAGTGTGGGCGAAATGTCTGAGGCAGTTACGGGATGATGGGTACCCGATGGTATACACCCACACGCCGTACCATCAACAATTCAACAATCACCCTGTACACGTGTCGCAAATACACTGTGTGTTTTGAGCGAGTGAATAATGGCCGCGAAGGTAGAGCTTTCCAAATTGGCCGAGTCTACATCCCCAGGTATGAAAACGCAGAGGAGTATCCAAGGCCAAATCATATGGAATAAGAACATTCACATAAACATACACTCGTTTATTATACGGGCATATTAGAGGTGAAGTGAGCCAAGTGGTATTTTAGAAAAAAAAAGTTAGATGCGTTGTAATATTCTACACGTCTTAAAGTATCGTAAAAGTGAAGTAACCTAAGTTAATACTAGACTCTAATTCGAGTATCGAATACTCGTTCATTTTTCAAGTACTGGTCGTAATTTATGAATGAAGATTTATTTACAAGATTTATTTACAAAATTTATTTACTTTTAGGGTGTTCACTGTCAATACTTAATGTGGAAAGGCATTATATTAGTAAAAACACAATATTCCTTTGTACTTCATTCCACTTTATTTAATATGTAAGGACCGGTTTCGCTCATTACGAGCATCGTCAACTGATAAGAAATATAATTTAACAATGCTATTTATACAAAAATGAACAACAATTGGCATTGAAAAGAAATTACCAATTACATTAAAAGTGATTCTAAATTAACACAAAATTAAGATGTTTAACACATCTAACATATAATTAAAAAAGTCATCTCAGATTAATAAATTTAGAATGGCTTCTTGAAATTGAAAGTAATTACAAACATAATTAAAATTTGGGAAATTTGAAGTTTTACCATATAACTAGTTGGCTCACTTCACCCCTCGAGGGCTCATATTTAATGCAATGCAACCATAGTCCGGTTAGAACTATTAATATATATGTACACAATTTAATTCAATTAAAGACACCACTTACATCCATGCCATTGGGCAGAAATACATAAATCGATTGAAAAAGCTATAAAACTGCAGAAAACGTATAAAACTGTCCGTACTGGAATTCGAACACGTGACCTCCATAACCGAAGCCAACGACGTTGACAACTCGATCACGACGGCGACATTTTTTTTTAAATCACTTGTTATTAAGTAAATAATGTAGCCCTCTGTGGTCCAGTTGGTGATAGCTTTGCCCTGGCGATCAGGCGGGTATGGGTTCAACTCCCAATAAGTAATGTAAGAATGGAACGGTGCCATTGTCTCTTGACTGTATTTTTCTCGTGTTTTAGTGGTAAACTCGCATATTTTTTTTTTTTATCTAATTCAGCTGCATGATTTTTTAATACAATACATATTTTACGAGTACGGAGTGCAAACTAAAACCTGTGGAAGAAAACAAATTGTCATTTACAACCTCAACCGACCATCTCTTTGACTTTAGGAATAACGATTAACATTGGTCACATGACCATAATGTTTCAGTTAAAAATTGAATTTTAACACAGTACCGAAACGTCAAAAATATGATCGAGGACCGTTGGTGTACAAAGTGACCCCAGACAAATTTGCGTAATATTTGCATTGCATTGATTGAGTTTACAATAAACATCAACTAGATATTGTTTGTATTTGGCGAATGGTTGAAATAAGAAGAACTTTGCAATGGGTAAACTATGGTTAACACATTAGAGGCGGGACACGTAAAAATACGTTTATCGCGTACTGTCGGTTGTGTCGGTATATTGACTCATAATTTAATGGTTTCTTCAAAATAACTGCCGCGGCAAGTGACCCTTTTTGACAATAAGCAATAAACCTCATAATTTATTATGCCCTGAATGTTCGTTCACACATAGTATTTTTTTTTAAAAAGGCGCACATGTTTCTCGAATATTTAGGGCATCAGATTTCACACGTCCAGTGATTTTAAATTTGTAGTAATGATGATTTTATACTTTAATTATTTATATAATTGTATGGTATGGATTAATGTTATTTTTCATACAGAATATTTTGAATATTTCATATTGATAACAAGTGGAGTGCTATCTACTAAATTAATAACAGGTTTTTATATTCAGCTTAGAAAAGTAGTGAAATCATGATATGTTTTTTTTTTAATGATGAAACGTCACATATGATTTCTTTGAAAATTTCAGCCAAAAATATTGTTTGGTTTAGAAGTTGTGTTGATTTTAAGAATGTCATATATTTTTGCGCTAATCACTAAAAAACGCCCGCTTATAAACTGTTAATATAACTCGTGAGTTTTCCTGACTTAAAATTAATCGAGAGAATTATTTATTTTCAATATATGTCTAAAAACAAAAAAGGGGCATAAACAAAACTAGCGTCTGGCCACTTTGTTACACAAAAAATATAAAATATTTAGGGTCAAAATTCAGATTACGCTCCTGCTAATACAAATTACCACAGACATTGCGCCGCCATTTGGACTGTGAGATTCTCAAAGGTGTCTCACAATGCGCTCACTGTGCCAGCGGCAAAATAAATTTATAGTGAGCGTAGGTATCACCTCCCTCGTGGTTAAGTGGCGGGTTGTTTTTCTGGCAAATTCTTCAAAGGTAATCATTATGAGACATCGGTTCAAGAACACACGCGAAACCTTGTCGGTACAAGTTCACGATGTCCTGTAATATTAAAATTCAATTAGTAGTTGTTCATATTATTACTATTTTATACCATGTCCGCATGGAGCATGTGGACTCATAATGGAGTTACCCTAAACAAAGCAGTTTCTACCAGATGTGCTCGTTACTCAGTCGCTCAACCTCTCTTATAGAGTAGGGATAGAAGGATAGTGTTAGAACAGGACTAGCTAATCGCTGTCGCTACGTCCCATTTCTTGGGATAGAATGGGTGGGAGAGGGAGCAAAATAAATCGATCAATAAAAACTGTCCGTACTGGGATTCGAACCCGTGACCTTCGTGTTCTAAGCCAGTACTTCCCAACAAATTTCATATCACGGCTCTCTAAGTCTGAAAAAATACTCTTCGTCCCCCCTCAATACAAAACATGTTCTGCGGCTGCCCCCAATTTGGGAAGCACTGTTCTAAGCCAACGACGTTGACACTCGACCACGCAGTCGGTTTTTGTTTGACTAATAATTAAAACAAAAATACTTAGACGCAATATGCACGAGTTTACGTTAGGCTGACCAACAATAAAAAATTGGGAGAAACAGCGATTAGTGTGTCCCTTTTGCTTTCAATATATTTTCCATGTACCGTCCCATTATCAATGTGTAAACTATATGTATAGAGATTTTTTTTAAATGACATTACAGTACCTGACCAAGGGGTACGAATTTTTTAAAAGTCACTCGAGATCAACTCAATAAGACATCACTTACACCTATGCGCAAGATCTCAAGTGTTTTTGGATTATTTTTCCTATGGATTCGGGGGTAATATTTTGGAAAATAATTTTTAATATGATTCTCTTACAATAATAATATTGATATCGTTTAAATATTGCTAGGTAAACTTGTTTTTACCATTCGAATTTATCCATCTGTGAAATCGTTTGGAAGTTGTACCACATTAGCAACCTTTCATCTTCGGAGTGAATAAATTCACTGTAATTCAACCATAATAATTATTAATTGCGAGGAGTAACGCACTGGAAAATAAAGCGATTTCGAATAACTGACATACATTTAAATCATATTATGTTAATTACATTTTTAAAAATGAGCGTAAAAGTATTTTTAGAAAAAGAATTTAACAACAAAGTACTTACAAAGTTTTATCTGTATAAAAATATTGACATAGATATTAAACAAACAAAAACTTACGAATTTTGTAGGCCAATATTCTGAATCGGGTAGAATTTACTTACAGAGAAATCCGTTTCCTTTGGTTGTAAGTATAATACATAGCAAGTGAAAACACATTATTGTATTGAAATATGCTACCTTGTGAAATTTCGAAAACCGGCTTAAACCGAGTTTTAGGCAATATTGGAATTCGAAAACCGGTTTTTGATTAAGTCCTAATTCCAAAATAGGAATATTAAAAATAAGTAAACGGATGGATGTGTTACCGTTCGACTTAAGCACGGATTACAATCTTGGAATCTCACCTGTTTTTCTTCTGCTTGTGGCAAAGACATAAGAAATAAAGTAAATATTCCACCGATTTTATTTTAAGACTGGACCGGTTATGTTGGTCAGTTAATGATCATTCCAACTAATGACATATTTCATATGTTGACAATACGGGGTTTTTGAATCTATTTCGGGCTGAAATAGCTTAAAAGTTTTAAGGCATATAAGGTGTAGAAATTATAAAAATATTTTAAACATTAATGGATTTTATTTGTAATTATGGCCTAAAAATTAAATAATGTTTAAAATATTTTAGTATATAATGATCATAATGCAATTTTCCAGTATATGTATATGGATTATGGAGCAAAGACTGACACCCAAATTTTTACAAATATGCACCAATTCATATATTAAGTAAATAGTCCTGAAATTCTCACGACTAAGATGCTCTCAATTTCTTCCTACGTGGCCGAAACTATAACTAAAAACTTTTGTTTCTTAAAACTTGTTCCTCGCGTAGGTCATACGAGTCACCAGTTTCAAGGGCTGTTCAACTGATCAATTCATTGCCTTGAGAAGTGGGCATTTTTAGTATCAATATTTGTCAACTGTTAGTTAAGTTTTATTTATTTATTTATTGATGTATTATGTAGTTTTTCATGGTGAATTGGCATCAGCTATATTTCCATGTACTGTCCTTCTGATTTAAACCAATAAACAATTATAATATATGCCCACAATTTTTAAGAAATTTCAAGAGTTACTTCCAAAAATGTTACGAGTCTGTAATTTACTATCAAGTCGGATTTTCACTGGGTGGTCGGTCAAACACAAAGCGTGGTAAAGCGCCCACATGTAATAACGAGTGGAATGTTCACATATTATTTTCTAATTATTGTAAAATGTATTTTCTCGTTGTAACGCGTAAGAAAATGTTATAACGGAATGAAGATTTCGCTGCTCCTTCGGGCGACTGACTGTACACGAGTTAATTAATGAATTACGAATGATTAAGAAGCGACACAATTAAGTCATTAAGGTAAAACAAAAGAGAATGTTCACGTGTATAATAATAATTAAACATGACTCCTGATTGGGAGGAAATCATCTCATATCAGAATCACGTAATTTTAATGTAAACACCCCAAATGTAAACCTTTTTGTGACAAAATAATTCGACTTAAAACCAGGGTCGCGGAGTTGGAGTCATGTGTTTTTTTTTCCGTTGGTGGATACGGAGTCGGAAAAATCGGGAGAAAATAATTCAAAGATATTGAAAAATTATTAGTCTATTTATCATATTGATTGTTGAAATGTACTATCACTATTCTAGTGACTAAAATGATCTGACAGTATACAGATGTGTAAGTAAAACGGAAATTATGAACAAAATAAAATCGGATTCAGTTTTTAATTTTAAAGACGAGTCGGATTAGTTTCGTCCACAGTTATGTTAAAAACCCCGCAGCATTCAGTAGTAAGAAAATACATTCCCAGAAATAATCTTCCAAAATCAATGGATCACCTCTTCTGTAACCGTTTTGCTAAGCACACGTAATTATTATACCTTGTTATTTTATCCGTTCAATAAATCTATATTTGTATTGTATAGTTGATACTCTTGTTTAATAATTCGTCTAAAATAAAAATAGATGAAGAATATTGGATGAACGTAAATTCAAACACTACCAGTCTAACTAACAAACTAGACTAGCCAATAATAATGATGATTCAACAGAATATGCACAGTGTCAACTATTCAGTTGTACAATAAAAAGTGCATAAACTAATTTATTCACTTGAACAGACTTCGCGATTTTACCTTGTGAATAATGAATACATGCATTTAATGATGTGCAAAGACCGCACGTGTTTTGTGCCAAGGTAGCAACAATGATTAAAAAAATGCATACATAGATCGCGTCAAAGGACCATTTACTTACAGCTTTTTTTACTTTGAATTGAGACGATGCGTCAGTCTTTTTTGTTTCAGTTTTATTCTTTGCCTTTCTGAATTGAGTACCTGGACATACAGCGATCAATTTGATTAGTAAAGTTTTTTTAGTACCCAATATGACTGTATCTTAGGTAACATTTTATATATGGTGTTAATGCATTCATTGTTTTACCTGGTAAGTGGTAACCCCAGCGGACAATAAGCCTGAGATTTTACCGCATAAATTTATCAGAAGAATTAATTATACGCGTATTTATGTACATTTAGAAGAAAAAAACAGATCTACCTCCCACACGCTCTGAAATCCGCCCAAATGGTTTTAATTTTGACCAAGAGTTTTTGCCGCATAAGATAAATTATGGATGGAAGAGAAAATGAAATACGATGGGACTGGATATTTTGTTGTAAAAATAGCTCCAGATAAGCTTACGGCAGTATTTTTTTCCAGTCAGCTTATTCGGGAATAATAATATATTTAAAACCCAATATATGTACGGAATGCTCTGAAATTCTCCCGAAAAATATAAATAGGATAACGCCCTAGTAGAGTATTGCTGATGATAGTTTGATTGTTTTGATTGGTAATAATAGCATGTTGTGGAGGAAGGGTAACCTACTTTAACGCAAACGAACAACTAGAAATTAATGAATTTAATCAATGAATTAACCTCCTAAATGACCAAACAAATATTTATATATCACTATTACTTAAGTCATTAAAGGAAGCTTGAGTAATTACTGCTAATCATTTAAATTTTGGCGCATTTGCTTTAACGGTGAATTAATAATACCGAGAAAGTTTCTTTAATTAGAACAACTTAAAGTAAAGTTATTAAATCGAATGCTTTGTTTTGAATTGAAAGTTGGGATGTTGGAGTATTCGCTTCGTTCCCCCCCCTCCCCTCACACCATTGTTTAAAATATATTTCTTTTTAATTCACAAAAAAAAAACAATAATCCAGCGATTCAACGATTCCTCAACAGGAGCTCTGAGATTGTTCCCCAGGGAGAGATTTCCCAGCGGTCGGGAGCCCTTGTTATAGTGCAGTGATGGACAAACCGCGGCCCTTTTTGAATTTTGTGACGGCCCTTAAATCTCTTTCTCAAACATATTTGTTCACGTAAAAAAATATTTAATAAAAGTAAGCAAGCTTTTTATTCAATGAAAGAGAATAAATCGGTCCATAGAAACAGGCTTACAAATATTATGTCAAATTTTAAAAAAAAGTTAAAAATTAACAAAGACCAAGAACGCATTAACTTATGAATTGCATTTATAAATGAAACATAAATAATTATATGACAACGAAACAATTTATAATAAGCAAGTACTCATAATCCTTTTTTTGCATGGCTTATTTATTTTCGAAATAACACGGTCAAAATAATATAATGGAATCTATTACTCATTTATCTAAATTCACTTAATCTTTTTTACACGGTTTTAAGGCTGTTTTACATATAACGTACATATGTTCTGTATAAAAAAAGGATTGAGCGTACTTAAAATCATTTTTTTCTTTGCGGCCCGTACCCACGATAGTTTGTTTTATGCGGCCCGCTAGAAGGTAAAGGTTGTGCATCACTGTTATAGTGTATAATTTTTATTTTAACATAGTTCTAACGATGGCGAAAAACCGAAATAGCTATCAACCGATTCATAAAATTCTTTTGGGATTTAATGTTTTGATATTTCTACCATATAAATTTATGTAAATATTGATCGATGCTGCGTACGCCTTTCTGGCTTTCCATACAAGATATTTAATATAATATTTATACAACACACACAACACGAGGCAGCGGTTGAATTTTCTAAATTAATAATAAGAAACCAGATATTTATGCAGTTGAATACCAACCAAAACCGACAAACTGTCAGCATATCTTCTAGTGTCAAATTACAATGTTGATTGAATATTTTGACACGTCGTATTATTTTCACAAATAACACATACGTACCACCCACCACCGTTAAAACAATGAGCCCCAACAGCGTCCAATAGACAGATCTGTGAAATGTGCCAATCATATAAAAAAAACACATTAATCGATCACGCTACATAATACTTATATACATATTAAATATATAAATGTATACATATTACAAATTCTAGCAGTTCTAAGATTTATGAAAATGACAAAAATCGACAGATTCAACGATAAAACAGTTTCTCACTTTTGGTCATTCTGCAGGAGAGCGAAATGAATGTTTGAAAACTTTAGATCAGGGGAGGGCCAAATTCACGAATTCAAAATGAGCGGCGGGCCGCAAGTAAAATACCATTTGTATATGTAAACCATTTATTATCATGAAAAAAAAACAACCTAATGAGAGGAATGGAACTGTTTTACGTCTTTTAACATTTTTTAAAATTCAGGTGTTAATTTTGTAGTCAAGATTCTTAAAACTACTCGTAAATGTACATCGATGATGTTTGATCGTAGAGGTTCATTATTTAAAAATGTTTGTTCACATATATAAGATTAATCCAAAAATAATGATTATTATATTTATTTTTAATCTTTTTTAAAAAATGCGTTAAAAGATGAGAACGTGAATCTTTTTCAAAAATATAATATTGCTCGCGGGCCGCAGAAAAATACGCGACGGGCCACATGCGGCACGCAGTTTGCCTGTGCCTGCTTTAGATTAAAAATGAATAGCGAGTTCTTGGAAATAGATAAAAACTTTAGCAGGAATCAATTGAACAAATCAGAGTTCCTCAGCGGGAACGGGCACAAATTTTTTTTTAGGGGAGCCACAGTACGGTTTTAGGTGGCCACGGGTAAATTTTGCGAGATTTATAAATCGTTGTGTTTTAGAAATAGGAAAATCTGAGAAGAGCTAAAGAAAAAAATCACTCGCAGCGTTCATTTTGGGAAATCTGTAAATTCCTGGGTTTTTGGATTAGAAATTCTCGGAAGACCTAAAAAAAGTCTCACGTCGTTTCATTTTCGGAGATCCTTAAAAGTTATACTTAAATATTACAAAACAGATATGGGGGGCACGGGAACAAAAAGGTGGAGAAACTTAGTAAATAACATTTGTATTTCGTTACACGGCAAATTGACTAAGATGACTGGTGAGTTAACTCATTTGTGGATTCGAAATACAAATCTTGTATTTTTTTTAAAATCTGCGGTTAGTGGTATATTTAAAAAAAAACACACACACACACAAATAGATAAGTACCTTCAGTTAATTCGCTGTTAATTGAATAATTGACAGTCGATCATTTCGTCGGATCGATTAATTGTACCAAGTTGGGTTCAAATAATGAAAAGGTCAAATGAAATAATAAAAAGTTAAATTATAATTTTATAATCACAGATGGGCAGGTGGTTATAAATAATTAAAAATGCAAAGTGAGCGTGTACTTATGTCCAATCAATTTTATAATCACTCATAAAACACGAATTGGGGGTAATTAATTATTTAATGCCGGTCACGGTTATTTGTTTTGAAATTACGTCGTTGTTACTTGTGACTAGAGATACCAACTATTGGTTCGAAAAACTTGATCAAGATTAATTAAGATTTAATAATAAAAATATCATTAAATGTTACGAGCATTATTCGAATAGTAAAGCGACGTCTCATCGCCTTTCTTTTTATAGAAGGCTTCCCATTCGTTGGTAACCAGCTAGATGGAAGATCTATCTTTATCTGTTCGCGCTGATGATAGTCAAGTTGTAATTTAACAAGAGCCCTTTTTTAATAGCCGATATGATTAACGCACATTAAGAGCAAAATAAGTCAATATGCTGTAAAGAAAAAAATATATAATACGATTACACTCACACCTAAATATTTGTTTACGTTGTCCACTAAAAATAACGAATACTAAGCTCGATTCCCAGAAACAAAAAATAAACAAATAACAGATTTCCTAATTACGATAATAATAAACAAAAAAAATCATTAGATGCTTGCACATTAGACGTGTCAAAAAATTTCTGGCGATCAACTTAACATCGTATAAGTAGTATGTATGTTAGGTACGATCGCAAAAATATTGTTTTGTTAATAATATCAAAACTAGATATCTCGTTTTCTAATGTATCGCGACGATAATCTAACAAACGTCGACGAAATACTGAAATTCAACGTAAATCAACTGTACCGGTCCCTTAGTCGATTGGTCAACGCTCTAGAACGTTCGAATCTCCATCGGGAACTGTTCATGGATTGGTATTAAAATGCATGGATGTATAACCTAATTCGTACACATTTCATACTAAAACGGGGCGTAGCGAAAGCGATTACCTAACTTATAGTCCTTTTTAAGTCCAGTTCTTCTATCCTTATTTCGAAAAAACAGAGTTTAGCGATTGAATGATAACCTGGTCCTGTAAAATTTTCTTGAAACAACAAGTACTTACTCAGATAATCTATTAAGGCGAAATGTTAAAAATCAATTCAACATTTCGTTGACTAATGGTAATAATGGTTGGACATTATCGTTGACTTTCATCAATTTCCCTATTGATGTTTACCAACAACGTGGTTTTGACGATATTTTACTGGAAAAAAAATGGTTTCATCAGGTATATAGGAACAGGTATTAACTCATTAATATTATCGCGAATGGAATGCATTTACGGGGAATTAAGTACTTACTAAAATATTCAATAGATTACAAACGTCACAACCAAAACAATAGCAAAATTCTACAGAAAATCAACAACGTAGAGTGATTATTTAGTAATTACAAAAACAGGCAGACATATTATTCAGTTTCCCATAATCTATATATGGGTAAATAAACATACCTAAATACGTCGAGTATTAATAGATTCCAAATAAAATTTTGAATATTCTCATTAATTAAGAAGATAGCATACAATCTACGCTATCAATGAATAATGATATCTTTATGTAGGTATACATTTACGCTGTATGTTATGTATGTTGATATAAAATACGAATCAAGCAGTAGTTTATTCTTTACTCGTTGAGTTTTTTTTTTAATACAACCATATTTAGACATGGTTCCTATTTAGGTATAACCTAAATTTGAAATTAAGTAGGTAGATATGATAATAATAGGGAAGAATATATTATTTATCTATGCGGGAACAGAAGAGAGAATTATGTTTAAATTGAAATAAATACGATTTAAAAAGTATAGGTATCATTATATTTTCAATAAAGCATGCTTAATGCAAAACTTGTGATCAGGAAGAAGGATTTTCCAGGACGGGGTGTGGCTTAAACTTCAGGGTGGTTCGGTTTTTCACCGGGAAAACATTTTCTTCAGACAGGATCTGAAAGATTATAGAACTGAAATAAAATACAGTTATTTTTTTGGTTTCAATCAAGACTCACAAATTCAATATCGGCTAGCAAATATGATAAATACCGATAACTGATTCTCGACGAACAGCCATAAAAATAAAAGCCGGCAGTCTTTTCCGTGAATACTATAGAATCCGAATTCAAATAGTGCAGGGATACCAAACGGAATTATTAGTAATGTATGCTGTAATTACGAAAAATAATAATAACAAAATAGTCGATATTATTGACATGGGGGTGTGCACTGTAAGGCTCCAGGTGAATTCGCATGGCGGGGTAAATTTCAATGGCGCTCTTGAACTCACGGTGAACTCGGAAGGTCGGGGGAAAACAGGATTCAGTTAAACACAAATCCCATATAAATATACAGCATTGTTTAATAAGTTGCACTGCAAAGCAATATAGCTTAGTCAGAAGCAAGAAGCAATGAAATAATCAATGCACTTGATTCCATTCAACGGATCAATGAACAGACAGATTTATCTCGTACGTTTTTTGACATTTCATACGAAGTCGTGTAGTTTATTCGATTCACAAATCGATTCGTAAAAAAGAATAGTTAAAAGTGCCGTAACTGGCTATTTATGGTTATTTAAATATTGGCATATATGTATATAGAGTGAGTTATAAATTGGCTTACCTTTCAATCGCAAAACAAATAAATCCAATCCGAAATTGCGAGATCTCTCGGGGTACACAGAAAATTCACTTAACTTTATGATTCATCCCCTCATACACGAAAGCCTGTTGTTATTTCGTATTTTTGACAAAAAACATATAGCACTAGGCCTTCTGATCATAACTTCATTTAAACTCATAAGGTGTCATTCACAATTTATTAATTTGCTAGTTGATTTAAAAGCACATAATAACAACAAATAATAATGGAACACAACGCAGCAACACAAACACACCCGCCCGCAGTAACTATTCGTCTTTGACTAAAATCTAGCGTAATAAAATTGCCACACTCTAAAATATATTTCTATTTATATAAACACTGGCAATAACCAGTTTTTCGTGTTTTTTGAGGAATCATTTTGGAAAGAATTGAATAAACGTTAATAAATTCGTGATAGATAACGAATTTTAAAATATCAGTTAATAAAAATGTGTACTTAATTAACAGAGATGTTTTATATTTATCACATTATTATTTAGCATGATAATTTTATTACTTCCATATTTGTATATTAAATTTTTTGTAAGTATGTATTCCAAAGGAAATTTAATTAATTAAAACGATCTCTTATAAATTACGGTGACTAAACATACATTATATGATTGATATTCATTTATCTTGTGAATTAAATCGTTAATTAATAATTCACATACAAAAATATAAAGCTAACGTTTTATCGGCACTCACTAGCGGCTCGGCGCCGGATTCGTCCATTTACATGTGCTATTTTTTAATACAACAGTAAAACCCCCATTTACGCTATAGACGGGACCGTGTAATTGGGGGTATTAATCTCATACAAAATTAGGAATTTGGTTTTTTTCCGCAGAAAACGCAAAACTAAGATTTCCCTTAGTTTTGCAAAACAAAAATATGGACGAAATATTTAATTTTTTTAGTAGTAAATATCCCGCACACAGTCAGACACCCAGCTATGTGTGTATAGCCTGGCACGTGTTGAATACACAGACGCTAGCCAACATTTGACTGTATGCGAGGCATAGACGACAATGGAATGTGACCGTGCAATTGGGGGATTCGCGGCGAATTTTTCAAGCCAGCGCGTAATTCGAGGTAGTGTAATTGGGGGTTCCACTGTATATAGTTACTTGATTGTGTGGCTGTGACTTTAAAATATTTTACAAATAAACAAATAAGTTTCTCAAATATTAAAACTATTGAATTTTAATTTAAGATTTCGACTGAAGGTGCTTGGTGGAATTCCAATACTAAATTTGAATCATTCAAATTATGTACATTCTCACAGATTTTTTCACTAACGACCCGGGTTTCGCCTTTCGGCATCTTCAGGCATTCAAGTGCACGGATGAACTTGAACTGATGCTTAGTAAATGAATGTTTCGTGTTTATGCAATAAATAAAATGTATCACCGAGTTTAAAGCCATTGCTGGCGAAAAGGATAAGCTATTGGGAATGTCCACCGATTCGAATAGTGAGTGGTTTTAAGAATTATATTTATTTGTTTGTCGGAAAAGGTTTTATGATTATATTTATATAGAGTATAGAAGTGGAGAGACCGGCATATTTAATATTTCATTTAAAATCGGAAGGCTATTCAGCTGTGCTCTGTTTATTTCCAAATTTTCCTGGAAAAAGAGCTTATGACCCCTCTTCAGCCCACCTCTGATCTGATCTCTTAGTAGAGCTATTAATACCAAGCTACAGAATTCAGGGCATAATATTTTTTGGTCTAAGCTAAGCATTCCCTTTGTTGCATCAAATTAAATATAAGTAGGTATAAGGTTACGTAGTTACCATATGTGTTATTCTGATTATTGCATCATGGAAATAATTCGTTTTTGCATCCAATCCCTTTTTACAAAGCCAATATATTAATTAAATTAAAACTCATTTAACCAATAAGGACATTTATTAGATTTAACATGAAACTTGTTATCAATGTTACCATGGTCACCAAGCATTTGTTTATTGGCATGATATTTTAAATCCTGGTATGACATATGAATTTCCATTTTAGAAGTTATATTTCTTGTGGGATTGCACAAATAGTTTGAGCATAATCATAAAATGGATGAAAATGATGAAATAAAACCTTTAGAGATTTACTCAGTAATTGGATTTGATGGTAAGATAATGAAGATTCTTATAAATCGATTATTTTCCTTATGCTTTTGATTCTTTCTATTTGAATGGAGTACCTATAGCAGGGTTTTCCAAACATTTTCTGGAATGGAACACTTTGCAAGTCTGAGAAATATAACGGAACACTTAGCTGAATTTTTAAGATTTTTTTTTAAACTGTGTTGCAGCATATAAATCCATTCGGAACACCTACTCTGAGAGTAGGTGTTAGTTTGGGAAACCCTGATAGGTCAGGGTTTCTCAAAAAAGGGCATTGATATTGAATATCAGGAAACATGTTAGTTAGTTTACCCAATCAATCACAGTCCACATAATTTCACTCGCATTCATAATCATTAACACAGCTTCCAACAATGTGTGAATATCAAGTATTATACCAGTAATTACTTTTAGGGTGTGCACTGTCAGTAAACTAATATTTAAAACCAAATACCAATTCTTTGCTGCATGTATTCTTCTCTGCCGCTTTATGGTATTAAGTCACAGCATTTAAGACTGACATTGACATATATTATTTGGGCTAGGGGGATTTGACTTTGTAAAAACTACTCTCTCTATCGTTGGCCATGGAGCAACTTTGCAACCTACGAACCAATTCTTCTAACCTGACAGATATTAAAATTTTGAAAGACCATGCTTCTTTTAGAATGCAAAGCAATTGGTTGGTCGTGGATAATAGTGAAGGTGACCCATGATTTCATTTAATTTATTATTTGCAGGAAATACCATAAAAGGCCTTAACTGTCATCCTGATGGCATCCACATTGTTTTTCCCATGGGGGATAAGTTGTGCATACAAAACTGGAACACCAAAAAAATATGCTTCCTCTCAGGCCATACAAATACAATATCCACTGTGGCAATATCTTCGAAGGGGACCTATGTTGGCTCGGGACAAATAAACCATATCGGATTTAAAGCTGCCGTGATTCTATGGGACTTTGATAAGAAAATTTTACTTTCGAAACACGAGCTCCACAAGGTTTACGTTATTTCAACATAAAATTTCATTGTACTCCTCTATAATTTACTTAACACTAACAAAACAAGTTAAATACAATAATTGAGTTCGACAGAGAAAAGTTAAATCAGGCAACCGAAAAACGAAATAAAAAAGGTTTTTTTAAATTATTTGTCTATATTACAAAGTACGTATGACAAGAGAAATATATTTTAAAGATCAATAATTATAAACAGGTATTCTTTGACGTACGTCGATTCGTACTTACGACTGAAAAAAAATAACATTTTTTCTTCAACTACACTTGATCCTTTTCCCTCTTATGCCAGTCACTGACCTCCAGCAATTGCAGTTACTATGACACCACCCAGCGAAGTTGGGATCTTCTAATGTTTAGTTTTTCCTTAGTGGTAGTATATGTGAGACATTTTGTTGGTTTACATTCATCCATGAATGTAAATATGTTCGGCCCAGCCTAGGTGTTGAGTTTTAAAAAATCTGACTTACTGTAGAGGTTATTAAGTTCATGGCCTTGTTGACATTGTCAGATGTATGTCATCTTTTCAAACAGCACCAAAAATTCTGAGCATTGACAAGGGATTCAAAATACACAAACTAGTCTATCGTTTTGATGTTTTGATTATTGAGGATGAAGTAATCCATTTGTAGTTTTGGTTATATGACTGGCCTAAATATAATTAGTTTTTTTTTAATTCAATCCAATGCCACAAAGACTTCAACAACACTATTCTTCGAACAGTCAATGGTATCAATGTCATCTGCATATGCTGGAATCAGTACTGATTCCGATAAGTTTAGCTTAGAGTCTCGTATGACTTTTTCGAGGGAATGTTGTAGGGTTACAGAATTTATTTGATGTGCTTACATTCATGGCACATTTTCATTTTATATAAGGTTTAAAATAGCTTTTCATTAGGTGCGGGTGGAATCACTATGTTTCTCCCATGATGAATCGCTGATGATATCCATCGGAGGTCGAGATTGTGGTCAAATTGTCGTTTGGAATACAGAAACAGGAAACGCGTGCTATACTGCTGCAGCTTCTAAGGTTACCACCGGTGATGCTGTGACTGCCTCATCACTTCAAAGACGAAGCAATTCTTTTATCACTGGAGGAGATGGTATTTATTGTTTTCTTATACAATATATATTTTTATAGTTAACAATAGACAGAAGAACTGCTTAAATAAAAGATGAATCAAATATACCATTACTGTGAATTGTATGGCCTGTTATTTTTCTACACGTCGTCAAAATAGGTTGAACATCTCAGAACAGGGCTGCAGCATAATGTTTCTTGTATGGTGTAGTTATGGAATGAATGTCTCAATTATTTCAGGAACTCTTCGTGTCTGGAATATAGACCTCACGACAAAAACACTTTCAGTTGTCGATGTTGCTATGGGGAAACTGAAGAGATATATTGTCTGCATAACAATAAGTGATGATGACACGTATGGATATTGTGGAACAACGTAAGTAGAAAACTAAGCTTTATCTAATTTATTGTATTTTTACAATCTGTCCATAACAACCATCGCAGTTATTAATATATCACCTCTCTCCTCAAATTTGGTGCATAAAGACTTTTATGCTTTTCTTTTAAATAATAACCAGGATATAAACTTTACAAGAAATTGTATTTTTACCAGGACTTGTTGGTCCTCTCTTTTTACCAGGGGATAAGGAATAGATGAGATAAAGTCGTAAACTCCATACATCTAAGCTTTTGAATATGTATAATAAGTATATTAATGTACACCAACTGGTAATTTAAACCATGTATCTCCGAAAACTAAATCACTATGCAACAAATAAGAGTAAATTTTGTTCTGTAATCAGATAGGTCAACTGTAATTATAAAAAATAACTCCAATTTGGTTTTCCTTTTCAGTTCTGGAGATATTGTAAAGATTAATATAGGTTATCCATCAGAACCTAATGTGATGCCTATGCATAAGCCATCAATGTCTGGATGTTATGCAAAATGCGGTGTGTGGAAAAAAAGTGCTACAAGACCTGAAATAGTGTGCTATTGTTCAGGTGAGAAAATAATCTATCAGGTCTCACATAAGTATGTCAAGACATTTTATCTTAAACATTCCTGGCCAGAGGTTGAGTTTTCAAAATCATCTAGATACTATGAAGGATAGGGATAATGAACATATTTCGTGTCTAAAAAGTTCAGATTTTTTCATATTTTGAAAGTTTGTTAATATAAAAGTGGATAGCTTTCCATCCCATTTTTGATGAAAAAAAAGTAAGTGAACTCTATTCTAGACCTCTTCTGCCATAAAGAATCTGACTTTGAGTTATCAACTATTAAATTTGATAAAAATTCTTTAGGTGCTCAAAGTATTCTTATATTGAACGAAGAATTGATTATCGTCGGTGGAGGAGATGGCACAGTAGACTGTCTGAAGGAAATCAAAAGAAAAACAGAGCTGCCGAAAGAAAAACTATGTTCTCCAGTTTCACCAAATTTCAAAGCTGTGAGTGAAAATGTAACTTTTTAAGAATCATAGCTATCATGATATTTTTTAATGAACTTTGCCGATGTTGAGATGATGATTTTAGGAATTTGAATTGTCATCATCAAAAGCAGTTCTTGTTATTATACTTTATCTTAAAATACTCTTTCATACGGTATGCAATAAAGTCAAACATTTTTTGAATGAAAATATTAGCATGACTTAATAAACTTTCAGATAAAAACAAAGAAACTCAATGGATCAATCACATCAATTCAGACAATGGAGATTAACGTCAATAAAGGCAAAGAGAAAATATTGCTTGTCGGGACAAAAATGAGCGAAATATATTCAATAAATTTGAAAACGTTTCAAACAACACTGATTATCACATGCCACAACTGCTCTGTTAATGATATTGCATTCCCAAAGTAAGTGTCATTGTATTTGATGGCTCATATTTGAATAAGCCGAACATGATCTGAAGCCTGTCCTTCTTTTATTTAAGGAGTATGTCAGATGTGTTTGCGACAGCGGGGAGTGGAGACATAAGAGTTTGGGCCCTCAAATCTTGCCAAGAATTACTACGAATTCAGGTTGCCAACTTTGTGTGCACAGGTGTTTTATTTGCAGCTGATGGAAAGTCTATTGTTTCAGGTAAAGTTTGCAATCAAATAATTTTCTATTCGCCTGCTGTGAAAAGTTACCGAGCTATAAATAAGTTCATGTTCATATTCAGAATTATAAAATGATCAGCAGCCTTTTCTATCTCAATTCTGGTGTAATCGGACACAACAAAAGAATAAAGTCAAAACCAAACAAACGTACCTTAGTGCTCTGCTGTGAGAAGTTAATTCGCATTTGCTCTCAAGTTGATTCAAGAGCACACTTAATAAGATGCCTGTAAAGTGCTAATTATGCCTTGGGAAGCTGTAGATTGACCATATAAAATGAGCAAGCAATATATCTGTGTGCGATAGAAAAAATGTGTTGTCTTAAATCGGTACTTTTCAGGAGAGCCAAAACATGATTTGCTTGCATGATTTTGATGTAAATTGTGACGTTTGATTTGAGTGTGAAATTTACTTATTCAACAGCGCTGATTTGACTTGTCCTGCTATAGCAGTGGTTCTTAACCTTTTTGAAGTCACGGTGCACTTTTGATCATGGGAGAAAGTGGCGGTACACAAGAACTAAGAGATCGAAAAAAATATGTGGACATAATTTGTTTTTGACCTTTTCGGTTTTCACTATTTTGCGTAATTTTTCGTTTTTACCAATTTTTTCACGGTGCACCGGTTAAGAACCACTGTGCTATAGTATATTCAACTCATTATTCAATATTTAACGCTCATTTCCTTTCGCACACAGATATATTAGCCATTGAAAAAAACTATATAATTTATGGGACCCTTCTAAAATGACAACACATGAAAAAATGTTATGTTCTACAGGTTTTGTTACGATTTCAGTGAAGATGAATCAATGCAATTTGGTTGATTTTGTTAATTGAATCATGTACATCAGGGTTTAACGGTGGGCCATGTGTCCCCCCAGGGGGGCACAGCGTGTTGTAAGGGGGCCACAGAGATTTATTTTTGTTTTGGAGAGCCACAACACAGTTCAGGGGGCCACGGGTAATTTTGAGCAAATTGAGGATTTCAAATTCCTCAGTGAGCTAAAAAAAAAAAGGTCTTTCGGAGATGTTCTGGGAAAAAGTATACCAAATCGGGGATTTCATATTCCTCGGTGAGATAAAAAACAAATGGTCTTTCGGAGATGTTCTGGGAAAAAGTATACCAAATCAGGGATTTCAAATTCCTCGGTCAGCTAAAAAAAAGGTCTTTCGGAGATGTTCTGGGAAAAAGTATACCAAATCGGGGATTTCGAATTCCTCGGTCAGCTAAAAAAAAAAAGGTATGGGGGCCACAGAAAAATAAAGACACTCAAAAGAGGCCACGCTCCCAAAAAGGTTGAGAAACACTGATTTACATGATATACCGCTAAACAAAAACTGTGAGATTTTTTTTCATCAGGAATCAGGTAGGATATTCGAGAGACAGACCAATAATTTACTTACTAGATAGATGATGTTGTCGAATTTTGTAAGCTAAGAGCATCAGACCAACCCACTAGTTAAGGGAGGAACAGAGAGTTGTGGCGGTAAACCATGACTGTATTATTATAACTTACATATACCAAATTATTATACATTTAACAAATCCATCTTTCACATGTATCTATTTTTCTCAGCATCTCAAAGTAGAGTTGTCAAGTCAAATAAATAACATTTATTCTCAACTAAATATGAAATTAGATTAGTCGATATATTATCTGGCTCGTTCTGTCGGCAAATATTATATTATTTAAAAAATATATGTTTACTTAGTCTGCTGAATACGTGAAGTCAGAATAGCTATCAACAATGTTTAATAATTCTTGTAAATAAGTAATAAGTTATTACTTATTACTAAACACATGACGATTTTTTACCCTATTTCGAGAATTAATATAACATATTTTTTTAGCTTGGAATGATGGATGTATTAGAGCATTTACCCCTCTCACTGGACAACTGATGTACTGCATATTAAATGCTCATAATAAAGGAACTTCAGCAATAGCAATGACAGACGATGGTAAAACTATAATATCAGGAGGATGTGAAGGACAGGTATACATTTAACATCAAACTATTGTTATATAATATCTTCAAATAGTGAATTGAAACATATTTTTGATTCCAAATAACAGGTACGGGTGTGGTCTATAGAACCACAGAAGCAAACACTTGAAGGTGTCTTGAAAGAACACAAGTGTCCCGTGGCGGCCATCAAGATAAATAACATCAATACAGAAGCTGTGAGCGCAGGAACAGATGGTTCATGTATAATATGGGATATAATGTAAGTATATTGAAATACCAAATGAATTTTTAGTTAGTCTGATAAATAGTTTATATTCAGGTTACTCATAGTGACATATGTTATAATCCTTAAGTATCATTATTGATCATCAGACTAAATTAATCTACTATTTACATAATAATTAATGAATATTGTGAGTATATTTTAACCTTTGAACGTCCAGTGGTCCATTTATGTAGAGACCGTGGATTTTCGTCGTTCCCTGCCCAACGGTCCATAGAGGGACCAACGAGTATGGCGAGTTTCACGACAGGATTACATTGGTTTACAATAACAGTATACTAAATATGGATATAAGATTAAATAAATAATCACATCTATAAAAAAGAAAATAAATCAATACCTCACTTTGTACATATTTTATGAAATTTACAGAAACTTATGCAGACGCCAGATATTGTTTGCGAACACTGTCTTTATGTGTGTTTGTTACGAGCCAACAGGATGTCAAATTCTCACTGGGGGATCAGACAGACGAGTTGCTTATTGGGAAGCGGGAAGTGGCAATTTAGCACGAGTAGTAAGAAATCTGTTACCCTATAAAAAATATACTATTTATCTTAAAGCATTGGTACTCAACCCTGACTGCTGTGGTAGGCTTCATTCAAGATTGAAAAAACTAGTGGCGAGTAAAAGCCGTTTTTTTTCTAAATAAAATACTACGATTTCAACAGCTGGTTTCGTCATACACTACCTGATGGTCCCGTAAGGGACCAGAGAGTAAGGTAAATTTCGCGATTGAATTACATTGATTTAAAATAAAAGTATACAAAATATAAATATTAGAATACATAGATAATGCCTTCAACATAATGAATCATAATTTTATTTTGTATTTCAATAAATATTTATGTCTAATGGACTCATTTAAAATGACTATGTTTATGTTGTGTTTTTTAAGTTGACTACTCAGTTTTTTCTACTGGCGAGCAACCAAATATTCCTGTTTTTAACTCCCCATACATTATTGATGCAACACGGATTTATTGCATTTAAAAAATATATTAACTCTCATATTTATTACTGGAAATAATAAAAATATGTCTGTATCTGCAACAAAGTAATTGTTATGAATTTAAAAAAAAACTTTTTTTTAGAAAGCTTTTTATTTTACCATAATACGTTTAGTGGTTTTTGAAATATAATTATTTTTACCAGTGTCCAATATCAAACATTGATAATGCAAAAAAATACTTGGGCAGCGAACTACTCGTATTGGGCATAGTGCATGGGCTGATAAAGGTTTAACATTTATAGACTTGTGAGGACATTGACATAAAAAATACTTTCTACATTCAATTGTATTTATTTAACAATTTGCGATGGGCACATGTGCTTTCGGGCTCGGGTTGGGCAAATCTGCCATATGGAAAACAAGTTCCAAATATATATGTATACCTTATAACTTTATAATATTCTACTTTTAAGATAGAAGCTTCCAGAAACTACACTGTAAATACTCTAGATATAAATAATTCTGGGGAATATTTTGTGACTGGAGATAATAACCAAAAAGTGAAGGCAAGTATTACTATTATTATAACTAAGTTAAAGCAATAAAAAAATATTTTATTTATTGTAATAGGTATATTGTTCTATTAGTGCTTTTTAATAAATTTGCTAAATTTGCTAATTTGCTAATTAAAAGTGCTAAAATTTTTTGAACTATAATGTTAACAAGTGCAAATAATTTAAAAAATATATATTTTTATATTGGTTTATTCATCTATCTTGGCACGAGTGAAACTCACAATATAAAGTAGAAATATATAAACGACACAATCGTAAATGTAGATCATTCAAATGCACTAAAATACAAAAAATAATCAAAATCAAATTATCAGTTTCAAATGTTATATTATGATACAACTTGTGCTGAATTAAAATGTCTCGTTTCAGTTGTGGAAATATCAAGAAGGAATCTACACCCACGTAGGATTGGGACACTCTGGGGTTATAACAACAGCAAAATTTACACCTGACAATCAATACATTATAAGCGGCAGTGGATCTGGTAGTATTTTCATTTGGAAGTTTCCAAAGGTGATGATTAATGCTTAGAAATATCACATCAAGCAATAATTTATATTATATGGATTGATAGAAACAAATATAGCTCTTTAAAGCTTTACTTACTAGTACAATTTGGCTGTCAATATTAAATTTTTCCGTACTATATATTATGTCAACTAAAGAGCAAAGGTTCATGTATAGTAAAATAATATAATTTTATTTTGGAGAACATTAAACAATGATTAATTGTTCTGTCTTCAGGAATATTTGCAAACACCTTCGACTGTGAGTTCAGCAAAATCAGGAAAGAGCGCAGTGCGACTTAAATTGGGTGTAAACAAAGATGAAAATATATGCACAATGAATACTTCAAGAAGTAGCATCATATCTTCTTGCCCATGTACTTGTAAAGAACAGCCATCAGATAGTAATAAAAAACATAGCAAGTATATAGAATTTTCAGTTCCCGATTGTAATTAAATTTGACACCTGAATTAAGTAATCATTTAACATATAAATAACAAAATTTGGGTCAATTACCTCATTAAAAAATTTCATTTTGGAAACCACAACTTGACGAATTATTGACACAAATAAGTATCAACAAATCGACAAGCTTTTAGGAGTGATGAAAACAAACTTTTTACGAGATTTATTAGACTTAAGAAAACAGGAAATGATAATAATGAATTATTTTTTTTACACATGTGCGATTGTGTGCTGTACTGTGCTAGTCAAGCTAGCCTCAAATCAACTGTATAGGTATTTATATTTTGTATTCCAGGCATGGGGTTGCTATATTTTATGCCTCTAGCTTGAAATATGTTAATCACCAATATAATATTATGCAATACCAATATTAATAGTTTTCATTGCTAAATTGTCAAAGAAAAATCAGCTGTGAAGGCGTTCGCCAATATATTAATTTTCTTAAAGAAAAATTGTTACACAAAGTTGGATCAGCAAAATAGACCGAAATTTCGATTTATATAGTTCATGTCCAAGTTCTTTGCATATGCTAAAAGTTATGTATCGTTTTTGTTTGATTGACTGCCAGAAATTTATAAAAAAATCATTTTTTGTAACAAATTTTTAGTACTCATTCTTGCAAACTATTCTCGAGGACTACTTTATGTTATATACATATTTATTTAGGTCATTTTAATTCATTTAATGGTTTTAGGTAATGGAGATGGATTTAATCACAGCTGTCATAGTTCTTGTAGCAGCAATAAACTGAATTCACCTGTCGCCACTGCAGATATGTGTACACCACCATTATCAATAAAAGACAAATAAGTTTTTTTTTACTATGGAATCTACATTTTAATTTTGTAACTTTTAAATAACGTGTTTATTGAACAATAAAACTTGAATATTCTGATATTTAATAATTGGTGTAAAGATTTTATATTATATTATTTATTATTAATTCAAGAGTCAGTGGATGACAGAAGTACCAATCAGATTTCCAGCAATGGATTATGAAAAATTAGTTTTACTCGGTTTGAAAATTTAGTTTGATAGAGTTCTGGTTGGCAAATATTCAGATTTACTACCCATTGTTGTTCTTACCTGTCACCGTCTCGATTTTTATCTACCTTGTACCTCCAGCACAGCCACGCTGGCTTGATTGCAACCAAAGCTAACTTTACGGCATTTGAAAAGGTTACCAATTTATATGGGGATCGTCACAACCTTGATTCCTCTCTAGTCATTAAACTCGTCTACATCGATGAGTTCTCAGTATACGGACTATACACAAGATACTTAATATAAACTTGATTTAAGTGGCTGAGCTAGTCACACTTTTATTATTATTATTATTTTAAGCACATTAGTGCATGGTTCAAAATCAGTCCTGTGCAGTTCTGCTCGGGCCATGAATGTGAGGGGTAGACTCTTTTTTTTTCTGTTGATAGTGTTGTGGAAGGTGGCCATTAAACGTTGGCTGCATATACACAACGGGTGGTGGTGGGAAACCAACATAAAAAAAGTCCATCCTTTCAATATGGCCTGCAGAACACAGGTATAAAATATAGATTAATTTGCTTCAATTTGATTTCATACTATATTTAATCTAATACAAAAATGTTGGCAAATAATATGGTTATTTGTATTGTTTGACATGAAGGAAGAAGTGGCGTGGATGGAAATGTCTTTGTTTATTACCTTATGAACTTTCTCATAGATATTTAGAACAAAACCATTCCAGTAGTGTTTTATAGTGATAAAAACGATAGCAACAGCAGTAGAATAAAGTATATTCATGTGTCTCCTGAAAACATATAGTTTTTGAGATAGGTGTATGTAGAAAATTAACAATTTCTTTGTCACTTATTCAGTTTTGGTTTTAGGTGATTCATATTATATGTGTACCTTATTGACAAAGATCCTCACAAAGAAATATGATCTAAAAAGCCTATATTATTGCTAAATAGGTAACAATACACAGAAAAAGTTAAAAATGTATAACATAAGTATCGATTCTTGATTTGGCATTTTTTATCAAAAATATTGAGAAAAAAAATTGTGTGTCAAAAATATTAAGTCTCTGCCTGCTCGCCTTTGCCCATGGGATGTCCCTGAACGAATGTTTATTATTCATTCAGGTTCGAGTAGGCACCTGTTTTATGCAATCTTGGCATGACCAGAATACTAAAGTTGAAATGCCTCAATCATCGAATTTATAAAATAAATTTCACTAAAATAATTAAGCTAATATAATATTGGAAATAAATCTGCATGGAAAGATTCACAACACCAATATTGACTTTTATTAAATAGTAAAGATAAGTTAGAATTATTTTCTCAAAGCGGTATCTGTCAACATCTGGCAGACTGTCAAGCTGCTTAGGTAGAGCAAACAGGTAAAAACATTAATGATAGTATTAAAAAACACATAAGATGTCTAAAAAGCAGTTTCAGTTTGCGAATCATTTGATAGAAAATGATAACAGTTTTAATAAAAATAAAAATGTTGAAATACTTCATCTAATAATATTTAAGGGTTAAGAATGAATAGCTTGAAGTTTTTGGAAATGAATAAAGTAATTCATAGAAAGAAAACATAAATAATAAGATAGGCTGATTAACATTGTTGAATTTGTTTCCACTGAGATTTACCGTGCCTAATCTAAGTAGTTGATTGCTAATTAGTACTACCAAAGTCTGAATATTTTTATTGTGCCCTGCGTCCAGTATAAAAGGACAAAACGCCTCACTTTTATTTTGTAATCTATAGAAGAACTTGTCAGTTCAATTCTTTTGGTGGAAATATCTGTTACAACAAATGAATTTGGTGTGCCGCGGAATTCTAGGAAGAACTTTGGTGTTAGTTAAGAAAAAGTTGCAGGGCACTGACGTAGAGCACTCATACCTTACGCTACATTAATAAAATACTCTCTTATTTGGCCAAAGTGTAGAATTTGGTATCCAAATAGTTAACCAAAATATAAATGCATTCAACGATAATGCGATTGACTAGTTCTGAAAGGTTTTAAAAGCAGAAAAAAACAAACATCTTTGGACAGATTTATTAAATCGAGTGCTAATGAATCATCGAAAAAACCAGACCCCATGATCATAATTGGCATTACCTAACCGATGCATTAATGGATAGCAATTATTTTTTTAAAATAACCTTTCTATGCTTTTGTTTCTTATGAGAAAAATTGTTTCTAGGTTTGTCATTTTCCCTATTCGTTAGGCCATCATGAATGGATCGATGATGAATATAAAGGTTCCACTGTAAATGCATTTATAATTATGAGTATACTTGAAATACCAATGCTAATAAAAAAATATAATTTAAAAAGATACATATTATAAAATACCTATCAATACCGAGCAAAGCTGGGTAAAACCACTAGTATTGTATAAAAGAATGAAAGTGATGAAAAAATATTAGATGTGCATAAAAAATGAGGTCTCGAAAATTCTTCTCTATAGAATATAGGTATTTATTTATAATTCATTGTTATGCTTTATGCTTAGCTTTTTTTAAATAATAATAATATTTTGTATGCAGAAATTCAGGGCCGGCTCATGGCGTGTGCAAAGAGTGCGGAGCACACAGACGCACAGGCGCCACACAAGATTTTGGATTCGGAAATTCTGAGAAGAGTTAAAAAAAATGTCTCGCGCCTTTTCATTTAAGGGATTCCGTAATTTTTCCGGGATTTTGGATTCCACAAAAATGATCTGGGGTTGAATGCCCTACTATCCACTCATTTAGATATAGTTTTTCGGGCCTCGCACACAATCGCAGATAATCTCGGGCCGGCCCTGCGCAGAATCATTGTCAAATGTAAGAAAATATGTATAGTTTATTTTGAAAAAATAAACAAAGATAGACAACCTAATTAAATAATTTAAAACGCCCTATACAAACAGTGAAAGCTATTGAAAAATATCACAGAAATCAGTGGCGTAGCAAGGGAGGTGTGGTAGAGGCGGCACATTTTTGGGGGCGGCATTTTCAAAAATAAATACAAATTTTTCGAGAAATTATAATTATGTATGTACCTGTAGTAAAAACTCGTAGTTCATATATATAAAATAGTAGAAGTGATTTAAAAACAAAATTTGAGAAACTATTGGGGGGGGGCAAATTCAAGGACCGCCCTGGGCGGTAGGATCCTTTCCTACACCACTGACAGGAACATAATATTTACAGAGGAATTGTAAAAAAAAAAACGGAAACCTCGAATAATAATTATGAATAAAATATTATCATATTTATTAACCAGTCCTACCAACAAACTTTACTATTCGTCATTTTATCATTCGTCAGTAATGTCAGTAGGTATATAAATATAATGGGTACAAAAAATATCTGGTAATATATCCGCAATTCTACATTTTACTGACGAGCGTATTACTAATGGAAAGATTATATAATATGTCCGGACAGCAGTGAAGGGAAAATAGCTAAAATTTCTTCTACATTAAACCTTTTGACGTATACACAATGATCAGTTCTTACAATTCATAAACGAAAACAAGTTATGTATTTAATAGTGAAAACTCAGTCCCAATTATGTTATAAACTTAATATCGAAGTTACACGAGCGAAAGTTAAATTTCAAGCCTTGGTATCCTCACCGCCAAAAAGCGTCCTTACTAAGTAACA
Source organism: Himalopsyche anomala (assembly GCA_031772345.1). Lineage (NCBI taxonomy): Eukaryota > Metazoa > Arthropoda > Insecta > Trichoptera > Rhyacophilidae > Himalopsyche > Himalopsyche anomala. The sequence goes on from CM062840.1 coordinate 11,413,672, forward strand.
GTTTTGTCAATACAACCAATACAATCTAAATACATTCCGTCATACGAATGACGTATGACTGTTCATGTGATAATTATTTTACTCCGTGTTATCCAGAGGCGTAATTAGGATTTTTTTTAAATAAATAAAATATAATGACAATTAAAAACGCCCTTCTGTATAATATATTAGTAGGTATTATCATATAAATTATGTATAAAAAACCTAATCATAAGGTTAAGGTTCAATACAGTGGCGTAGCAAGGGGGGTGCGGTAGGGGCGGACCACCCCGGGTGGCACATTTTTGGGGGCGGCATTTTCAAAATCAAGTACAATATTTTTCGAGAAACTATATTTATACATAAAAAATAAGACAACTGTAGTTAAAACTCCTAGTTCATAGTTAAAAAATAGTAGAAGATCTTTAAAAACAAAACTAGAGGACATACTAGTGGTGGCAAATTCAAGGACCGCCTCAGGCGGCAGGACCCTTCCTACACCACTGGTTCAATATAATAACAATAATAACGAGGACAAAATCGGACAGTCTGCGTTTGATTTTTTGTGGTGGAGTTTTTCCTTTAAATCCAGGTAAATTTTATGTGACGGGTATTAAAAACGAGAGAAAGTTGGCAAATCAAATACATGAAATGAAGAAAATTACATAATCTATTGAATTGAAAACAAAAAATAATGAATACCGAATGGTTTTATTTATAAAACAACATTCACTTACACGTGCACACAATAACAGTAAATTTTGATTAAGACCTAAGGTATATCGACGATAATGAAAAACTGCTAAATATCACATATTGGGTTTATGGAGGGGGTTAACGATTCGCATTCGCGGACGTGCTACGTGGTGGTCATATATAATAATGACAACTTAGTATGAAGACCTCGATTTGAGAAAAATGTTCAAGGGAAAGAAAAAAAAGGCGTTTTAACATATAAATCTTTCACAGTCGATGCATATACTATCATCGGTTTCTTATGACACGCAAGCTTTTCAAATTTGTCAATACATATATAAACATCATAATAGTCTAATAAATTATCATAAAAACTAAGGTTTTATACAATTTAAAATGATATTTTGTTTAGATTTTGCTCTATGAACTATTTAATTTTTACAAAAAAAAAATGGTTTACAACGAAGCCTTTGCAAAGCATAAGTGCCCTAGGGCTCAGGGACCCCAAACTTATACCCATATTTAAATTTCCAAAAAAATAAGAAAACGAATGCCAAAAAATTAAATTTACCACTACATATTTCATAAAATACCTCGTGTTGTTTGTTTTCGATCTTTCTTTGATCGTGCTTATATCTTTAAAGAGGATAGCGTAAATTGCATTCGATCAAGTTTCCCTGATTGAGCCAATTTATTAAGCCATTTTGTTTTAATTGCTATTACACAGAGTTTCACTGCACAATTTTCCCAATTTATATTTTTATCTGTATTTACTCCCTACAAATATGTTGGTACCAGTGCAGTGGCATATTAAATACAAGGGAGGCCCTAGGCGTTATTCAATTTGGAGGCTCTGTTTTTAGAATAATATAAAATTGACAAAAAAAATCCATCTAAAATAATATAAACCGGGACAAAAAGTATATGGGTTATATAATATAAGTCATTTTTTATGCCCCTAAGATTTGGAGGCCCCAAGCGCGCGCCTCATTCGCTCATAGGGTAATCGGTAATCCGTCACTGTATCAGTGGCATAGCTAGAAATTTGGGGCCCTCGTGCAAACGTCACGCAAGGTCCCTTCGCGCAATTTGTTATAATATTGATAACATATATAAAAATTTGGGCCTTACTTTTTTCTGGGCCCTCATGCATTGCATGTCTGTCTTCGAAGGTGGCTATGCCGCTGGTTGGTACATAAGTAAGTCTAGTTATATTAAATAATTATTTTGCGCATGTCGTCGGAAATGGTTCTCATTAATATTCCGAAACGTTAACGTACCGATTTCTGAAATCAGAATTCGTAACAGATTAGTACTTTTTTGTAACAAGTGAAGGTAACGAAAACTATTATATATTAATTTGATCAATAGCGATAGATACACTATTCCCGGCGACAATGAAGACTTAGTAAACTTTTGACGATATGATTTTTTTTTTAAATCAACGCCAAAAAATATTAACCCAGCCATCTCTGATGATCACCTATTATTATACTGTACGCATGCACACATGCAAACATTTTTCATCTGTCAAAATCAGTCGCAGATGTGCCGAGTTGTCGCTTGTACTGTGTTAGTTGTTTCTTTAGTTATCTGTCTAGTTTGGGTGAAATAATCGCTATGTGCTGTGAAAATGTTAAGTGATTTTGTTTAATTTTACATCACAGGTAATTTACTATTTATAATTTCACCGTAAATCATCGATTGATTAAACCAGATTTCTTCTGTGAGGTTTTCTCTCTGCATCCTTGAAATTTTCATTCATTTTCCGGCTATATGTAGTTGTTTCATTACCAACCAGAATATGCCTAATATTATAAAATCGTTATTTAAAGGCGCTTACATAATTTTATGAGTTTTTTAACAATAAAAATAACATCTATTTCGATTCTTGTATTTAGCTATGTCAGGATCGTAACGAATTCGTATTCATTGAGTGATTGGAATTTATTCAATACATTGTGACTAATTTTTATGATTCTTATAATAATCATATTACTAATCATAAGTGTAATTATTCTATATATGCAACCAAATATATTTTAACACATACATTTGAAATACCAAGGATAATTTATTTCTAAAAACTTAAAATATACGGTAGTTTTCATTATTTAAACATTTTTTAAATTTGATTTATTGATTATTATTATAAACGAAAAACTACGATATGTTTCCGTAATCAATTATGACTTTTTTCGTTGTCTGTGAATTCGAAAATTGAAATGTTGACATTTCAGTTATAGCATTTTTTCTACAAAGGTACATGATTGATAGAATTTATCGAGTGGTTTAAAACTATAAAATATTTCCGTGAAATGGTAATTTGGCAAAACATTTTTCTGTCATTTTTATTTGGCAATCATTTTTTTGTGTTTTTTATTGTAGTTTACACTATTTTTACAAAACCGTACTTCATACAAATTTGTTTTTTATTATCGTTACCAGCATATTCTACATAATTACATCGACCTTAAAAATATTGATAAGCATCTTGTTTATGTCACTCTAGACCAGGGATCGCAACACTTTTATTCCCAATTTTTTGCAAACCATACATACCATATAACCAGGCAGTGGTTTTTTTGAACTCTGGAATTCACTTCTAGTCTAGCTTTTTACTAAAAGTTTTTTTTTCAATCCATGTCCGTTTCCAATGTTGAGCATATAGCTTCCTAATAGAGTTATCTCATCAAAGCTTTATTTTACGAGAACAGCTTCTTAATCAGTTGCTCACACTTCCTTTTTTAAGAGAGTGAGTATAGAAAAATAGGACTAGGACTAGTGGTCAACTAATCACTCTCGCTTTGCCCTGTTATTTTTAATTGGAAAGCTGGGAGAGAATTTAGATATCACAAACACTCACGACTTCGAACTTAACCTTAACCTTTGCGCTTGTGGAATGAAGAATCCATTTGTATTCCTTTAGTTCTTGGAGATTTATTTCACTTTTCAACACATTGAAAGATTGATTTTACCTTGTTAATTTATATGATACAGCTCGAATTTTTTTCTGATTTTACTACTTCGCGAAATAATGATTTAAAAAAATATTTTGTCTCCCTAAAAAATCAAAAGTTTTCAAAGGAAAATATTTTTTTTTTTTTGCTATTATTGATTACAATTGGGAAAAAAATCACTGCATATAATTAAAATGAAAACTGTCAAAGAGAGATGAACGACATAATTATAAAAATAACGATTATAATAAAACGTTTTCTGGAATTGTTTTAAAAAATATGTCAATGTTCTAAAGGACAGACTTTGTAAATCGCACTGTTTTTTTGCCTTTCCTGTAAAGTTTTGAAAAAGATGTTTCCGATTTCGAAGCGCAACAACAATATACTGGCTTAGAAGAGATACACAAATGCTAATTCAAACAAATTATTTAGTATATTCATATGATTTGATAAAAATATCAAAGCATTAAAAACTGCAAGAGATTGAGAAGGCGATGGATTGGTATTTCATCTTGACACCATCATCCAAAATATGTTGGAGCAGATTTTGGTTTATCTATTAACTAATATACTGCCATTGAAATGTTATGACATTGAAAATTCATTAATCAGCATTGCCAAGGATTACATTAAAAATCTATTCTAACTAATAAACCTCTTGAATTATGAAACAGATGATAATTCAATTTCCTTATTATACGGCCAAATAAATATAAAGGCATAACGTTAATATTAACTTAAAATCATTTGTTATCTATGCCAGCGGTTCTCAACCGGTTGTGCGTGATAAAATATTGGTGGGCCTTAAAGTTATTAAAGTAACATAATTTGAGCCAACAAACCATAAAATTATTTTTAACACGCAGTAAAAATACTTCCAAATATTTAGACCCAATTAAAGAAGTGTAGACACCATCATCGCAGTAAAAAATACTACTTTAAAAATTTCATAAAAAAAAACTCACTTCAGTGGTCCCCGAAATTCAATCTTGTGAGCTTTGTGGTCTGTTACGTCTTAAAGGTTGACAATGTGTGGTCTATGTCATTGATTTTTATCATTAAAGTAATTATATTGTTTATCAGAGAAATCTGGCTTTGCGTTGATGGACACTCGCACTTCAGCCAGGAAATGGCTATATGTTTCATTATTTTTTAAGTACATAAAAATTCTCAGATACTTTTACATAAATATTACGTATTACTCAAGGCCCTTAACATAAAATATGTGATAGCGAAAATCAATCTATTTTCAATACCAATTTGGAAGGTTTTACAAATAAGCCATTTTTTTTTCTTTCAAAATTTGGATTTCATGAAGTGGAACTGGATACATAGGGTCAGTTCTGTAGTGGAGGGTACGTACCTTTTTCGTTTTTAAATCCATGTACGCTTCCTGTGTGGAGGATATGGACTCCTAAAGGAGACATCAACAGATGTTTTTCTATGTGAACTGCCTGTTTTAAGTTGCTGAATCTCTTTTTTTTTCAAACAAAGTATGGATAGAGGGATTGGCCAAGACATGACTAGTTGTTAAATAACCGCTTTTATTTAAAAAATATTAAATTAGCGCCGTTATTTTAGGATTGGAATGGTGGGAGGGAATTTTTAGATATTACAAACACCCATGTCTTCAAACAGAAATCGATAAAAAAAATTGTTCATATAGGGACTTGAACCCGTGAGATCCGTCATGGAAGCTAACGATTTTGACCACTGCACCTTAGAAATCTTAGGAATAGCGTATATCCTTTCAAAAATCAAAATATTCTCCCGGGAGACAAAAAATTAAAAAAAGGTTTTTTTCTAACCTATATTTTAAGCTTACTATAAACTTTCATTTTAGTTCTAATTCATGGTAAGGTACAAATAGTTATAATTCATGGTAAGTAGGATACAGTACAGAAATATGTTATAGCGTATAAAATATTACAGAATTGTGCGTTACTGTATCAATACGCTGACTATAAAATTTTGAATTAGGTCAACAGAATCATTTATCACTGACAATCTTTTAAACCTTAGGCCTTAAAATCCTACATATCGAGGATGAAAAAAGAGAAAATTACTTTCAGTCATATTTTTTTATATTCTTAAGGAAATAAGCTGATTTAAAATACAACATATTTGTGAATACAAAAAGATCTTTTCAAGCTCCCACTACAGTTAACTGAGTTGAAAAAAATAAATATAAGGGAATTTAAAATGCTTGTGCAATCTTTAACAGCTATGGTATAGCGGGATAAATATATTGTCGTCTTAGTTCCAACATCACGTAAGTCAGTTTACTCTAAGAGTTCAGGAGACGGTTAAAACTGAATATTTCAACTTACAGAAACAAATTATTATTCATTTATTTTTTGTAGTAGAATATTTAATTAAAAAAAATAATCAATAATTTATATATATAATTTAATGTAGAGAACTTACATTATATCAAAATATATAAATATGAAAAGAGATGCTATATTGTGTTGTTTGTTTTTTGACCCTCTTCCACTTGCAAATTTGGATATTAAACGAAACGTTGATATACTTTCTAACCGAAATCACCAAAACTTAAGTCAACGATAAGTGGGATAAGAAGCTTCACAATATTATATTATTTGATACATTGTTTTTTCAAAACTGCAGTATCTCTGTATCTCAACTGAAACTTCCCTGAGACCAAACTCCATGACTTTTTCTCCATTCTAAAGATTTATCCTACTCTCTAAACCAATGGCCGGCGACCCAGAGCCTGTGTACAACTATGCTTACATATTTAACTAATCTGCAATTTTAAGTGTCACAATTTTTCCATGTGCTCTTTTTTGAAAATAGACAAAATGTGTTCCCTCGGGCATAGGTGTCTGTGATGTTTTCCTCCTCGAGTTGATTTCTTGTGATTTCAAAATCTCCGGTGTCTTGATATTATTAGCTGTTATCAATGTTCCCTCTAACTCTCTGCCACGCAGCAATCTGATAACCTCCGCGCATTCATTCCGGTTTGTTACGCACTCCAATACAAATATTCAAATAATATATTTTTTAATTGAAATAACCCTAATTGATGAAAATATGTTAGGAATTGAACATTTAGATAACTCAACTAGAATTAAATTCTTATATATTATCAGAACAATATATTGATCTAAATGTATTATATAATATAAAGATTAGTTGTAAGAGACAACGTGAAAAACTAGAAAATTTGTATTATAATAATAAGCGGCTCATTATTTGTTTCATTCTACTTATTTTCTTAATTTGTTCTTGATTTTATTCAATGAGTTCTGTTATTTATTTTATTTATTACACTCATTAGTAAAAACTTATTTATGAATAACCAAATAATATTTTTTTATGCAAATCAAAACAAAAAGAAACTCTTGTTTTTCCATCCAATATGACAAATGATGCCGCGCAGCCTTTGAATTCCCACGCAGCTAAGCTCCCGTCTTACATTGACTGTTATGCTAAATATTTATAGTCAATTTGAAATAGAAAATGTTCATTATTTGATAATATTTTGGAATGACTTTTTTACGAAAATATAAGTATTTGAATGATTTCTCTGTCAATTAGGGCTCAACAAGCTGACAGTCTGTTAAACAATATTTTTGGCTATTAATGGTCTCTTGATAATGCTCTTGTTGCAATCTTAAAATATTCTCATGTTATGAAGGCAGCAAATAATAATGTGTATTATATTTTTTGTAATGATTATTTCTGGCTGCAATGTAAACATGACAGGCAGTATTGAGCTCCCACTTTAAAAGACTTTCTAACACTTTCTAATAAGCGGTCATAATGTACCAAGCAGTGCTAATTTACGATTCACACAGATTCTTTATTCATACATTTGTGCATTATCATTCAGTTGTTTTTATCAGTAATGCTTTAGAATCAAATTAAAATGGATGCGGCATAGCATCACTTCTGGTGCGATGCGTATGTGCCAACATTTTTAATTGCACTATTTATCTTTAGTATGCTAGTTTTTTGTTTTTCAAATTGTGTAGACCGCTGTAAACCCTAGCCCAGCATTTATCAAATACACCACTCACTTTTGTGGCCAACAAGGCAGACTACGACTACAGAAATATGTTTTGCATATCGCAGGAAGAAAGGAATTGCCACCGAAAACGTCTTTATCTTTATGTAACATTTTTCCAAGAGAAGGTGACTGGTTTTATTCTTCTACTCAAATAAATGCAGTCATAAACATCTGCATATAAATAAATCTATATTACGCAAGCCTAAAATACTTCATGTATTGCCCTAGGCGCAAGAATTTAAAAAAAGAAATCAGTAAAATTATGTAAATATAAAAACTTTTTGAACAAGTCTCAGAACACTGTGGATTCCTACTCCCAGTGTGGATTTTATCTCAACAGAAGTTTTTTCATTGAGTTTATAAGTCGATAACCCCACTTCTCTTTTTGAAAACTAGTTTAAGTTAGAGAATCACTCACTTCATGTTTTCAAAATAGGATAGAGATTGAGTAAAGATAAATCCATAAATGGATAAAACACTCAATGTACTTGAAAGTTTTTGCATTTCGGTATAGTAACAATTGACCACACTACCGAGTACCTTGGTCGACACAATCAAATTAAATTTCTTATATAGGTCAGTATGATATTTTGTATATATGTGAAAGTCAACTTACCAATATGTTCTCAATATATGAATATTTTTTTATGCAAGCCAATAATCTCAACAAATGCTGCTTTTCAAAGAATACTCAACAGTGCGACAGCATTAGTCATTTGATAGCCACATAAAAACTTGCAGGCTTAATGCTAAAAATGACAGTCGAAATTCTATATGTGAATCTTTTTGTTGCTTATATGCTGGCATCTCTGCAACTACTATTACTCAAATACTTTATGATGTCTTGTTTCCTCAGACTCTTAAACCTCCTACCCATAGAATACTGATAATTTATCACTGTAGCTCAGCACTAAATGTTCTCACACTTCTTTCCTATTCGGTAGAGTGGAAAAGGACTCAAATCTCTGAATGGAAACTTTCATACGCTGGTTTTCAACAGAATTTTATATCTTTAACGTATTCCTGTAAATGAGGATAGAAACCAGTCTTTCCATGACCTCATCCTTACTTCAGATGACGAAAATTTGATCAGTCGGTTTCCAACTGACAATTTTACATCTATTCAAATTTTGCATTATGGTAGTCCAAGCTCTTCAAATTGTTAGCAGACATAAAAATACATATTTTACATGTTTTGATACCTGATCACTCTTAGCCGAGAGTTCTTAGAACGATAAACAATGAATCGAGAATTTGTGTTTCTGACATAAAACCGGATTTTGTGAAATTTGTCTTATTGAAATACCCTAATAGGAGTCCAGATATGGTTTTAATTGAAAACATTTATGAAATTATGGTTTTAATTGAAAAAATGAGTTTTATAATATAGATCTTTGATAAAAAGTATTAACCCTGCCAGCGAGATGTAGAATTACTTTTTTTATTAATATATTTTCCAAGCGTATATAAAATCCACCTTCAAAAAATATTAGGTAGAGAAAAACCCAGCAAAAGCCATGACACTGAAGTAAATATATTTAACTATTAGGTTGTCAATCATTCTTCACAAACAAAACACGCGTAGGTACTTTACTTTATCGACTATTAAGTCCGAGGGAGTTTTGAAGGTTATTGAACTACGCAAAGATGCTAATCAAAAATTCACAATCACCCAAATTAACATCGAACACATTTATTAGCCCCGGAGTCACCGTACTTGTTGAGTTTTGAAACGGAAATCAATATCTTTGCCCTAGCAGGTATAGTAGTATTGTATTAAAGTTAATTATTTATTACACTTGGGAATTATTTGTCTGGGGTCTTGCGTATATACAATAGAAGTGTTCAGCTGACACTTTTTTCAATAATTCACAACGAACAAAGTTTTTGAAGGCAATGTTTAATATTTATTTATTTTTTTGTCATCTGTTCATGTTTTCAACATTTGATGTTATATAAAAATCATTGGATAGATTGACGTCAGTGTGATTGTACATTGTAATATTCGATTTTTTTTTGTGACAATCTTTTATTATATATGAAAACTAAAAAATTTTTTTTTTCAATGTCATTTTTTCCTATCAAGACTAAACTTCATCATGGATCCATCAATAATCAATTATCATCAGGCTTGTCAAACAAAAGGCCCTGTTGAATGAAATTATACGCCCCTTTTTTCAAACCCTATCTTATTATTTTTGGGGACTAGAGACATATCTATTGAAATTTATACTTTTGTATTTCTCTAGCCGTTTATTAGTATGCATAATTTTGTAGTATAATAATGTAGTATGTCATTGGTAATTTTCCACAACCCGGTATCTCAAAAAGTACAAGTTTTCAGGAGACACCTAAATGTACTTTATTCTATCCCTATTGCTATAAAACACCACAAGAATGATTTTGTCCTTGGAAAGTGTTGGTATAGGGATTCAAACATGTGTAGCCTTAACCCCGGCAAAAATATATTTCATAAAAGCTTAAACATTAAGCACACATTTTTTAATATTTAAAATAACCCTTGGATCGTTTGCACTACTGTTCTTATGATTAAAAGTAATCATAACACATTCCCAAAATAACAATTGCGATTTGTTTATTATACTGTATACATTCCTTTCAAATAGCGTTGTGCATTCTAGTTACTTACCATATCACGTAACTCATATAAATATCTCCCATCCCAGCCAGGGCAGGGCTTTTCTTAACCATTTAAATACCGCGCAAATAAATCATTAATATGTCTCGGAGATACTGCGTGTTTTTGAGAAAAATAATTTTGCCTAATATACACTCGAATTTGATATTTTAAAAACCTATATTGACTCAGTATAGATGGTACTACACATATTCATCAAAATATTGCTTATATTCTATTATAATACCAAGTATTTATTTTTTTAAATGTCTTGGACATCCGTGTCTGCTTGGTATTCAAGTGGTTAATTATCCTGAAGATTTGACAAGGTCTTTTGTTTTGAGTTTAGTTAATGTTAAGTCTTATATTGAATATATCTCGATTTCAACAGTGGACGCTTGTTAAACCCTTTAGACATGTGTGCCTTAAATAGATTTTGAACTGCGACTCATTTATAACCAATGAATAGCAGAATGAGCGGCAGGTGAAAAAATAAATGAAAATATTACTCACAAGTTACACTTTATCGGCACTATATTGTAAGACCTAAAGCTCCGACCATAGTCTCGAATATAGTTTTTTTCACCATTATAATATGTTGTACATTTTGAAAAAACTCAGGTACTATACTTTCAATAGTATGGTATAGATCAGTGGTCGGCAACCTACTACCTGCAGGTAATTGAATTACCCACTTCAATATTTTGAGTTACCCGCCAAGAAATTATGATAATATTTTTTTTTATCAAATTACTTATTCAATAATACTAGCCACCAATATCAATTTTAGTGTGTTTTGTATTTAAACATTATTTTATAAAAATGATTTTTTAAAAGAATAAATGGTAAAAAAATATTTTTAACTACCCTCTAACCAAATTTATTTTTCAAAAAAAAAAAATTTTACCCAGTCTCTCAAAAGGTTGCCGACCATTGGCATAGATATTACTGTCTCCCATTCCAGCCTAGCAAGAATTAGAGAGGAGATGAACCTGGCCATGAAAAGAAAAATATATTATAACAGTGCTTTTCATGCCATGTAACGCGGTGGAACAGCGTTCTGGCACCTTTTCTCTCTTCATTTTTAATGTTTCAAATCAATATTCGCAAAAAAATATTTGAAAACTTTTAATTTTCATATATTGTATTGATGCGTTATGCTTTCCGAGAATTATCAGAACTATGTTTATACCAACAAGATCTTCACTGTGATGTCAATGTAACACATTTATATAACAAATCAAAAACTGAAAGCACTAGTTCAAGTTTTTGAAGAGAGGAAACATAATTTAGACCTTTTTACAATTGTGCTGCAACTGCTGTAGGCGATCTGCGGTTTTGTGGATTTACACTTCAGGAGACAAAAAGAGAGTTTGAGCAACTGAGTAACAATCAGTTTTCGTAATAAAACTACTGTTAAAATACCTCCATTAGGAAGCAATGTGCTCCACATATGGATTGGACTTGAATTAGAAAATAAAATCTTGTAAAAAGAATTGAGTTCCAGCACCTTTTTCTTAAAAAAAAGCACACAGTTATAATATAAAAATTTAGAATATCTCTGATGAATTGGTTTTTGCCTTAAAATAAAGTCGTGAACAGTATTAAAACCTTGATTTGTTTTTTTTTTTTTTTAAATCCATGTTCACTCCCAATGTTGATTGTATGGCCATCCTATTGGTGGTATTTCAACAGAAGTTTTTCTACAAGAACTGCTTGTTACACAGTTCAACCTCTGTTTTTTTGAAGAGAGCAGGGATAGAAGGATTGAGGTAGGACCGAACTAGTGGATAGCTAATCACTCTCGATGCGTTGTTATTTTAGGATTATGGGAGGAAATATTTAGATATGACAAACACCCATGCCGTCAAACAGAAATCGATAAATAAATTTTGAAAAAGTTTCTCGTACAGGTACTTTGTTCTCATGAGATCAGTCACGGAAACCAACAACATTTCTATGATAATAATATATTGACCCAAAGTTCGTCAATTACTCAAAATAAAAAATCCCAATAATACAATATATTGTAATTTATTATGGTTAGATTTTGGTACAATTTACCCCTTTTTTTGTTTTGTAACTTTTTACTGCCTTCCATGCATTAAACGCTCACTACCATTGTTCAAAAATTTAATTTGTCATTTTTTTTAAATTTACAAATCCCATTGATGATAATCATCCGTTTGGACAACACATCCATTAGCTTACCTAGAATTGTTGCTTTAAATGAGAATTTACATTACCCTGCCATTTAGGCGTATCAAATTATATTTTTTTCCCCAATCATAATTATTATATTGTAATATTTATTTATTTTTATATGTGCATGAAATCCATGAACATTTAGTTGCAAAATAATTGCAGGAAATATTTAAACCTTCGTGATTGTCAGGTCCAGCTAGATTCTTACCAATTGAGCTACTTGACCTAAGGGGAAGGCCATATCGAAGGTCAATGTGCTTTAAGTAGTGTCCGCCTAAACTAACACTAAATTTATGAATTTATTTTTCGGTCAAGATTTGAAATTCAAATGTACAGACAAAGCGATACCGAGAGGTGATTTTGTTGTATATATCTCAAGAAGAGAATACATTTGATGATTATCTGAACTGGGTGAATAAAAATTTAATGAAGTGTTTCTTAACCTTGTTATAACCAATTTACCGCAACACAATTATTCACTATTTTTAATATGTATTTGTCAAAATCAGAGTCAATTTATACAGGTGCAGGATATCTACGACCACAAAAAAATGAACGATCTCACAAAGATTGACTGATTTAAATGATTGCATAATAATATGCAATGATATAATCACTCAGTTGCATTTCAGCAGAGTTCCCCAAATTTTAATAAAATAAAAACGTCGAAAAGCAGGTATTTATTTCCGCTAAGTGACGCAGGTATAATGGTTGAATATCAAATTCTACTAGCTGCCTGTTGATCAGTACTGCAAGTTTTAGACATTTTTTGAAAACTATCAACTCTTTTAGAAAAATTTATTTTAAATAATATTGAGTATCGAATATGCATACTGATTGATATCTATACATCAAATTATGGGGCTGGTGGAGCCGAGCTCCAATTTCCCTTTCATCTGGTGTATTTTGATGTTGCTTTTCCCGCGTAGCGTCCTGGATTTACCTGGGCGTAGGCGGGTGCGTGGTCTTTGGTTTTTGTACTACTAAAATTTTTTTATACTAAATGGCTACTGTTTTAAAATTCAAAAAAATATCACAAAAATGAATTTTCGTTATTTTCGTCAAAATTATCTGAATTTAGGGCTGAAAATCTTAATCAGGGGTGCTTTTCCCACGTGCATACAATAATTTTAAATTCTCTGAAATACTCAACACAATGAAATCTTGATCTTCCAATACAAGCACGTATTTGTATATTTACAGACCATCCAAAATAAGTGTATATGCACGCAGGAATAGCAGGTCATAATCAACCGGTTCAATTTGAGGAAGGACCAAATTGAAGAGTATCTATATAATAAAAAATTCTCCACTTAAATTTCACCTATGTTGCAATCTTGTTTTTACTTATGAATCCAGTATCACATCTCTGTTATATAAAATATTCAGTTACATAGTACCTAGCTATCTTTATGTTAATATTGTAAGACATCTATAGTATTTTTTCAAATAATGAAAAACATAATATTCCTCATGGTTTTGGTAAAATGATCAAAATATAATTCTTGATAATTGTATTAAATTGCCGCCCTTTTACACATTTAAAATAATATTTCTCGGAATGTAATCATTTTACTCTCAAACATTTTTGGACACAAATACGTAATGATATTCATTCAAGGAAATAAACATAAAATAGCGAAAAAAATACCTGGGCTAGTATTTTTATTTGGATTATATTTGTTTAGTGAAAATTATCTTTTGATAGTTTAGTAAATTACGTGAATCGCCAAACATTGTTCACAAAAATTTCCACATAGCATAGAATATTTTAATATACGACTTGCTTTTCGTGAAAAATTATATTATCAGATAATGTATTACGCAATGTTGATGATTTCTGTCATTTACAAAATAATATACACATGCACCCAAAAAAGGGGCCATTTGTTTTTATGACCTATATTTATTATTTATTGCTTTCTCATAAATGAATAGCTTTAGTCATAAATCATCCACTTGATTGTTTTTGGGAGGTCTGTAAATTAGATATAACTGTGTTTATATGATTGGTGTACAGTAGAGGTCTGCACGGGCCAAAATTTTACAAAACTACCCGGTCCGAGCCCGAAAAACTCACGCCCGACCCGGCCCGGGCCCGAGTCTAATGCCGCACTTGTTACCCGAACCCGACCCGAAGCACCGAGAAATTTGAAATCCTCGATTTGGTATACTTTTTCCCCAGATTATCTCCGAAAGTCTTTTTTTTTTTTTTTTAGCTCACCGAGGAATTTGAAATCCTCAATTTGGTATATTTTTCCCAACATTATATCCCAAATTCCAAAGCCCGGCCCGGCCCGAGCCCGACTCTCGATTGCGCTTACCCGCCCGAGCCCGGCCCACGGGCCGGGTCGGGTAAGAGCCCGTGGGCCAGGCCCGGGCCCGTGCAGACCTCTAGTGTACAGGTACATAATATGATAAATCATTGTAGAATTATTTTTTTTCCACATTCTAATCAAAATAATAATTAACTCTCCTTATACTCTTTCAGTCGGCTCCTATGACGCAGTAGTTTGCGTTGTTGGCTTCCGTGCTGGATCTCACGGGTTCGAGTCCCAGTATGAACAGCATTTTTTCGACCAATTTTTTGATTTCTGTTCGAAGGCATGGGTGTTTGTGATGTCTAAAAATTCCCTCCCACCTTTCCAATTCTTCAATAACTGGGCGTAGCGAGAGCGATTAGTTAACCACTAGCCCTGTCCTAGCCTTATACAATCTTTGGAAAAGAAAATTTGAGCGACTGAGTAACAAACAGTTCTCGTAGAAAAAGTTTTGTTGAGATACCTCCATTAGGAGGCCATATGCTCCAAATTGGGAGCGGACATGGATTTAAAAAAAAATACTCTTTCAGTGTATGGCTTATACATATCAACTATAATTTATCAAAATTAATTAAAACTTTTAGTAAAAACGTAATTAGAGATTTACTATTTATTTTTAATTAAAAAAATGTTCATTATGATTGTGGATCACAATAGTAGCGCATGAATAAAACTATCGGAGCACGAACAAAATTATCGACGACAGCTGCCATTTTGTTGACATATTTGGTAGGGTTCTGCGAAAATAATATTTTAACCTGGTATCTTTTCTTGTAAATCCAATAAATGGCATTGATAATATTCAATATTTAGTACCATATTCCAGTGATATAAAGCTCCAATGATCACGGGTGCTATAGCAGCCGTCAGCGCACGGGCTTTGTCAGGTCGGCCTGCTATAGTAGCCGTAGTAGTCAGACTGCTATAGCAGTCATCTGCGGTTTAAAAGATAAAAAATATGAGATTAAACATCTGCTTGCTATCGTATTGCCAGATTTGCAGATTTTGCAAATATGTCGTGTTTTAGGCACTGAATCTTGAGACGGCATCACTTTTTAAAAATTTGAACATGTTCCATTCGACAGTTGCTCTCTTCTCCTTAGTAGGACAACATTATGCAAAATATCAGATTGTATCTGGTAATATATTTAAATGATTATCCATGCATGACTGCAGCCTAGCCTGTTGTAAGTATTTTTTAATGATATTTTAAATACCCTCAAGTACAGTGGTTTCCAACCTTTATGTTACTGCGCCGCCCAGGTTGGAAATCGTTGCTCTAGGTATATAAATCAAGTATTTGAATTATTGCTGATAGTGAGTGCATACATTCTTGATAGTATTTTTTTTGCTGTTGTATATATTTTCACATTTCACAGGTGTTGCCTACACAATAGTGTGTTATCTTTGCACTCGAGGAATGTTAAAAGCGATTATGGTTTATCACAGTTTCATAGTTTACTGTTGTACTAGTAGAATGGTTATCTTATAAAAAATATTTCTATTATCGAATCTCGATTATGGTTCTAATCAATAAAAAATGGTTCGCTAGTTCATGATAGTTATGTAAAATAAACAGGTATAGTAAAGTTTGGCCAAAAATGGTTACATTAATATTCTGCATTTATCAGCATTGTAGCATTTCAAACGTGAATTTGTAATTCCAAATGACGCTTTTAAGTAATTTTGGTAGCGCTTTTATTTTATAAAGGAACAGTGAAATAAAAAAAAAATACTAGTTTTGATATATAGTGGAACCCCCAATTACACTACCCCGAATTTCGCACTGGTTTGAAATATTCGCCGCAAATCCCCCAATTGCACTGTCGCATTCCATTGTCGTTGCTACGAGACGGTCGTCTGTGCCGCGCATACAGTCAAATGTTGGCTAGCGTCTGTGTATTCAACACGTGCCAGGCTATACACGTATAGCCGGGCGACTATCTATGTGTTGAATTTTGATGCGCTTTGCATTTTATCACTTAGTAACTAAATATTTCATCAATATTTTTTTTTGCAAAACTAAAGGAAGTCTTAGTTTTGCATTTTTTGCGGAAAAAACAAAATCCCTAATTTTGTACGAGATTCACTCCCCCAATTACACTACCCCGAATTACACTGTCCTGACTTTAGTGTAAATGGGGGTTTTACTATAATTGGCTTTTGAGATTTATTTCATACCTTTAAAATAGTTGATAGTTGAAAATAGTTTAATTAAAGAATTAAACTTATTTTGCAATCATAATAAATAGTTACCAAAATTAAATTTTCGCTGAGTTTCCTTTAACTTGCTTCCGAAAATCATGCTATGGAGGGTAGCGACTGTATGTAATATGGGGCCGCAAGATCTTTATATGATCATGTAATACTTACTTAAGGTGGTACTTTCATAGTTCTTTGACGACATCTCAGAAAATAGTATGCCATTGAAACATTTTACCAGTAGCACTTTATCAAACGAAGCATCTATCTGAAATCATCCAGTTGAATGCTGATACCGCAAAAAATAATCATTTTAAATTCCATCCACAACATAATGAGCAGCTGTACGAAATTGGTCATTCCGAAAAAGATTATAATCTGTCGCCATTGATTCAATATAAAATATACATTGTGTCTTTGTAGATCGAATGATATATGTAGATATACTTTGGTAATCATCATTAATATTAGAATTTATTTTTTATTTATTAAATAAACAGAGTTAAATACAAATTTTATGTTTATTTTTAGAATATGATATGTCTGTCAGTCATTGATTATATAAATAGCATTATCTTTTGAGATTATCACGATAACCGTTATTCTTTCCCAACCCTGTCTGTTCCGAATGTGAAGAATTGATGTTAGATAAAACCAATATTTTAATATATCGCCATCTCAATACTTCAACTAGGTAACTCTCATTTGAGCATAGATGAGAAAATTAAATTCAAACTTGTATTTTATTAACATACGCTTAAGCTACAATCATTGCTTAAAATAAAGATAAAAAATGATGTTTTGTATAATTGGAAACAATTAAGCAATGCTTAATTGAATGAAATCATAATTGAAATAATCATATTAAATAGCTATTTCAAAAACATTGAAAACCAAGTTAACTCGTTAGTAATATTGAGAGTTGTCGGGTTCATGACGCAATGGTCAATGTCGTTGGCCTCCATGCCGGACCATCCGGGTTCGAATCCCAGTACAAACAACATTTTTGAATCGATTTTCTGTTTGAAGCCTAGACGTAACTCCTGACCTAGTCCTATCATTTCTATCTCCACTCTCTTCGAAAACAGATAGATTAAGCAACTGATTAACAAGCAGTTTTCGTAGTTAAAAAAAACTTCTCTTGAGATACTTCCATTAAGAGGCTATATGCTCCACATTGGGAGCGAACAGGATTTAAAAAAGTATCAAGATTTCGATCTATAATATAATGCAATAAAAAAAAATCTGCATAAAACATAATAAATGAAAAAGCAAACATTTGAAATTTCCATGTGTAATTTTAACACGTGTTATTTAAACATAACTTAATGTCACTTTCAGGGGAAAACGAATTATTTTGACATGCTACAATAGTGATCACTTCACTGCATTTTTATCTTGTCATCTTGTTTCTAATCAATAAAAACATGTTTTTTTATATCGATTAATGCTTTCAGTTGAAGTATAACATGCTTGGAAAATATTTTGTGTCACATATAATAAATACTTCAACCTTTTATAGAAGTGTTCACATAAGGCAGAACTGTATAAAGAAAAACTTATATCACTGTATCATAGAAGGAAAAAGTTTATGCCCTGCTGTCAAAAAGTGAATATGACATTATCATGTTTGTAAAAAATATTTTATGAAAAACGTATATCCAAATGTCAATATGTCTGCTTTGAGGTAGATAAAGGTTTAATTGATACGCAAACGATGCACGTAATTTGAAAATTAAGGGTTAATTAATCTCTGTAGATTACATTACCCTGGGGCAAAACATTTGACAAAATATGTATTCTTTATTTTAAAAATCCAATATTATATACTGACAAATTTTTCAGGACATAATAATTTAATTACACTTGAACAATAATTTAACAATTGAACCTTTAAGCGGAATTTTACAATTCAAACAATACACTTTTTTACTAGTTTACTTAAAAAGTTTGCCCGAGTGAAAAAGTTCACACTGCGAAGAGTTATATATTTTTGTTTCCACGGTCAGATCATTTGACGACTCGTTGATGATTTAATTGAATAGAGTCTTGAGAAATATAATTGTGTGTATCAAAAAATGTATACAGCATTTATTTTATAACAATGTAATATAACATGCCAGACCCAGTGTATTACATTAATCGTTCCTATTCATATCATGTATCAATCACATTCATCTAATCTGTATTTGGTATCGCACTATATTCTACGACACACTTTAGAACATATAAGGTTATCTTTTAATGCAATGAATTGATAATATAACACTGTCTGAAGCTTTAAAATAGGTAGATGGTTATTGATTGAGTAACGTTATTTGAAAATATTTCACGAATAATTAAATTGATAATATTTTATAATCTGAGTCTGTTCACCATGATAAGGTTTTTTATTTTGTTGTATTTTTTTCTGCCTTGTCACTTTCCTGTGACAAAGCGGATAGATTTTTGAAGGTGAGTAAATGTTATTATAAAATTGATTATTGAGAAAAATTCCGAATATTATATAACTCCGGATGAGGACTCAATTGAAAACGGTGAAGATCATAGCAGTGTCTCTTAACGATGGTGTTTTTTATATTTATGTATGTGTGCCAATACATGATTGTAGGATTGTGCGAGATGGGTACATGCATTTCTTTGCGTCTTTGTTCTCATAATACAATTGTAGTTTCAAAATTTAATTTTACCTGGAGGGTGAGGTTGCAATAGTTTCAATAAAGTTAGCAAACATTGCAGTAGAAGATAGTATAATTGATTGCTCCAAATTTTCAGACACAGACTGTAGCTTAAAGAGCTTCACAGAGATGATCTATCAGCGCTAATTGTATTTTAATTTTTTTTAAAGATTTATGGATTATTATAATATATTTGTCTGTACAATAGAACCTTAATATAATGTACTAATTTAAGAGAAGGGGTGACTGTTTTTTTTATTTAACGTTGAACTAATTCTTTTCCGTCTGTCCATATTTCAAGGGTAGGATTACGACAAGTTGTTTGATTAATAAAAACTCAATATTCTTTTGTACTTTTTTTTCCATTTTATTTAAATATCAGGACCGGTTTAAATAAAGTGGAAATAGAGTACAAATGAATATTGTGTTTTTTATTAATATAATGCCTTTCCACCAGGTATTGACAGTGAACACCCTAAAAAAAGGAATTTGTTTGATTGTAATTTACAATTTAACTTGTTGAATAGAGTAATAAATGCATGCTTTGAGTAAATAAATAAATTACTATGCAGCTGGATGAGTCAGCAGCTAGTGTTGCAAATGAGTCAAAATAATGTTCAAACAGGACGTCATTGTGACTCGAAGTACGAAGTGATTATCGTTGTTGAGAAGCGGTGACACTTTGATTTCACAGATTAATAGGATTAACCCTTTGAGTAGTGAGTTATTTTGGGTCATAGGTCAGTCTGAGAAGAATATTGTTTAATAATTACCAGCGGCAGCCAGTCAATGTGGAATCAGATCAATGCACCCCTCGTATGTATATGCAGGGGCAGTTATATTTCATGAAATAATATTCAAACATAACATTTATACCATTCACTCATTTTAAATTCTTCATGTATTTATTGTCTAAAATAAAATAAAATGTTCTAAAATATTTATTATAGACAATAAATACATGAAGAATTTAAAATGAGTGAATGGTATAAATGTTATGTTTGAATATTATTTCATGAAATATAACCGCCCCTGCATATACAAGTGGTGCATTGATCCAATGCCACATTGACCGGCCGCTACTGATAATTACACATAACTAAAAGTGTGAATTAACAAACTCATTTTCACTTTTGAATAATTTTCAAATAGCTTTTACTTCCAATTCGGACCTATTTCTTTTTTCGATTTCATCTGTGAGCATGTCGCGCTCTACTGACGATAATTCCAGGAAGGGATTCACCGAAAAGGAAATTTATGCTCAATATTATATGGCTACTGATTTGTTTACAAATATAAACCTTTCTACAAAACTATTTTATAATAGTAAAAATAACATATCTGCCAAAAATCTTTGTTCTTTTACGGTTTATGATAAAAGATAATAGTAGGTTTCTTTGTATACTATTATTTTATCTAGTTATTTTACTAATCTCGCTGATGCTTTGAAGTTACAGGGCAATATCAATAATCGTAAATGTGAGATTTTTCTTTTATGTGGGGCATTTTCATTTTAAATTAAAATATTTCAGTGTTTCATTTTAAAGGTTTACCTTTCAGCAATCGATTGGGATACTTATCTTAAAATCGTCATTTTTCCCTTTATCTCACTGTTGGTTTATGGAAGTGATATATGTTTTTTTATCCATATGTGAAGAAATAATGACAGTTCAATGAAAAACATGAGAATGGCATGTAAATATAAGACAACATAACATTTGGAGGCATATATATTGACAGTTTTCACATTTGACAAGATATTTCGTCCGTTATACTGTATTCACATATCTTACATTATCTCTATGTCTACATTGTGGGAATTGAGAAAATCTTGGCAGGTGGCGCTGTATGATATTCACTAATTTGATTATGTTGTTTTGTTCATGTTGTTGGGTAATTTTTTTTGATTAATCATGTTTTGAAATTCTGTTAAATTATTGTTGAACCATATGACTGCTATGACAAGTATACAGGATTTGCGTATACGTATTGTGGTTAACATATTGACCTACTATCTTAGAGGATGTCCCCGTAGCATAATCTATTGTTATGAGGTCATGTTTGACAGTGCATGAAGTAAGCGTAAGCAGAATTAGATTTCGATTTCCTACTTCATTCATACAATCTGGATTCGACCCTATTCTAGACACTTATCAATAAAATTGAAATTTTATAAGTTAATAAGCATAGTTATAGGTAATTAATTCAAATGACATTTCAGTTTCAGCCAGTTTCAATTTCAATTCAGTTATATAACACATTCCAAAAAAAAAACAGTTTTATTGCTTTTGCAATGTGACTTTAAAAAAATCTACATATATGTTTAAAAAAAAGTAACCAAACAAGTTCTGACAAAAAAAAAATCAGTAGACTGCGATTTAAAAATATACCTAGTAGAATAGTAGAATTATTTTTAATAATATCCTGTTTCACTAACTGGAATTCTGACACATTTGTGTTCATAATTATTAATAACAAAAATCATGTTTTTTTATTGTTTTCCTATAATTAAGCTTTATTGCCATTTTTTCAGCCTCAGGAACTTACTCTTTAGAGGAGTATGGGCGTACACGTACGTCGGCGCCATTTTTCTGTAAAAGAGTATGGATGTAAATTTAATCTGTAGTGTCTTTCTGTGAGCATATATATATGCTTCATTCAAGAATTACATATATTCATTGGAAAAAAATCACACAATTGTCATGTGAAAAAAAGCCAGTAATGTAAAGTAAGATCAGTATAGATCTATTCACTCCTCTAAAGGTTAATAATCAAACTCCGTTTAAATACTGAAATAAAAAGTTTGGTTATTAGTAGTGCTGCTATACTTCAATATTCATAATAATCTAATTAAGTCTAACCCTCGATTAGGGTTTTCTGGTTAATAAAAACTGATTTTGAATTAAATTTTTGACATTTGAAAGCTGGGTTTTTTTAATTCGTTAGCCTGGTTTCAAACATTAGAATTAATACTTTTTTAATTATTTAATTAAAAAGTAACAAATATTTTCGACTGAAATCTACATTTAAATACAAAAAAACTACTTGTTTTTCACACAAAATAATGTGCAGTTTCATGAAAAATTTTGCTTAAAAAATGAATGAACCTTGTTTCATTGTTAATAAGGTAAATATTAGTTGGTGAAAAATATATAAATATGACTGGTGTTACATACCTAACATGACTATTTATTTTCCCCCCAAACCGGGACACCTAAAAAAAATGTGGTACTTTTAAGCGTCTCACACTTTAATACAATACAATTGACTAGATAATAATGTCATATTAGATATCTGATGGCTTAGTGTTAATATGTGATAACTACCAAAATGTCGAAAATGAGTTAAGAACGCAGTTGGCTGTAAAATGTTACATTTTATATAATGTCTAAACATTTTGACATTATGTAAGATTCTGCCACCAGGATTTTTACTTTACTTAAATTGTTATTGTGAGTTTTTCTCCTTTCAAAAACGGGACATTAAAGCAATGTTCAGACCAGCATGCGCGGCCTGAAAACGGGACATCTGGTCACATTATACATATTTTTTTTTTACCATGTACGCTCCCAATAAACATGAGGACTCCTAATGGAGTTTATCTCAACAGAAGTGTTTCTACGAGAACTGCTTGTTACTCAGTTGCTCAACCTCTTTTTCCATAGAGAGTAGGAATAGAAGGATAGGGCTAGGGCAGGACTAGTGGTTAGCTAATCGCTCTCGTTACGCCCTGTTTATAAGATGGGAAGGATGGGAGGGGGGAATTCAAGACATCACATACATCCATGCCTTCCAACAGAAATTCATAAATCAATTTATAAAACTGTCCGTTCTGGGATTCGAACCCGTGACCTCCGTAACCGAAGCCAACGACGTTGACCACTCGACCACACAGGCGACTACAATATACATACCTGTTATATTAATACCACAGTGTAAATAGATCAAGAAACTCTTTTGATATTTCATCGATTAAAATATGGTCAATAGGAACTATTTATTGTGGCTAGCAGACTGGAACTAATTTTCATTTAGTTCTCTATGGTAATCAGAAGTCATAACATTGAGTGGCTTAAAAAAAATAATCATAATGCTGTAAAAAGTTATTATAACGTAATTGAAAACATCCGCTCGTTCCATTTTGACAATGTAAAGGTGCCGGCTGTGTGGTCGAGTGGTCAACATTGTTAGTTTTGTTATGTAGGTCACGGGTCTTGAGTACCTGTACGGACTGTTTTCATATCATTGATTTCAATTGATTTATTAATTTCTATCCAAAGGCATGGATGTATGTGATTGCTTGGCATTCTCTCCTATCCATCCTATGCAAAAAATGGGCATATCAAAGTGATTAGTTAACTACGAGACTTGTCCTAGTCCTATCCTTCTATACCTACTCTCTTTGAAAATGAGAAGTTGAGCAACTAAGTAACAAACTATTCTCGTAGAATAACTTCTGTTGAGTTACCTCCATTTGGAGGGCATATTGCTCCACATTGGGAGCGGATATGGATTTAAAAAAATGTAAAGGTACTCCATGAGACGCGAGATAATTTGACACTATTCTTATAAAAAATAACGTATATTATTAATCCATCTCCGCTCCCAATGTAGAGTATATGGCCTCCTAGTGGAGGTATCTCAACACAAACTTTTTTCTACGAGAAGTGTCTGTCACACAGTTGCCAAACCTCTCTTTTTCACAGAGAGTAAGTAGTAGAGAAAGAAGGATAGGGCTAGGACAGAAAAAGTGATGAACTAATCGCTCTCTGTACTCCGTATTAGTTAAGAATTGGAAGGGTGGGAGGGAATATTTAGACATCACAAACACACACGCCTTTTAACAGAAATCGATTGAATAAAATGCTGTTTGTACTGGGACTGGAACCCGTGAGATCTGTCACGGGATCTGTCAAGCCAACGACGTTGACCACTGCGCCATGACCTGACATATTCATTTGGTGATGGTATAAATAGACATAGAACATGGATACAAAGCTACCAACAGTATCTATCCACGATCTTCCAGTTTAATTCGGTAGATGGCTGAAATTTCTTCAGCAAGAGTTGTACTAAATGCTGTATGCTTTTTAAATTTATAATATTGAGACTATTCACTCCAAGTGTGTTTGTATCGAATCATATTTAAAATAACACTCAAATTTTGTGGAAACTAACTAAAAAAATATATAATACTAGAAACCCTAGAAATGCGGACTCACATAGAATGTACTCTAAGGAGCTATGGAATGTCGGTATGAGTTAGAGCAGTGGTCTCCAAACTCAATAAGGATGTGAGCTACTTTCAGAAATTGAAATTGTCTGGTGAGCTACTTATACATATTCCTTCTTTATAGTTTTTTGTCATCGGCCCTTATTGTACCATACATAATATTATTATATTACTTAGAAAATCAGACTTTCTAATAAAACATCAATTATTTATTTATAAACAAAATAATTGAAAAATAAGTGTGAGTAAAAACAAATATAAAATAAAAGTAAAAATAATTCATTAAAAAAATGGCATTCACTTTCATCCACAATTTTTTTAATTCTTGGTGAGTACCTTGTCACTTCCATCAATGCAATTAACAAGATGTACATCTGTTAGTCTGTTTCTATATTTACTCTTAACCACCTTCATAGAAGAAAACGTTGATTCACATAAGTTGGTAGAACAAAACAACGCCTTCATTTGATTTTTTTTAATTTTCGGAGTTCAATAATAAAATTTTATAGGCAAATATAAATTTATGATAAAATATCTTACGTGAGCTACCGGAAAAGCCTCGGCGAGCGACTGTTTGGCGATCACTGAGTTAGAGGGAAGCTAAGAGTTTCAGAAAAACATAAAATTTCGAAGGGCAAAATAGTAGTATTGAAATAATGCATTAGTAATTTTTATGCCCCACATTGGCACAGCTGGGAAACTTGGGGACTCATTATTATTACATCAGCCATCACCAAAAAAGTATGACAATTTGGTTACAACTAGTCGGCTCGTGATTACCTATAATCATTTTTAAAAGATATACGCAGTAGTTTTCGACATAGCATCAACACCAATTGTGGAATGATCTACGGATAATTTATTATCAATTATCTAGGCACTAAACGCTGCTAATTTTTCATGGTTATAAGCAAACTTTTTCTAGAAAATCGATTCACATTACTCAAAGCCACTTGAGTTTAAATTATCACAGTATTTTTATTTAAATTTCCATTGAATTTTTATTCATAATTGGGTAGAGATTTACTTAATTAAAGTGTAATAATTAGTTTAAAAAACTTTTAAATTAGCTTAAGATGAATGAATTCATTTATATTAATTTGATCATTACATAGGGTTTCGAAACTATATTAATTTGTGCTTATATTCGTACCTGCAGCTGAGTGATCGACATTGTTGTCTATGTTTTCGACGTCCACACTACACATACTTTTATTAATTCTTTTTTAAACGTATTTATGCATTTATGTTCCAAGATGTCTAAATCGCCACCCATCCATCTATTTGATCCTAGAAAAGGGTGCAGCGCAGTAGCTTCTCTCGCAGATCAACTTTTGTTGAGATGCTCTATTATAAGTCCATATACTTCATACTAGGAGGCGCCATAGTTAAAACAATTTATTTCTCATTGCTAGTTACTTAACATTTTTTACCAGAGTAAAGAATCACTAAACATAATCGTCTATGTCAGGCAAATTCGAGATGTATGTTTAAAAACATTTACTTCAAAAATATTGGGAAATTTCAGTTTTCTTCTAGCCTTTATTATAAAATTAATCATAGATCTTTAATCATCCATAGATACTTGATTAATGCAGCAATGTGAAAAACTTGAAAGATTTGATAAAATAGAATTTTGGGTGATTGGCATTTTTTACAAAACACTGACAGTATAAACATCATTGCTAATTCGTTATGAATTCAGAATTCAATTCACACATATTCCTTTAACTCCTATCACAAAAAAAATGTTATTTCGTGCTTTATTTAACATAATACAAAAACGTTGGCAAAATTCTTTTTTCAAATTATATGGTCATGTGCTAAGTTTAACATAAAAGGGATTGTAGCATGGATGGAAACGTCTTTGGCTCTTTCTTTATTAATTTTCTCAATGATATCGAAGACAAAACCATTCACATGGTGTTTTATAGCAATAAAAACAGATAGCGGAAGAATAAAATACATTAATGTGTTGCTTGAAATCTTGTATTTTTTGAGATACGAGGTTGTAGAAAATTACTGAGGATATATGCAGATAAGATTTGAGTACTATTGATTCAGAAAAAGAACAATTTAAGCAACTGACATACAACCAGCTCTTGTTAAACACTTTCTGTTTACATAATCTATTAAGATTTCATCTGCAACATATTTGGAGTAACCACAGCTTTAGAAATCCATATTTATTCAAATAGTCAGCAAAAGTTTTATCTACTTCCCAATTCATTGCTCATTTTTCATAATAAACAACAAATAATAAAACATCTAATTAGAGGCGTTTTAGTAAAATTATGGTTATGACGTTACTCTTAATTAGTAGGTTGGCAAAGTATTATTCTATTTTAAAAACAAAACACGTTTTTCTACGATAATGGATCATTAAAATTAATGAATTCAAAAAATAATTACTAGATGAGGTATTTTTTTAGGTTAAGTGTAACACTACTACGTGTAAAAAATGATTATTTTCACCTGCTTTGAGTTGCCCAGTCATACATAGTGCTTTGTATTTTTGTTGTGCTCTCTGAGTCTTCAATATTTGAAGGTTGTGATTCAGGGGTGTCTGATGTCCACCCCCACATTATACCATGACTGCTTAATTAATCAATTCTAATAATGTTATATTCATTGTTATTATAGTTTATCTGTTATGATTCATCAAACAATCAAAATAGTGCATCAGAAAGAGGTTATTTTGAAACAAACTGTCTATAGCAACAGTGGACATAGTTATTATATTTAATTAATTTAATCCAACTAAATACTAAAATCTTGTTGAGTATTAAAGACCCTCTTAATAGTTTCTTATAGATATGAGAATAGCCCTGATGGGATTGATTTCTTCAATATTATAGTTCTTTGGTTACTTTGACCGGCCTTGGGATACATCATTTGTTTCAGCTTGGTATTAATTGACATTGAACCAACAAAACATAGTGTCCGTGGAGTTCTCAGCATCATGTACCGTTTTAACTAAAATGTCTTCTTATGTTCAGCAATATTTTTTTGATTACTTGTGGCAAAATAATAATTAATTCATGAGTAGAAAAACGTCGTCAAAACAATATTATTAATCGTACAATGATTGTGCAATTTAAAAAAATATATTGTCATACTTGACACGAGCTGCCATGAAAATCCTTTTTTGCTTCTATTGAATCGAATCGAGTGAATGTCGCATCATTATTTAATTTTATTCAATATCTAACCTGTAAACATTGGAGAAAAAGAAATGGTGGAATTTGTCTTCCAATTGACTGGCTCATGCATTAAAAACAGAATGCAAATGATGAAGAGCTTTTTAGTGAACGCTTTGGTGGAGATTATAAAGAATATGACACCATGCATTAAACTGTTCAAAAATTTGCACGGGAATGGTTTTATTACATAACATCTAGGGTATTTTTACCATCTTTTTAGTGAGCTTGTTATCTTCGGGTTAAGTAGTATATCCACTATTTTTTGTTTTAAATTTATCCTTAATTTTTGTATGAGGATCTATTAAAGCTATTTTCACAAAAAAAGCATGTACTAAAGATACACAATACTCATAAATAGAATTGATTAGACCTTAGCCTCGTATTTCTTTGAAAGGCCCTGTAACCGTGAATTAAATGTTCAGAATAATTCTGCATACCATTTACCCTAAGAATCTTATCAAAACATTTTCTATTCAGTGTTCATACTACAAAAAAACCTTTTTTTAATAAAGAAGGTTTTGGTCTGCTAAAAATGTAATACCTTCCACAAAAAACCGTGAATATCAAAATCATTTTAAAAAATTGATAGAATTCATAGAAAATTGAAGATAGGTTCCCTGAATTAAAAAAAAACCATATTATAAGAAATCATGTAAAAAAGGGTAATTATGAAGACCCAATACGTTAATTACACAAAATATTATTCATAATAAGTATTTTTATTGAAAAAAAAATACTATTATATCGCTACATGATTATATACAGGGACATAAATCGCTTTCATCGCTAGAAATTTGTATGTCAGTATCTAATGAAGCTAGTGTCTTGTATTGTTAAATTTCTTGGACCGTGCTATTTCAAAATCATGTAAAAGAGAGTTGGATTCTACATATAAATATTAAAGAGCAAAGAAGTTTTCATAAATGCATTATAAATATTCCATTTTTTAAACTAAATAATGAGAGATCTACGATTTGTGGATGGGGTTGTAACTTAGCGAGATCAAATCATCGAATGGCAAATCATTATTTACGAGTGATGACAGACTGTTGGGCTTAAATGTGTATGCCAATAACAATTTTCACACGGTTTTACTGGAATATATACCCTGCTAGCTGATGGTAGTATTTGCCTTTGTCATAGAATGGAAGTTCAAATAATAAAACCCGATTCATTTTTATACATGTATTAGATTATCTTACATAATTGAGTCATTTGTTTACATGACTGTGAAGTGATTTATCATATTGTGACAGGAAAATTTATTAGTGCTATGTTATCAACAGATTAATATTTAAAATTAAGTTAGAATAAAGTAGATCTTCATCTTATAAATCAAAAACAAATGTAATAATATTATCAACGGCTACTTCAAATTATTAAGATCAAGCAGAAATATTATCAGGTATCAAGTGGTTCATTAATATTGGCACAACCTCGTTATGTTCAGATAAAACTATACAATGAAAGAAAACTTCACATTTTCATCTCGACATTTGTACTGTATGTTGTATTCTTTGGCCGACTCGCGCTGTTGTAAATCTACCACTTTACTCTCTGCCACCGTCCTTTGTTTCTTTGAAATAAAAAGAAATAATCGTGCAATTACCAACTTCGTATTTCATTGTAGTTATTTTATAATTAATTAACATTTTTACTACTGTTTATTTGTCTTGTTGAGACCATGATGCGAATTCCACATGACTCAATTGACATCTCCACAGTGATACCATTGACAATAATATCAAACTTTGTCTTTCATTTCCAGCTGGGGCATCCCACATAATTGTAACGCCGGACACCTAACCTACCGAAATGACGGGAAACTGGGACAAATTTAGGCTGCTGATATGGAAGAATGTCGTCCTGCAAAAACGGCACAAGGTGCAGACGGCGGTGGAGATTTTCGCCCCGGTCATATTCGCAACGCTTATGGTGCTGGTGAGGAGCCTCATCGAACCGGAGTGCGCAGCGGAACTCAAATTTGAACCCTTCAGCGCTGCCAAATTCTTCATGCCGTAATTTGAATTCTCTTCTTAATTTTTTTTTTTTAAAAACATTTAACATTATATTTAGGGCTTAGGCTGTGTCCAGATATTACGCCTTTAAAAGTTATATGTTGTTTCAATATATATTTATTTTATTTAGTAGATTTAAATTATTCATATAAAAAGTGTTTACGTACAACATCAACATAATTTTACATCAGATATTGAAAATGCTTTGTCAGTAATTTTTTTTGTTCGATTCACTTGATTAGTTTGCGGTGTATAGTAAATTTTCATTTAATTATATTCTCTAAAAATTTGTTAAATATTCTCATCAAGTTTATCTTTTGTAATTTTAACTTAAATAGTTTCCATGCAAACTGTCAAATTTTTAAAGTGGATCTGGTCATTTTTGATTACTAACTCCTCATTTTTTGACAATAATAAATCATTTGAAAAACTAGTTTTAAACCAACCGGTCAATCTCCCATTCAAAGATGGTACAGATAAATGGGTTGGACTGATAAAACTCACTCTACAAATTGCCTGGTCTGAATCCATGAATGAACAATTACATACTAATTAGAACATCTGAAAGAAATTGTTTTAGTAATATTTTATGTACATAAAAAATGCCTCCAATTATATATAACCCTTAATAATGAAATTTATTTTACTTCTATTAATAATGCATTTTTTATTAAACAATATAACTTTAAATACCTTAGGTCTGTGCCTAATTACTTTTTTTGGTTTGTAAAATAAATAGATATATTTTTTAAATGGCTGGTATGTATTCCTGTGGTAGTTTTTCTTTTGGTGTGTGGTACTCTGGAAGGGAATCAAATGAAGACTGATTTTTTACTCTCACTATTATATACTGCAGATGTTAAAATATTTTTTTTCCAATTTGTCTTTTTCTTGCTTGAAATAAATATTAAAAATAACATGACTGCTAAAAATCACTTATTGAAATAATGATAATTCCATACAAGATATAACAATGACAGTAGATGATAGACGATGCAAATTTGCCACTATATTGCTCAAAGCGATATATTTTATTTTAGAAGCAGGCTCGATAAGTGGCTTGTATTAATTTCTCCTGTTAAATTTTTCAGACAAAACATGTCGAACTCGACATTTCGTTCAGCTTTCGAGTCACCGGTCATAAAATTATCGTATTCGCCGGAATCAGAGATGACCGGAGACGTGATAAAGAATGCCTTGAAGTATCTTCTGGTGGAGCAAAATCCGGCTTGTTTTATAATAGACTGTCTTAGCACTATTAATATTACGGGATACGCCAACGCATCGGAAATGCTGAGACATCTCAGCGACCCCATCGCTAATGACACCAGCATCTGCGGAATCCAGTTCGACGACTCCTTACACAGTAAGTAATCATTGAAAATGATTTTTTCTTAAGACGTTGAAAATACACCATTTTAAGGTTAACGGGCACACTTTTTATTCTTCACATTATTCTTATACTGCTAGTTTCGAATGTTTTTATATGATGTATATATAAATCGTCAAAATAATGATCAAATAATATAATTATGTATTCATGTATTCAAATCAGTTTGAGTCGCGCTCGATTTTTAGAAAAAACATAGACACGCTTGCGTCACTGTCTTTTGTCACACAATAATAACTTTAAATTACTATTATATTTCAGTCGGCTAAACCGCCATGCTGAAATTCTAAAATAGAATTTTCAGTGATTGACAAAGTTCTGTCATGTGGTGTAGCGTCTGAAAGTTTCCAGCTCAAACATGTTAGAGGCACTTTTAGGAATGAAAATTCAATATAAAAATTAGCCGCTAATTAATGTTTGATTCTATTATCTCTTCAATACTCCTAGGCTGGAAGTTTTTATACCTATGCCATAATTAAATATGCAACCGAAATGTTTTCATAAGTTAAATTGCGTGTGAATGAGCTTAATTTTCCAAAATTCAATTTATAATCAAACATCAAAAAATTTAACTTTAAATAAAAAGAGACTAATTTTATCTCCACATAAAAAATAATCATAATAAACATACATGGTTAAAATGTGGCAGACATGTTTATTATTTTATTTATCTGGTCGGTTTCTTTCCATTTGCTTTCGACACGGTACGGCGTGGCCATTTGTGAGCATAGTCCAGGATTTAAAAATCATTATACCACTCATAAATCTGTTGGTGAACTCGTGTTGGTGGTAAGATGTAAACATCAACAAAAGTGTGCCAACTTTGCTTAATCATAAACTGAAACATTTTGACAAGCGGGACGGGAAAAAAGCTTTACAATTGATTTTGTATGCATGATTTTGTGGATTTAAGTGAAGAATTTTAACACAACATATTATACAATACTTACCGATCTGAATTGTTTTTTAGATATGACAACTTGGCCTGATGATACAACATTGACGTTGCGTTTCCCTGCACAATTGCGAACAATGCTACCTCAAACCCCGTACTTTGACTGGAAAACCAATTTTCTGTTTCCGCTCTTTCAAACGCCGGGGCCAAGGACTCCAGGGGATAAAACTGGGGGATGGCCAGGTATGCAATAATTCATATCATTTAAATAAAGTACTTTGTCAACAGTGATCACTGATTGAATTATCTACTAGTTAAATACTGCATTAGGTGTCCGAATTTCCATTAATGTAAAGACATTAAAGAACATGCAGATACCATCAGCAGTGGTGTTTGATCCCTGCGTGGTCAATTCAATAGCTTCTTTCCATAGGTTAATTTGTCGTTGTAAAGAAATGCTCCCATTACCAGGGGGCAAACAAAATAAAGCGAAAGTTCTCTGACACATAAAAATAATTGTCAAATAATGATAATATATTTAAACATATTATTTATGATTTGTTAAAAAATATTTTAGCATTGTTTTCAAATAATCTAAAGCAAATTAGTATTCATAAAATAGTTCCAGTAATTAAAAAGGAATGTTTATAAGACCGATATAATATTTCATAGGATATATCGGTATAGTCTATAATGGAGCATTTTTTTTTGTTTTAGGTTATGTTCGCGAAGGGTTCCTGCAGTTGGCTCACGCTATTTTTAGGACGATTACTAATAAAATAAAGCCCTCGTACACGCCAACTATACTAGTACAACGGCTACCACATCCGGGATATCTTCGTGATGATTTGCTCCCCGCATTGCAGGGCTTCATCTCCATCATCATTATGCTGAGCTTTAATTACACGTGTATCAACACCGTCAAAGTAATTGCTGCAGAAAAAGAAAGGCAACTCAAGGTACTATATCGGTTTCACTAGCCGACACATCATGGTACGTCTTATTAACATTTACAGCTTACCTGGAGGACCTCAGGCCCTTCACTAGACTGATATTATTACCTTGGACTGGATAGAGACCATGACTGTGCCACCGTTGTGTTGGGCTGTGCTGTCCAAGTACTGCATTAAAATATATCAAGAGTGTTAACCGAGATGTCATGATGAAAATATGTATTTTTTATTATTGAAACCATGTCCACTCCCAATATGGAGCATATGGACTTCTAAAGAAGTTAATGTTAACAGAATTTTTTCTACGATTACTGCTTTTTACTCTTGCTCAACTTTTCTTTTTCGAAGAGAGTAGGGATAGATATAGGGGCAGAACAAGTCTAGTTGTTAGCCTATTGCTTTCACTGTGCTCTATCTTAGTGATCAGATGGGCGGGGGAAAAGTTTTAGACATCACAGACGTGCAGAAATTCATTGATTGAAGAATGAAACTTCCCGAACTGGGTTTCAAGCACAGCGGAAGCCAACAATATTGACCAAAAACCATTTTTAAGTCGCTGTTAATTTGAGCACATTTATATTATTAAAGTTCTGAAGATATCTTAAAACGAAAATTCAATTAAGTTTCATTTACGTAAACTTGTATTCATTCAAATACTAAAAATTGTTGTATAAAATAGCGATTTTTTCTTTCATCACAACATTTGAAAATGAAATTTGCAATGGTTTTCAAACTTTGTGTGATTACCAAATCGGATCAAAGGCAGTATCTTTCCTAAGTATCGTAATATGAATAGAACATAATCTAGCAAAATTTGTCTTTTATTATTTCCAGGAAGTGATGAAGATAATGGGTCTATCGAACTGGCTGCATTGGACAGCGTGGTTTATAAAAACTTTTAGCTATATTATGATTACTGTCATAATGATTGTTATACTTCTTAAGGTAAGAAAATAATTATTGTTTATTTCCTGTTTATTTGAAAATATTATTAAACATGCTTACTTAAGTGATGGATTATAAACCCTTAACCTGCCCAACTCGCACACAAAATTTCAACATGAAAATAGAATACAATATTATTCTAATATTAATTTATATGCTGCTATATCAGGTTATGTATCCATATTAGGGTTGGAAATGTGGGGTCATCTTTTGATTCCATATACAACAAGGAATGGCTAGCGAACAGGTTAACGGAGCTTGACTTCTATAGTTACAAAACTGATGAAATAATCAAGTTAATATTTAAGATGAATTTCCTCAAACTTACCGCACAAATTCAGTGAAAATACTATCTTTTTTATTATTTAACCACTCTAAAGCTAACGACCCACCGGTGTGTCGCATACCTACTAACCACACACGCTACCCACCAGTGTGTTGTCATTATTACGACATCAATAAATATTTTTTAGAGTTTGCATCATTTTTAGAAAATTGCTAGCTTACAAGACAAAAAACGTTATTTTTTTCTAGCTGTTAACGGATTAAAATATTTTTTTTAAACAGTGTCAGCTACTAATGTGTCATCATAATATGAAAACCTAACTTATGGTGTTGAATGTAAATTTTTGTTAGAAAGCCATTACATTAAAAAAAAAATACTTTTTGTACTACTTCCATATTATTTAATAAACATCAGGACCGTTTACGCTCATCACGAACATTATCAACTGACGCAAATAAAAATCTATACAGGGTTGTTTATACAAAATTACGTGAGACTGATATTAAGATGTAACAAACAATTGAGACTATTACATATTTGCAAACACGAATTGTTCCAAACTTGTTGAAAAATGAACCATGAATGTAATTTAATAAACAAAAAAAAAATTCAAAGTATTTTTAGAAAACAGTCTCAAACATGGTTTGATAACATACAATACATCATTTGTAAAACTAAAAATACCTTTAAAATGTATATTGTTTTACAAAATAAAATTCAAGTTTCATTTTCATAACCCTTTTAGAACAAGCCGTGTTTGCAAATAATACCCTCAATTGGTTAAAGAAATATAAAAAAAAATATGAATAATATTTAAGAATTACTTTGAACTCATAAGAAGTACCTTTCTTAGTTAACTGATATTAAGTTTGGCTTATTTTTTAATAATATTTATT
The DNA here is from genome assembly GCA_031772345.1 of Himalopsyche anomala. Lineage (NCBI taxonomy): Eukaryota > Metazoa > Arthropoda > Insecta > Trichoptera > Rhyacophilidae > Himalopsyche > Himalopsyche anomala. The sequence continues at coordinate 11,449,206 of CM062840.1, forward strand.
TGTAAGAAGTCATTCATTTATAATTTGTATTATTATTCATAAATTCTTTCATATTATTGTTTGTTACGCCTTGTTATAATCTTACAATTTTTTGTATAATTAATAACCCTGTATAGATTTATATTCCCATTAGATGATAAGACTTGTTATGATAAAATGAAAGATAGTACATACGCTATTTTAAAAGGTAGCACATAAAGAAAATATTGTAGATGCGTACTCTAACATAATCTATGTAACTAGTTTTCATTTAAGTGTTATTAAGTTTTGTTTTTCTTTTCTCTAGGTTGAATGGTATGGAACAAAAGATGGATTATCAGGGTATTCTGTATTTACATACACTCCATGGCATCTTATTCTTGTTTTTATGATGATATACATGGCTACATCTATATGCTTTTGCTTCATGATAAGTGTATTCTTCTCAAAAGGTAATGTGTAGTTGTATTCATCAATATTTTTTTTCTCAGATTCAAATTTTACACCAGACAACTAGGTATTATTAAAAATTATTTAGACCTGTTTTGGAGGTAACTGTTCTGTTTAACCCTTCAGGCAAGTATAACTGAAATATAATTCTGGGGCCTAATGCTGGAAGTGCCTATATCAAATGTTCATTAGAGGCAATTGTTTGTTTGCGGTATCTATGTAGTCTAGTACAGTGGTGGTTTTTCGTACTTTAACTGTCCTTGAAACATATGACACTTCTTACACTTTTTTTTTTTTTAAACCATGTCCGCTCCCAGTGTGGAGCATATGGACTCCTAATGGAGTTTATCTCAACAGAAGTGTTTTCTACGAGAACTGCTTGTTACTCAGTTGCTCAACCTCTCTTTTTCCAAAGAGAGTAGGGATAGAAGGATAGGGCTAGGACAGGATTAGTGGTAAGCTAATCGCTCTTGATACGCCCCGTTCATAGGACAGGATGGATGAGAGGGGGGAATTAAAGACATCACATACATACATGCCTTTGAACAGAAATTCATAAATCGATTGAAAAATCAATTTATAAAACTGTCCGTACCAGGATTTAAACCCGGGCCCTTCGTAGCCGAAGCCAACAACGTTGACCATTCGACCACACAGGCGACACTTCTGATCATCTATATCAGTGTTTCCGAATTTTTTTACCATATCTGTATCCCCCCCCCCCGGTCAAAAAAATGCATATACTTTAATAGCAATCAAAATATATAAGCTGCTTGTTGCACGAGACGCAGCCAAATCCCGGTGTAGCGCTTACCCCTATCAAACTCTTCCTGTCCTCCAGGGGGTATGCGTACTACACTTTTGGAAACACTGATATATGTGAACATCGGTATTTCTTGGTGCAAGTTATGCTGCAACATTATTTAGGCATACAAATTAGCTCTCCTCATATTTCATTAATTTTAAATCAAATGAAATCAAGATTTCTACTATAAAAAGAAAGAAAATTTTAAATTTTTTTGGATTATAATAAATATGAGAAGTATTGATTTGATCTTTAGAAAAACTTCAATGGTTGAATGAAATAGGTGAACTTTTGCTATTATAAATGAATCGCAAAATAGAGATTTTTTCGTGTACACTTCATATGAGCTGAAGGTTTACTGCACTTTGAAGTCAATGAAAAGAAAAGGAAGGGTCAATCAGTTTTCATGACAACTTTTTATAGTCTATTACCGTTTGATTTACGCAATATTTTCCTGTTGCTTACAGCCAACACAGCAGCCACAGTCGCAGGCATGATGTGGTTCCTGTCTTACTCTCCGTACATGTTCCTGTCAAACGAATGGGTGCTGCCGTCCATGGGGACCAGGCTGGCATCTTGCCTCGCTTCCAACACCGCCATGGCTTTTGGATTTGAAATATTTCTTGATAATGAAGCCACCGCTGAAGGTACGAGATATTCTTATAACTTGTCAGACATGGAAGGCATTTTTTCTCTACTGTTTTATACGAAAATCAAAACCACTAAAATAGAATTTTTTACCGTAAAGAATGCAAAAGAGTGATTTTCTGCCATCTCCTATTCAAATACGACATTTTTGTACAGAGTCTGTACCTAACATAATATAACACTTAGTGTGTCATGTTTTATCATATTGATGGCTTATAGCTTAATATAAAGATAAATATATAGTTAATTCAATATAATAAAATATCTGTGGTTGTAAAAATATTGCCTGGAGGATTTACAAAAATATATTTCAATATGTCTAATCTTTGGAATAGTATGTTTGGAAATGCAATATTTTAACATTTAAAAATATAGGTTATTTTTTGTATGTTTTAGCACGAAAATTGGTTTTACAATATTTTAGCTGTGAGCCATTGATATAACACAAATCTAAGCACATGAGAGAGAAAAGGCGAGCAACATTTTTAAATTCGTTTGTTAACAATCAATCTATGGTAACGTTCCCCATGTGTGGTATAAAATCTGCAATGTTTGATTTACAGGTTTGCAATGGTCCAAGTTATTCACGCCAACAACTGCCGATGATCCCTTCGTGATGGGTCACATTCTGATCATGCTGATCGTCGACGCGTTCCTTTATCTGGCGATAGCATTGTACGTCGAACAAATTTTCCCAGGATCATATGGTGTACCGCAGCCGTGGTATTTCCCCGTCAGCAAGATGTACTGGCAGTCCATATTCAGGTCAACGGCCGGTGAGAATTACCTTTTTTTCTGATGAGCGTGTAAAAACTAAATTGAATAAACTATTACTATTTTCAAAGACTTATCTTGAAGAATATGTACCGAGTGCATCTGTGGACATGTAGTTTGTTCCCACAAAGGGAATCAACATTCAATATTTTATGATTTTATGATGATGAAAATTATGTGGTGAAATATGAGATTAATTTTTTTTTGGAAGATTTCACCCAATATGTGCTTCTACTGCCAAATTCATAAATTTGTTTTACCCCGACACTGCTGAATTAAATCTTCCTCAAATCTTAAGCTTGGAAAAAAATATAAATAATAAAAATAGCAATAAAAGAATTAACGAAATGATTGAAATTACAACTTATCCGTTAGATTTTGTTACTAAAAGATGTTGACTATTTGGTTTGATTTATTATTTCATTCCAGTTGTCGGAGATATACCTAATAATGAACAAACACATTCGATTGACGGAATCGAGCCTGAACCCAAAGGACTGAAATTAGGCATCGATATTATTGTAAGAATTACTCATTTTATTACAGTATAAAATTTCAGTACATGTATGTTAGTTATACACCATGCTTAGTCATGTATTATTTTACATTCAGTTAAACCCATGGTAGTGATGCATTGCAGACATTGCCAAATCAGTGTTCACGAGTGTATTTGTAGTTGTTTAACTTGATTTTTATTAGTTTTTTTTAAATAATAATGGTGTTCTTAAAATTTAAATCCGAGAACTCAGATTTATTCTTTACTCCTAACTGACCTCGCCTAACATAACACCTTCGAATTTGATTTGTGTAAAATAATATTTGAATCCTGCCGTTTAATAAAGCTTACTAACATACAAGTACCAAAATTTGTCTTAAATTGTTATTTTTAATTTACCTGAGATCATCTGATTGCTTTTCCAATATTTTTGAAATCTTTTGGAGAGTAATTATTTATGAAGCAGAAAAAATTAGATCAGAAATATTAGCTTTGAAGAAAAATCTGTAAAATATCATAAAAATAAAATCAGCTAGAAAAGATTCACTTCAGAAAGAAAACTTCAGTTTTGTTCAAAATATCTTTTTTATGATAGTCAATCAAGTAACATTTTACAGCAAGTAAGTATCAAACATTTCAAATGAATAAGATGCACCAATTTGCTCTGTGTGTAGTTATTTCATATAAAATTTCTGGCAGGTTCTAAAGATTGTTTTTAAATCAATGCACATGTGCGGGTAAAGAGAAAGAGAGTGTGTGTGACACGTTACAAACAGGCATATATCAATCATAAAAAATATATTATACTACAAATTGTAATCAGTGACAGCCGGTCAATGTGGCATTTGATCAATGCACCCCTTGTATATGCAGGGGCGGCTATATTTCATGAAATATTATTCAAACGTAACATTTAGAAGATTCACTCATTTTAAATTCTTCATGTTTTTATTGTCTAAAAAATAAAATAAAATAAAACATTCTTAAATATTTATTATAGACAATAAAATACATGAATAATTTAAAATGAGTGAATGGTCTAAATGTTATGTTTGAATATTATTTCATGAAATATAACCGCCCCTGCATATACAAGTGGTGCATTGATCCAATGCCACATTGACCGGCCGCCACTGATTGTAATTATTACAAATTTATAAAATTATCAAAGTTTTCAAAGAGGCCTGAAAAGTGACTCATATTTCAACACAATTTTTATTCATTTCAGAATTTGACAAAAGTTTTCAACAAAAAGACTGCAGTAGATAAGTTGAATCTGAAGATATATGAAGATCAGATAACAGTGCTTCTTGGTCACAACGGAGCTGGAAAGACCACCACCATGTCGATGCTCACTGGTAGGTCGAAAATTATTTTTCAATCATTTTTATATTCAACAACTGAGAGCATGTTTATTTAATAAATAAATTCTATCAAATATTATGCTAAGTGATTACTCGTGCACCAGGTGGGCTTTCTTCCTATGCAGTGTGCAAACAATTGTTAGAACGCATAAATGGCTACTTTCAATTTCATTGGTTTATAGATTTGAATCCGAAGGTAAGATCTTTTTTCACCCAAAATATTCGACCTTGAAAACGGGTCTTTGAGAGCAATAAGCTTTCTACTAGATCCTTCAATCATTTTAACCTATATATCATCTTTAGTCAGTCTAGCATACAGTGGCAACACTATGGACTATTGTGGTTTGAATACACAATAAAAAAATATATATCAAATGAGTGAGTCGTAAGATTTTTCCGACTCTGACTCCGAAAAAAAAAACCTAACTCCCGACCAATGTTCCCTCTAATTTTCCGAAGGTTATGTGCGTAAAATACATTAGCTGTGCAACTTTGAAAGGAAATTTAAAAAAATGTGTCCCACATAACGGTATTGAGACCTAATTAATGAAATGGCTAATTTTTTATGATGACAATAATTAACAACACTATATATAGTTATAATGACAATTAATTTATTCTGCTGGTGGTGTAGCTGGTGTAACTTTTGTGCGCTCTGTCTTAATGCATGTGCACACGCGCTTAGAGGGAACACTGCTCCCGACTCCCACTCTACAGCCCTGATTTTTTCAATGCTGAAATACGGACATTAAAAATACCTATACTTCGGTACTGAAAATCAACAAACATCGAATGTGACATTTTTTTAAATTAAATTGTTCGCTATGAATTAAAATATTTTGAATCTGATAAGAGTTATTTCAATATTGATAGCTTCCAGAATTGATGAGCCTTTCAATGATGTAAAATTATTTTAAGAAACCATAAGCTAATTGTTAAAATCACCTGTTATGATATATTTTTTAATGACTGTATTTTATATGAAATATAATATATACCAATATTGGTATTTAAAAAACTATTGGTATTGGTGTATTCTTTCGGTATTGCAATCCCTAGGTACACTTAACAGGTGATGATGGGACAACCAACTTGTATAGATGTAAAAACTGTATGTAAGGGAAACTAGACGGTGCAATAATAAAAAAAAATTGATGTAACAAGTAAAATAGACAAAAAATATTGAGAATTCATCAACTGTTCAACTATAAGAGTCCATTTGCAATTAGTGTTATCGGTGATTGCAATAAAATGTCACATGTATGTTTCAGGATCTTCACTGAGTGTTTCATATTTTAATATATTGGCATTGGTATTGTAGCACTGATAACATTCAGATAGTGCTATCTATCAGTATCTAATTTTTAAAAAAAATACTCTTGGTACTAAAAGGCTTTTATCAGTACTTGAATTTATTATTGATTAATTGTAGTACCTATTGTTTATTGTTTAAAAAATTTAAAGTACAGTACATGACATTACAGCTGCCGCCAATTCGCCATGTACTTGGCAAATATAATGATACAAAATATAAAATAAAACTACATAATACATCAAAATTAACATACAAAATCAAGAAATAAAATAAATTGAAAAATATGATATTCTAGTATTTATTATCCTTTCGATTGCCAAGCAAGTTTCTTTGATTCGTATTGTATGGACTACCTTTTTCATATCTTTAAAAATTGCTACCGGTGGTAATAGCTGTCTGAGGGTTCATTATTCGAATTGTATTATTACAAAATACCAAAAAATATACAAAAACACGCACAATAGCACAGTCTTCAAATGTCATTTTAAATCTCACAGAGCACGGGTGTCAAGTGCTATATATTACTATTTCACTCACTCGCCCTTCATTTTTTCTCCTTTCCACCCATAGTCTATTCTCACCAATCTGGTTTCCATTAAAAATATTGTTTCAGTATGAATTGTCCTCAAAATATCATTTTAGATTTTCCATTTTTTTATCTTCTATAAAACAAATTCACAATAATATATCTGATTGTCAGACAGCATTTCCATTAAGACTTTCCATTAGCCACTATTTCAATAAATTTCAAAAACAAAACTAGGTTACTAAGTAATATATGAGTGAAAGTTTTGTGTTAATTTTTTTGCTAGTGATATTATGATAAAAATATACAAAGTCTAAAAAAAATACAATTTTTCTGTTATTTTAATTAAAATATCTTTTTTTTGTTAAACTGTGTTTTAGGAAATATTGAAATATAGAAAGATGTCAGTTTTTGAATAAGTCCTAGTTTTTATGCTCGAATGATTTGGTTGATGACAGTTTAACTAATAGAAACTGTTTTTTTATTATTCTAGGTATGTTTCCACCGACATCTGGCACAGCAGTAGTAGCAGGTCATGACATCAGACATGACGTCGCAGGTGTCCGAGCTTCTTTGGGACTCTGCCCGCAGCACAATGTCCTCTTTTCCGATCTCACTGTTGCCGAACATATCTATTTTTACTCCAGGCTGAAGGGGCTCAGCGGACAAGCCATAAAAGAAGAGGTCGACAAGTATGTCAGTCTCCTTGGGTTGGAAGACAAGGTACATGATTGTGAATCTTAGTTATTGCTTAATATTAATATACTGGGCTCAAATTACAGCTGTAGCTTTTGAATGCATTTTTCCAACAAATGTCTACTCCCAATGTAAAGGATCTTAACTCGATGGCTGCCACAGACGAGATCTCGTAAAAAATTTCGTGCTCAACACACCAGTTACGAATTAACTCGTCAATAACTAATTTAATTAATAATTGCAAATTATATCCCGCGTGCTAGGTAATTATGTATTACTTTTTTCTACGGCAGCTAAACGGCTAATAGAAGATTTTATATGAGAGAGAGTAAAAATAGAAAGATGCGGCTTAAATAGGACTAGAAGTAAGCAATATGTCTTGTTTTTAGGATCAGATAAGTAGGAAGGAATGCAGATATCCAAACCTTTCGATTGAAAAATCAATTCTATGAGTGTCCCTAGTGATATTAAAACCTGTGGATACAATACAATCAACATATCAAACTTAATCTTCTTATAAATACCCACTAAATATGCTTAAATTTCACCTAATTTTCTTTCTCCAATCCATTTTATCCTTGGAAAAACTTGTAGTAAATTTAGGATTTCAATCAATAAATTATGTATGGCAAAAAAACAACAGGCCCTAACATATGCCATTTCAGTCGTTGCTGAACATTATTGTGCAGTGCGTTAAGTGTTAATAAGTTTTGTTAATTTTTTCCAGCGCGACGTTTTATCAAGCTCCCTATCAGGTGGAATGCAGCGAAGGTTGAGTGTGGGAGCCGCTTTGTGTGGTGGATCAAAAGCTGTTCTGCTGGACGAACCATCGTCTGGTATGGATCCAGCTGCTCGTCGTCATCTGTGGGATCTTTTGCATATGGAGAAAAAAGGTTACTTATTATTCACTTATAAAACCAAAGATAGCGATTAATTATCTATAATATAAAATTTCCAATTTCTAGGTCAATTGTGCTTTATTATTAATTGATGCACTATATTTTGTAAGTGTTATGTGAAGTACAATCCTCGGTGATATTCTGAACTTCAATCTTCCAATTTATTTCATTTATTTTAATGCAATTAATTTAAAATTGTAACTCTAGTTCAAATACTCTCAAAAACAACCTTTTTACTTAGCATGTCAAACGGGAGCTATAACACAATAACTATATGCGTCATTGATATTTATTTCAGGTCGTGTTATCATCTTGACGACCCATTTCATGGATGAGGCAGAGATTCTGGGAGAGAGAGTGGCAGTTATGGCCGGTGGACGGCTGAAGGCGTGCGGTTCGCCTTTCTATCTGAAGAGAAAATTTGGTGCCGGATACCGTCTCACTGCTGCCCGGAGATCTTACGCTATCGGAGCGCCCGCTGCTCCCGTCACAGCTTTGCTGCGAACTCATATACCTCAAACAAAACTCTACTCTGATATAGGTTAATAATTATAAATTTTTGGCAATGCTTCACAATCGTTTATATCCCACGGGACATTAATCTTTTCTTCAGATTTCCGCAGTGTAACACAAATAAAAAAAATGTATAAAAACCGTGTGCACACATTTAATATTAAGCTTTGTTTTATTTTGGTAAATAATGTGCATTAATTATTCAAGATTATATTCACGGGATCAGTCAGATTATTAGGTTTTTTATTCTCTTATAGACAAAAGGCTGCAGCACAACTAACATTGCTTCACGGTACGGCAGTTCAGGAGCACTGATTTTTAATTTGACTTACTTGAATATGACTTACTTGAATTAAGACATTTTTATATTTTTTTTTTACACAATTTAAGAATATAATTTCACAAGACATATTCTTAAATTATATGTGGAATGCTGGATAATTCAGAAGACTGCCAAAAATGTCAATATTTGTCATGAATGTTTTGAACATGAATTATGTAAACTCAATAACTTACGCTGGTTTAAAATATTAAAAAACCATTATAAAACACACTATTTACCACTATGTGGTTGAGTGATGTCTTTGGTAGTGAATAATTTATCATAGTTTTTACTCTCAACCTTAATCAACCAACCGGTGAGTACAATTACCACAGTGAGCATGTTCTGCATTTCTAGGTTCTGAGCTATCATACCTTCTCCCTGAAGATCTTTCTCATAAATTTGAACCCATGCTGAAAGAATTGGAGACTAACCAAGAAGAACTCGGCCTTATCGGTTTTGGCATATCAGCAACGACTCTAGAAGAAGTCTTCATGAAGTAAGTTTGATATTTTGAATTAAACATAGAACCTGTGCATCAGCTTTGTTTCTGTATACTGATATGATTATTTGGACTTCCTATTCATAAACATTAAGTTTCCTTGCGAATGGCTTCTTTTTAGGGTTAATTCGTAACTTTTTCTTGTGAAAATCATGTGTGCTGGTCTCGGCAAGGATTATCGTATTTTTTCTCTATTGTTTCAAAGTTTTTGATTGTTATATAAATCATTTTTTTACAATGACATCAACAAATCACAATTCGCTTGAAATCTGCAATTAGACAACAAAACAGATTGTGAAAGATTTTCTAATAAAAACAAAACTGGCAATTGAAAACGTTTCTCAAAACAACAATATTCTTCTCCATTACAGCTTTCATTGTTGTATCAAGAAACACTTATCGAACACGAACATAATCATTTGACAGTTAATAATCGGACACATATTGTAGGAAATGGGTTAAATAAAATGATGTTCATAATCACATTGTTTCCTTAAACTCTTGTATGCACTATATCAGTGATTGCCAAATGGTTCCATGCAGTTACCGGTAGATTGCGTGAGATTGTTCTTCTATTTTATCATTTTGGCCTCTCAATTCTTAACAGAGGTTTTATTCACACTTCAAGGTGTTGATGCAGATTTATTTACTTTATTTTGTTTTTGTAAAGGGTGGGTGCAGATGCTGTGGAGGTGTGCGATGATCAGGACCAGATCAATTACAAGGAGTCTGATGCGAATGGACATATCATAATGGAGAATGGCGTAAACACAGACTTCTTAGAAAAATGTAAGTTACTAGTAGCTGTATAAATAATGCACATTTAGATTAACCATATCGATACGAGAAAGAAGTTTCATTGTTTTACATTATTAATTTGATATATTGCATAAGAAATATCTATTTCAACTTTATTTATCATTTTACGAATTTTTATATACAGTGGAACCCTGGTTCATCTTTTTACATGTCCATCAGCGTGAAAACAATGAATCATTGGTGTTGTGATAACTGGTGTTAAGCGAAAAAACAATGAATGAAAGACTACTCCCAATTGGTTTTATCGCAACAGAAGTTGTTATACATAAACTGCTCGTAACTCGCTCGAGCTCCAATTTAAATACTGCAAATAAATCAAATCTATTTTGTTTCCAGCAAATATCCCCGATTGTTCCACAGTCCGCTATACCGGAATCAAACTCATGCTGGATCAATGGCGAGCGATGCTCTACAAGAAAGTACTAGTTACGACTCGTGCGTGGCTCTTGACGGTCTTGCAACTCTTCATACCGGTGCTGTTTCTGCTGATCGCTATCATGGTCTCTCGCATGTGGCAAAACTCCTCTGATCTGCCCCCCAAGACCCTGGCGCTAGTCGACGGCTACGAAAATAGTGTCACACTGATTGGCGATCAAGGATCCCTCTCCGACAAGGCCACGACCATTAAGAAGACTTACATGAAATACTTTCAAGATGTCGATATACCTACTATGAAATTAGTTGATGTCGGTACTGAGAGCATTGAAAAACATTATTTGAAGAAGGTGAATTCTATTATTTTATTGTCGAATTGTTTCCGCTCTTAACCTGTAAATCCTTGAATGCACAGCATGTGAATCTATACCGAGGAAAAGGTATATCCTTGAAGTTGTCTAGTATAATATTAATTATTATCTCCATAGACCTTCGACAAAAAATATAGATATTGAAAAAGAATAATATGGTGTCATTGCATATTTTAATATGATACCATTCAACAGAATTTTCTTAATCACATGTGAAATAATAAAACTTCAATCAATAATTTCAACACGACGTTTTGATCGACTGACTGTTTTTAGCTGGCAAGCATGCCTCAAATATTTATGAATATTATAATATTATTTACACCCAGTCCTCTATTCACGCAATGTCAAATTTAACACAATTTTTATGGATGGCATCGTTCCTTTTTTTTAGGTGATTTACTTATTGAACCGAAAATGGAAATACATAACATTTTTTTCCCAGAAAAACATATATACGATTAAGCTTTCGGCACCCACAAAATGAACACCATCTTGAAAATAACAATAGCCAATAGTGTTATAAAAGACAACTAAGGATTGGGTGTATATATGTTTTTTTTAAACCTACATTTGATCATTATATTTATGATTTATGTAAAAAGTAGATTGGTAACTGGGAGTAGAAAATAATTTGAATAATCATGGAGCTTAAATTGGTCCATCTCTTAGAAGTTATTGAAATATAGTTACATCGATGATATAGAAATTTCAAGTTAAGAAGTTTCACATTCCATCGTTGAAATGCTGAGAGTGCAGCCAACTGAACTATGGGGGTAAACAATCGTATATAATACTTCATCTATCTGTTACAGGCCGAAAATGACATGCCGACAATGAGAAATAAATACTTAGCCGCGGCGACCGTATCCAATAAATCTATCATCGTTTGGTTCTCAAACTTTGCCTATCACGATCTGCCGTCTTCATTCATGCTGGTCCACAATGCTATTCTCAAGTCGGTGTCGCCAAATTCCTCCTTCACGCTCATCAATGACCCGCTTCCCTTCACTCTGCAGTCCAAAGTAAGTTATATCCCATTTAATTTATAATATTATAAGTAACTCAAATATTATATATTTTTTTTATAATCTAACATAATAATAGAATCTTAAATTGTGTTTAAGGGCATGGATGTCTGTGACGTCTAAAATTTTCCAGACCCACCCGATTCTAAAAATGGGCAATTAGTTTGCCGCTAATCCTATTGATGCCCTTTTCTTCTCTTGAAAAAAAGAGTGGCTTGATAATTGAGTAATAAGCAGTTCTCATAAAAAACTTCTATTAACATAAGCCGCATTAGGAGTTCATATGCTCCACATTGATAGCAGGCATGGTTTATTAAAAATTGCTGAAATTTATGGCAAAATGCTTCTTTTATTGATTTATTTTGTTTACATATTAATTTCCAGTTTGAATTACTGTCGTACGGCAACAGTGCCGGATTCCAGATTGCATTCAATGTTGGATTCAGCATGGCCTTTGTCGCTGCATTCTTCGTTCTGTTCTACATAAAGGTAAATATACATCCGCATCGACTTATCAATATTAACTCTTTATTGGCCTCAGATCGCCAATCTTTTGGCACAAATCATATTTAAAAAAAGAGGCTTAGAAGGTTGAGTAATGAAATCGATGACTATATAATTTATTGTGTTTACGATTTGTCGGAAAATACTTCTCTATAGATCGAAACATTTTAAGTAAAATTAACAATATAATAAATTGTTTAATTTCATATATGCAAACTTAGAAAATGTGTACTACAAGAAACGAAAGTTGTATGTCGGATGGTTTGATTTCAAACCATTCATCGCCCCGCCATGTCAGCGGTCATGAAGAAATAAAGAAAAACATGTATTTGTAAATTATATAAAAACATGTAACAATATATTATTTTTACTTGTTTAAGATATTTAATTCGTTCACATTATATATTCTGCTTATGAATTCTACTAGGAAAATGTATGCCGGTCCAAGCTTCTTCAATTGGCATCAGGCGCTTCACCGTCTATCTTGTGGTCGGCGGCATTCGTTTGGGACATGATCTCTTTTATTGTAATCTCTTGCGCCCTCTGCATCACCCTCGCTGCGTTCAGTCAGACAGCGTTCTCGACACCTGCAGAGATAGGTAAATATTTTATCAAATATCGACCGTCATATTATTTATCAATGCGCTTGTAATTCTTTCCTAATTCCATTTTTGAAATTTCTTCTAGGTCGTGTTTTCGTCGTCCTGATGGTATTTGCGTTTGGAATGTTACCTCTTCACTTTATCGCAGCGTCATTCTTCCGAACACCGTCCACGGGATTCTCGAGGATGTGCCTTTTCAATATTTTCACAGGTAAGATTAAAAGTAAAGGGTATCTTGAAGATATTGAGGATATTATGTCCAATTATCTAAAAGGTTCTTGCTATCGAAAGATTATTGCTAAGAAAATAAAACAGGAAGCAAAATAATTTAAATTTGTAAACAATGAACGTAAAAAGTGATTTCATTTTTAAATGAGATATAATTTTACTGTAATAATAAAGTGGAAATTTTTGAGCAAACATAGCAAAAAATTTGTAGTGAATTATTTTCATTAAACTTAAATTAAATTATTATCATAAATACACATCTATGCAAAACTATGCCCCCAGACAACACTTATATGACACTTCTGACATTATGTGTAATAATTTGTAATAAATATCTAGATCATTTGCCTTTTTGTGTTATCAATCAGAAGTCAAATGATTTGCTCTGCTTTTGAATTGATTCTTGTGTAAAATTTCAACATTGGCTCACTCACACCAAATCCTGTCGAGGTGACAACAGAAAAAATAGAGATATTTGAGAGTTTTTTCTTACATATTATAATTCACCGACTTATTTTATTTTCGGCCATATTTAATTAGGAGTTATTTCATTTTCAGGTGTGGCAACATTTTTGGTTGTTGAAGTTTTGAATGCTCCAGGTCTGGGGTTGGAACACATTGGAAACATACTTCATTGGGTGTTTTTGTTGTTCCCCAACTATGGACTTTGCAGATCGCTCAGGTAATTAACCAAGAACGTATTTATGTCAATCATTTATGTCCTTACTTACCAAGTAAACATGAATAATTCATGACACACACAGGGATGCGCCTAGGCAGAGCTTAAAATACCACCCTTACTATTTTTCGAAAGAAAAAATTGATATTACACTACATAATATGAATCGTTACAGTCTTTACCTACATATACCAATATATAAACTCGAATCTTCTTCTCATATACGTGCTGCCATCAAAAAATGACAAATTTAAAGAAGATTTTTGCGATAAAGTTTAGCATTAAGGGCATCCAATTAACCGGACGTAAATACTAAGTGGTTTTCGTTTTTTTTTTTGACAAATAAACTGGCTTAAACTGATCACTAAACGACTGACACTTTCTATTGCATCCGGCTTGCGTACACAAAGTTAGGTAGTGCAATGGAGATAAATATACCTATTTTGTATGATAGACCTTGCTTATATTCTGCTTTTCTTTACACAGGAATCTACACACAGCATCCGTAACTCTGACCAGTTGCAATTCTCTATGCGAAGTACTTCAAGTGGAGAACTGTACTCAGCTGACTCTCTGTGATAAATATCCATCGCTCTCATTTTGCTGCAGTGAGTATATGTTTTTCTTTTCCATTGATTTACTGCAGAATTATATTTAAACTTTTTTTTAAAAGATATGTCAGTAAATTAATTTACCATTATTCCAATATCACATTCTACATCAATTTAAAAGTGCGCGGTTTCAACAAAGAATGAAACTTAATATCGAAAACCCGACATGCGAATTGGACCTTGAATGCAGAAAAAAAATGGCACAACAATTCATCAATTGTTGTAAAAGCTGGTAAAACTGTTTTACAGTCATTAATGTTTACACTGACCTCACATAGTCCTAAATACTCCCATCTAAGATCGCTTAAAAATATGAATTTATCATTTCTATCAGCATTGTCGCATTAATATTTTCAGAATTTCGAGTTGTACTTCAATTTTATTTTAAAAAGTTTTCTCGGTTGTCTTCATAGAATAATAATTTCATTGAGGAATGCTAATCTATTTAAAATTGAAATGATTCAAATAAAAAATATCTCTAACCAATTAACGCAAAGAAAAACTCATTTAAGATCCTTATGAAAGGAATCAATCATAATAAGAACAAACAACACACAATTTTTTGCCCAATCAAACCATTTACTTAAATTTCGTTTGTTTTTTCCAGTATCTGATCATCCGTATTTTGAATGGGACACGCCCGGCATAGGTGCCAACATTGCGTACAGTCTGATCGTTGGCTTTGTGCTGTTTTTGGTGCTGTTAATCAACGAATACAAAATCATCCATTTGGTATGCCACTATTTTAAATTATACACATCGACCACTTTTCAAATATTCACTAAGAGACATATGAAGCAAAATTAGCAAAAAAAAATTACAAAGTTGAAAGAAGTAAAGTTATTGAAAAATTTATAGAATGCTATAAGAAAGATATTCAACTGCTCAAATAATATGTATGCTCAATTCTTTGCTTTTTATAATAAAGATATGCTGTATATTAAAATAAAAAATAATATTATTCAAGCATAATAACTTCAGCAATACACAAAATTAAAGAGAGAAAGACAATTGATATCTATAATATCAATGTGAATTACGATTTTTCTTTTTAAAATATTTCCAATTGCTTCAGTTGAAAAATGCAGCAACTTCAGCTTGCTTCAGCAACATGTCCCATGTCATGTAGAAATGCTGCATCATGTAGAATCTATGTTGCGTGCCGTGTTGATGGACGTTGTGTCCAGTAGAGAATACGAAGCTTAAACCTTCCTTTTCATAAATTCATTTGCACGGTATAAAAAAAAAGTATTTTTTATAGATTATCTTTATTTTTAACAGATTTGGAGACCTTGGAGTGCTCCTCCCGAACCCCTGACACCGGCTGATGAAGATTCAGATGTGGCATCTGAGAGGGCTCACATTGCTGCCCTCGAGAGAGATCAGTATAATCAGTACAACCTGCTGTGCAAAGACATGAGCAAGTATTACGGAAAACTGCTTGCCGTAAATCAACTATCCATTGGTAAGATTAATTTTAGTCTGATAACATTTAATAAGAACCAGGAACAGATAAATAAAAGTAAATAATAGTAATGCATTTATTTACCAATTGATATTATTCTTGGGGAGTTGTGCATTTCTATTTTGTTACCTTATAGTAATCTAATTATTTGAGACGGCGAATTTTTTTACTTACCATGTCCGCTACCTACGTGAAAGTCAAGAGCGCCTAATTGATTTTATCGATACAGAAGTTGTTCTGCAAAGAAAGTAAGGATATAATGATAAATAGGCAGGTACCCGTGGTTAGCTGATCACTATCGCTACATTCCATTCTTAGGATCTGGCGGGTGACTTCATAAATTGATTAAAAATCGATTTAATGAGAAGTCTGTACAACGATTCGAACCAGTGAACAAGCACTACATCCGAAGACATCTGACAATTGCAGCAAAAAAACATTGTCAATTAATTTTCTTGTAACATATCTACAATTATCAAACAGATAATATTTTTGATATATAACTAATGCATAACATCAAAATATATTATGCTGTAAAGGTTCTTTTAATTTGACGCCCCGAATCGAAGTAATATTGTTCATAATATATAAATATTAATTTGTTTTATTATGTTCTTCAGGTGTAAAAGAGTCTGAATGCTTTGGCTTGCTGGGTATAAACGGTGCTGGCAAGACAACCACTTTCAAAATGTTGACGGGCGACTTGAACATCTCTTACGGAGGCGCCTGGGTTGCTGGATGCTCTGTCAATACTGATATGAAAACAGTCTACAAGAGTATAGGTAATTGTAAACTTCATCGCTGTTGATTTGCGATCAGCCAACTGGACCGTCATTGTATGTCATAGTGATTTAACCCATTCTGTGCCTGCACTGTTTAATCGATTGCCTATACGGATACAGAATAAAAATATCATAAACACTTATCATAAAACAAAAAATATAATCGATTATAATTAATTATTACTAAATACATCAATTAAACTGTTATTTTTTTTTTTAATGAAACCAGTTTCTATGCGACCTCGCATTTTATAACAGCGACCTAATAGTACTGTGTTATTAAGACTTATTTCAAGCTTACTTTGTACCGTTTGACATATTGTGGAGATATGAATTATGGACATTTTTCCCATTGCCAAAATTTTCAATAATGTCATTTACACCACTATGCAGTGGCGGTTCTAGGTACTGGGCTAGGTGGGCTAAGCCCGACCTGCATTTTTCACCCAAAACTTTAGATGGCTGAATAAAAATGAACAGCAATTCGGCCGCTAAACAAAATAAATACATTTATAAGCGTAACTAACCTTTCCCAAATGAATATACTTAATATCTTTGTTTTAATTATCCTCTGTCAATATAAGACAATGTTACGTCTACCTACAATCATATTCCCGATTGTGTTTTGTATTACAATTTTAAACTGAGCCGGCACAATAACCCTATAAATACTTCACAGGGAAAAGGCAACGTCACTCTGGCAACACCACTCAGGGGCTGTAATGTGATTAGACCGTAACCACAGACAATATCATGAAATTTTTCTTTACACTGGGGCGCAATCAAGCACGATTAGATTTTTTTTATATTTGTATGTACGGAAACGTCATCAATCACAAAGGATTGTGTTTTAATCTGTCAAACTTCTGTTGATCGTTGGGGGCTGAACTGATTCAGCCCATTACACATACTTATGCATTGAAACACAAAACCAATATCGTTGTATTGTATGAAAGTGACAGGTATTGACTTTCAGTGTGACAGTTCTGTATTGCTTTTAGTAGGTACTTGTTATTTCACTTTGAAAGAGACGAATTAAAGGATTCCGTGTTATTATTCTATTATTTCTTAGTTACATTAGCATTGATTTTATTATATAATAATTTATGCATTGCAGTAGTATCGTAGTATTTGTTAATTTGCTTGTAGATTAATGTATAAGGTGAAGTAGAAATATGCTTTTCTCTAGCCCACCCAAGATTTTAGGTCAGGAACCGCCACTGCTACTATGACTAACTCATATCAAAGGTACATAATATATTACATGCAGTTTGTTTCTATTTTCTGTTGTAAGTTTGAATTCTCTTTTTACACTGTAGACACGTTGTATGAAGAAAAATAAAAACATGAAAAAAGATGCAGTGAACATAGGAAAATGAAAAATACATTACATGAGACCATGCTATTTTGAAAGCATGTAAAAATAATCAGAACAAAAATGAATTAGATGTGTAAACGTAAAGGGAACTGCCTGTTGAGATAATCTTGAACGGTTTTAAATAGCTAAAATATCGGCAAATAGCAGTAATGCCGAATATATTTATATACATTATGACTTATAATATTCTTAAACCCCCTGCACTGCAACCACAAGTGACACCCGTGGTTGTATTTACCGGAAGTGTGGCTAACACGAGCTATTGCTTATATACACTATAGATAGATAAATTAATTTCGAACGTATATTCAATAGTAATTATTCTCTTTTATTTCAGGATACTGCCCTCAATTTGACGCTTTGCTGGATGAGATGACAGGCCGGGAGACTTTGCACATGTTCTCTCGTCTTCGTGGAATTCCTCCGTCTAGAATGGATCGATACGTCTGGGACCTCAGTCGCAGACTCGGGTTTGTGAAGCATCTCGATAAGAAGGTATTATTCTGTTATTTCTATGTAGAACAGACTTACGAGTATATGTCCAAAAAGACATTTTTACTTAAAAGAAAAATGTTGAAATTCAGTGAGGGAATATAAAGCGTACTATCAATAGTTATACTAAAAACCAAGAAGTTGAAAATTTACTATTACCTATATACTTACAGCCATGAGCACATCAAATGTTTTATTTTTCATCAATTTTTGTAGATCATTCACAGTTATAATTTTTGTTACACTTCTCCTATGTCGAACTCGGCTCAACATTACAGATTTGACAATTTTTTCAAAATATTTCAAATACTGTCAATATGAATTGTGCGTAAGATGAATTTTGTTATACTGCAACATTTGAAATATGTTTTTTTATAATTATACTGTAGTAAATTATTTAAAGACCCATTAAGGTTTTTAGCTTAGTGCAAGGATTTAAGCTTTTTTATTGTAAAATCATCAAAAAGTGCTCCCATAATAGATGATTTTTTATACATCATTTTACTAGACAATGAAGAGCAATCCTAATAATAACTTACTTGTATAAACCTTCTTTTTTCCCTCAGGTTCAAGAATACAGCGGTGGAAACAAGAGAAAGCTGAGCACAGCCTTAGCATTGCTCGGCGATCCGCAAGTTGTGTATTTAGATGAGCCCACTTCAGGCATGGATCCGATGGCGAAACGTCAAGTGTGGCGTGCTGTGTCAGGTCGCGGCTGTGTGGTGTTAACGTCTCACAGCATGGAGGAATGCGAGGCGCTCTGCTCTCGTATCGCCATCATGGTTAACGGTAGACCGAGATGCTTAGGCTCCACTCAGCATTTGAAGAATAAATTCTCTCAAGGTATGCGCAGTTAATGTATTTGTATCCATGCTCAACATTCGGAAACGTGATAATTGTACTATTATTCAACTATATCCTCTCTCGAAGTGAAGTATATTGATTTCCAATAGAGTTGTGTTTTGCTCTATCCCCTCTTCCACCATTATCATTATCAGCATAAATCCCCATTGGTTGATATCTGCGTAGTTTAGTGAAGTCAGACGCATCCCTGAAGACATAGGCAGAAACGTCAAGAAAATATCTGCTGATATTAAATATTTTTTTTACAGTTAATGTGAATAATTTGTACAAAATTAAATATTTATGATAAATCTACTGTGTATAATACTTATTTTGTTTTGTATTTAGAAGTATTTGGACAGCTAATATTATTTTAAAATATGCTCAATGCTTACAGAGAAAAATGAATATTTTTTTTAATATTTCCTTAGAAAAAGCCTTCCTAAACAGATGATGTAGCTTCAATGTTTACTTAGAAGCAAGGAATGATCCGTGTCTCGTCGACAACGCACAGACGATTAAAAACATAACTTTCGTGGCCTTCATATTAAGTGTTAAAATTTCAACTATTTTAACTCACAATGATTCGTCAGTTTATGATGACTCATTATGACAAAGTCGATGACTGAAAATTGTAAAATAAGTACTTAAGATTATGTTTTATATTTTTGAATGTGTTTTTCTTCTTACAATTGACAGATAACACCGTTAATGACATTTTTTAAAATACAATTCTTTCTGTATCAACAGGGTACACGCTGATTGTGAAACTGAAGAGATTCGCGCTGATGCCGACCGCCGCAGACGGAAGCGTGCGGCCGGACATTTTAAACAACCCGCTGAGCTCCAGGCCGGGGTCTTTCGTCAACGGAACCAATGGCATGGGACACTACAGAACCAGGAGTAGTTTCTCCACCGCCCATACGATGTTCGACACCAATTCTGTGCATCAGTTCCTTAATGAGAAATTCCAAGGAGTTGAACTGAAGTGAGTTTACTTTTAATTATACTCCTCTTCTTCTCCTCTGTCTCCTATAAGAGGTTGCGCCATTGATATGGCCCATTCCTCGGACATAGATATCAATTTAACATTGTGTCTCAATCAAATTATTGTCATAACTACGATATCATATCAACTTTATATGCAGTCATAAAAATAAGTCTTTCACAACATGCAAGCAAAGCTTTTTTTTTTGGGACGGTTGTTTAAAAAAAGATAATAATTTCAAAACTACACGTTTATTGAAGACCACATCTAATAATAAGGATCATACAGGCACTAAAAAAAGAAAAAAGGGAAAAGAAGAGGACGAGAAATTTAAAAAACAACGAGCAAGAGCTCTTTTCTCCGTAATATATGAAAGACACCAGTCAGTAATCTGGAACGCTCCTCCTGTCGTACATTATGATTTTGCAATTGCAGTATTTTCTGACATACTTCATAATTTTTTATATGTTTATTTAACTCTCGATTGATAAATAAATCACAGCTGTAGATAAATAAAGTTTGTTGCACTCCTTCATTTTCTTACCGCTGACGATATGTGGTAAAATTTTTGTTTAGTAGGTACACGAAATAATAAACTTGAATTGATTTGATTGACGTAAGTTTAAACATTCCTAACATAAATATTTGTTCGCTCTTACAGAGAATCATATCAAGGACTCGTGACTTATTATTTACCTGACACAACCATAATGTGGTCGAAAATATTTGGGGTCATGGAAGCCGCCAAAAACCAGCTCAACATCGAAGACTACTCCATCGGGCAGACGAGTCTCGAGCAGATATTCCTGCAGTTCACTAAAGATCAAGTCGAGCATAAAGACGGATAACACTAGTGTATTTAAAATAGCCATTAATCGATGCGGTCTGATCTAGACGCGATCCGTTTGCATGTCTAGAAATCAAAGTATCATTATTAGAACGTTTCGAGCCCTGAAATTAGTGTTGAATGTGGATTTTTGTAGGTACACTCAAATGACAATACAGAGGTGAAGAGTAATTATCGGTGATTATCGGAGCAAACTTAACTGGTACAATTTTGGCCGGTTCACAATCCCTATTAATATTAAATTGTTTAGAAATATTGGGAGTATCGTTTTGATCAGGTAGACTGTGTTAACCGAATATGTTTAATCACATATAATCATTTATCACTCCATTTTTGACTTATATTTTACAATTCATTACATTACGAAATATATGTTGTGTATTATTTGCTGTGAAGTGTTTTTTAGTTTTGTGTATTACCAAAGATACTGTCACTTTATTGTTTTGTTTTTGAGTTCTATAATTTTTTTTGTTTTTGAATTGATGGTTTAGTTTAAAAAATAAAATGATTTTCAATTAATCCTTTTACAGCGATACGCGTGTAAACATGCGCGACATTAATGTGCACATGTGCGGGCTAATTTTATCAATCATTTTCTATTGAAAAAAAGATATAGTATAACTGCTGAACGGGTGAAGTGGTTCCATTTGTAAAATTAAACTGCATATATTCATAATATTAAAAAAACAATTGGGTTTCGTATAGAGTATTTATTCTTGATAAAATTTTATTTAATATCCATCATGTTTTTAGCAAAAGCAATTATTCAAAAACATGGTTTAAAATTCATTCCAGTGTTTTTTTGTCATAATACTTTGTTATTTAATTAATAATTTCTGCTAAAATTTCTAATTAATTTAGTTTTTTTAGTTTTAAGCATCAATGGTGTGCATGAAAATACTTAATATATATATTTCCTTGAAAGACTTAAAATAAATTTAATTTAATATTGCTTTCGAATCTAGAAAATGTTTTTTCTCATTCCGAATCTGAAAGAATCAAGAGAGAAAATTAAAAACTATATTTTCGTATATGTGTACTTTGTGAATAAATCATTGCACAGAAATTTCATTTCATAGAGTGATTTGAAATATAATTTGATAAATTCAGTTGCATCTTGAAAATTGAACCTTTTTATTGTGACCTCGGAATGGATTACAATTTATTGTTAATAAATTTATATACATACATCTATAAGGCTCAAAAAATTATTGAAATTAAATTAATAGCTCAAACTGTCGCAACAATTAGCTAAAAACAGACTGCACGCCATTGCTGTTTGTAAAGATTTCCGTTCATTAAAAGAAACCTTAACGTTTAAAAACTTGACCTTCCTACTCATAAATTGTATACCTCATTAATTGAATAGCATCCCAGTGACAAGTAAATTTAATATAGTTATCGATCGCTTTGAAAATAGTAACGCACGTAGCTGTAAGATCCATTAGTTTCCCGTGCAGGTTTTGATATTACCTCAGAATGCTATTTATTGTTTTTAATGGTATAGATTTGTCTCAAAGTTCTGAATGTGATCTTATTCATATTTAATATTCCCATGAATAAACATAGCGATGACATCAGGTGTTTGGATTGCAGATTCTGTAATCCAATGCTTAAATGCTAACACTTCAATTCAGAATTTTAAGAAAAACCTATCTCGTGTGTAAGTTATTCAGTATTGAACAGCTTGTATGATTAGTTCTCTATAATTGTAGGCGCTTTGAGTTCCATGATTTCAGCATCTGTGATTGAAAACGACAACCATTAAACTTATTTAGTATGTATGTATACAAGTTGCTGTCGATTTGCTATTATTACTGACGTATAAGTAGTTTTCGGTTTAATTATCCAAAATACTGTGACTGGTGTTTTATTATTTTTATACTGCTTTGAGTTATATATAACTATTATTTTAATTACAATGTTACCAATAATACAGGTGTACCAACTTTTCATGACGGAATTTAAAGTAGTGGTAGCATAAATCATACATATTCTCTAAAGATATTCCTTATAATATCTCACCTATTGTGTTTCAGTCATCTTTTTTAATTATCGCTTATCGTAGTATAGACAATTTCAGAAAAGTGTGACTTTGTCTACGACACCATTCTGAAACTTATTCAGAATAAAGAAATTAATCAACAAATAAATAAATCACTATTTACATGCAAATATTCCTCTGGCTGTGTTTGAATATGCCATTATTGATGGTTGGTATATTGATGAGAGGCCTTAGGTATGAATATGTACAGTATTTCAATAATTTTACCAATATGTCAACATTTCAGTTGAAAGGGTAGCCATTTTGTAAAATGTCAACTGCTGTCATGATTTGTTGGTTATTTGTTTTAAATAAACTTAAAAGGAGTGTGATATAAAACTTAGTAGTTAATACTTTCTAGGCTTTTTTTGCTTATACAGTTTTTATTTATAAATTTAGTTGTATTAGTGTGAAATATACTTATATTGATAAAACTTATTTTCTGTTGAAAGTTTATTATTTATTATGCAAAGCTTCGGATAACTGATTATAATGATTTATATGATTTCTCTGTGATCTTTTTAATCATATTTTTGTAATTTTTTTACATGACTTCTCCATTTTACTGATTAATCTATTACTGCGGTATTACACGACATAATTTATTTCTTTTATGTAGGATAAACTTGATTGTGTAATGGGGTAACTATTTGCAAATTGTATGCATATTTCTAATTATATTTATTTACTATTGTATTATTATCATACCTAAACCATGTCTAACAAAGTATTATAAAATATGAAATGAGATTAATATCAGACAAAAAGGAATTTAACTATACATGTTTGAAAAATCTTCTCTCGTATTTTTAAATAACCTTTTAACTGTTCAAATCTTACTACAACTTCTCTATCTTATATTCAAATTATGAAATTTTCTATGACACTTCATGACAACAATTGAAACAATGTAGTGTATAATATATATATACACATATATTTGAAAAACTATATAACATGATAGTATTTTTTATCAATGATTCAAATATGTGATCGTGTAATATCCACCATACAAATGTTACCATCAATCTGTTGATATTTTTATTTAACATTAATTTAAGTTACCGTGATAGAGTCAGCAGCCTATAGAACGACTATTATTTTATTTAACAAAATACTTTATTTACTTAAAATCTTACTTTATTGTATTTTATAGTTATAATTAAGGATGTGATTTCTTTCCATCAACATAGGACAATTATGTATAGAAATTAATGATACAAAAATAAATCATATTATTTATTTTTAGTAAAGCAAGTGACAGGTGTCAATTATTATGGAATTATATAAATTAGATTAGGGAACCATGATGATTTACATTTGTGTAAGAAAATAAAGCCATCAATTTGTTGCTTATTCAAAATTAGGTTTGGAAAACTCTGCAAAGATTACGAACAAGTTTCATTGCAATCATATTGAAAAATTATAATTTATCATTCAACATTCGTTGAAAACTATTTTTGTAATATAAGGTGAATGTCACTACAATCAAAACATTTTAAACACAATAATCCACTAACTGTGAGAAATACGTTCCTGTAAAGCTATTCTCAAATTGATTAGGATCTTAACTGGATGGCTGCCACCGACGAGATATCTCGTCAAATTATTCATCCTCAACACGCCAGACGTGTTACCTCGTCAATAACTAATTAAAATAATAATTGAAAATTATAGCTGGCGTGCTAGGTACAAACGTACATTTTTAATTATGGGATGTCTCTAATACTTAACATGATTTTTGTACTTATTTGGTTTTTAGGGTTGGTATATAAATGTAATAATTGTAGCTATGTATGTTCATTAATTAATAGAGTGCGTTAGAAAGAGGTTATTTTTAAACAAATTGTCAAAATCAATGCAAACTCGTTAAGTTGCATGTTGTTAAGTATATTTACCTCATTACAATCACTCTGAAACGTAAATCGAGGGGATATGATTAATAAGTCATAAAAAACTTGAAAGAATAAAACAAAATTCTTTCAATCGTTTGCGTTTGTCAGAACGATTGTAACAAAAGTGATAGCCTCAATTGTTACATTTAAGTTATACCAACCGTAAAAACCAAATACAAAAATCATGCTGAGCATAACAGACCATATGTTAGATCTTGATTAATTTGAGAATAGACCTGCTGGTTGTTGAGGCATTTTTTTTTATATTATTCTATCTTAACGGTCTCTGTAATCTAACAGTTAACTCCGGCAATTGGTCAGAACTTTCAGGATCTTTAATACCTGGCAAAATCAATTGCTGGTTAGGTGTTGTAATGTCTTTTCTCTTTGAATTTATGAAATTATCTTTGAGCTATGAAATGTCATAAAAAAAAAAAAATGATTTGCCACACCGGCAATTGCTATTTTAAAAAAACATATATTTTTATAATTCGTAAAAATCTCTAGCAATATATTGTGTTTATTATTGTTATCTTATTTTATCATGTAATTCGGAATCGTTTAGATGGTTCAAAATAAAATCAATAAAACGGACCGAGAGAACAAGTTGTGGGTTTATTATTGAAAAGTATATAAAAAAATACAGGCAGCTTTTGATCTACAGATGGATTCCATTTCATGACTATTTTGTTGCTATATTAAAGCATTAGAAGAGATTTCTTTAAAAAAATCTGTATCTTTAACTGACAACAATTCAACATTTCTTTAAGTTACAAAAAATATTGACTTATGGTCTGTTACTGAAATAAAAAAAGACTATTTGATGATGCAATGTAATTTGGTAAACCAAAAGTTGTCTATATTAAAAAAACGAGAATTGCCAGGCACAGAATTATTTTACTAATCTAGTATAATTTTACAATTCATTATTTTAATGAGAATTTTACTGTATTGATAACGATTCTTTTCCTTACAACGGTTATTACAGTAAATCCTACTACATTACAATTTCAGAGTATTAATGTGGTATGACATAGAATAGTAGTGAAAGTGTCAAAATGATTACAAGACACATTTTAAATATACCGCAGAGAATATTTAAAGTGTCGAAAAATATAAGAACAATCAAGCCCTTAAAATTTTGCACTTACACTACGTTTCATCATTTATGATACAAAATATTTTTATATTCATAGGAAACTGGTGTCAAATAAGAGGAATTGATATTTTGACTAATAGAAACAAATTAACAATCTGAAGCAGGTATAGGAGTAAGTATTCATAGTTTTAAATTAGAAATTTCAACAATGTAATTTTTTTATCATTAGTTTTGTTGACATCCAGTTTCCTATGAAAGTTAATACAATATCATATAAATATTTGCAATGTGCTAGTTTTGTCTCTTGCGCACCTACAACTAATCTTAATTTAATAAATATTAAAGTATACAGTCAACCTCTGCAGCGTAGAGATCAGGATTACACTATAGAAATACTACGTTATAGGTGACTAGTCACTCATACAAAATTTGAGAACAGGTTCTTTCAATTGTATTTTTTTGAATTGAACGAAATCAAACATTTTTCCCATTTTTATATATATTTTCATAGAATGCGTCTAGCGAAGTCAAGGGACAAACAGCTACGGACAAATATTTTTTCAATGCACGTATATAAAATATGTATTTATAACATAATATATTTATGAAAATTCTAATTTTCCTGTGAAATTTTATCGTTTAGTGTGTACGGGGGACTGTTGCATACGTTATATAGGGGTTTTCTGTAGTTATATTTAGTTTTAGATGAAATAGCAAATACATTTGTTCTTTCCTATATTTTAACCTTCTTTGACTAGTTGAATTCCTATTTGCTTATTGTAAAATTTTTGCAAAACAATAATTACTTAAACAGATACTTAAAATATTTACTTGAATTTTTGCCAGCGACACTTATTGGTATGTTATAAAATGGTGCATTTGTCGCCCAATAGTACACACCAGTGGTGAAGATTGTTTGTTAGTTGGTAAGCAATGTCTAATCAAAAAAGGTCTGCGGGGCTATTCTCATGTGCACAAGGATCAAGACACTTATTTTAAACGATTTGAAACATTGTATTAGCATTTGAAGGTTAAAAAAAATTTGAAGGTAAAAAAAAAGCGGACGGGAAAAAAGTGTAAGCAGACAAAAGAGGACATGAAAAAACTGTACATAGAAAATGACGACTTAAGATTCATTTGTTGCGTTTTGACTGTTGATGGTGGATTATTTCTGTGGTTTCTAGTGTAGTAAATCATTTTACGTATGTCACTAAAAACGAACTCTTGACATCGACTGACGCTATGGGCGCAAACTTCTGTTCATTAAAAAATATTTATGTGTGAAAAATTGGGGTTAGCTGGCAAATGGTTAGTGAAATTATAATTTTTACTAAAGAAATAAAAATGCCTTTTGATGTACAATTTTTACAATTCTATTTTTGTCATTATATCAACGTACACATAAAAGTAGTTAGTTTAGTATTTAAGATAGAATACTTAGAAAGAGTGCTTAGTTTAATATTGGAGAAAAACTCATGAAAATATTAGAAGTATTTTCTTTTCTATGTACGCTTCTTTCCGCGTCCGATTTTATGTGTCCAGTTTTTTTATGTTCCTTTTTGTTCGTAGACGCTTTTTTCCTGTTCGGTTTCATCCGCGTAAGACTTTTTCCCGTCCAGTTTTTTCCTGTCTGATTTAATCCTAGATCCTAATGTTTGTACTGCTGACATCTACTGAGCGAATAATTAGATATTTATTTGAAATCAATTATCAAATTTAAAAAATGTCTGTTTTGATGGTTACACTGGGTTTCATTACATATTGATATCTCAAGGACAATTTTCGAAGAGATATTCTTTTCTACCAACAAATTTACGCTGCAGGACTTTCCACACTTTTGTATAGAAGTGCCTATAAGAACTTTCTAATTCAAAAAAGAATTGGTGAAATAACTAGTAATAGGATTTGTAATATAGCTCTTAGAGATAATCGCACATTACTTATATATCATAGAATTATTTTTAATATTGTTACAAATATCGAAAAAAGAAAACATTGGTATTTCAAGTTTTTATCTGCATTTTAGCAACATTGAATAAATTATTGGAAATCATCAACAGATGTCACTACCGGGGCTAGACATAAATGTCAATGAAACTTTTGTGAAATATTTTAAAACTGAAGTTTTCATCTCCCGAACGCTTCTCAACACTACTATGGTTTTTCAGCTCAATATACCGGGCATAGTCTCTGGCACAGCTGGGTTGAGCTCTTTGAAACAATTCCCAGTACAGTCTTTTCAGCAATAACTCATTTAATTGCTATGCAGTTTGTTGAAAGTAACTGTAATTTTTTGTTGAGAGATTTTCATTCTCCCTATGATGTCTCAAAGAAACTGAATGCAATTAGAATTCACCCTTTCACCCCTAATTCAGGGCGACCGACCGGTGCAAATTGAATTGAGTAATTCTAATCTTTCATTATCCATCTCATTGAGTAGTAAGAAAAAAATATTAACATGTCAACAGAGAATTTGGGATTAGCGCCAGGATATTTTCAATCTCTGATTTCTGTCAACCTCTCACCATTGTCGCTTACGATTCCCGGATACGCAAACATACAAGGCAGCGGCCTGATACATCATACAGTCATGGAGAGACGCCGAAGGCTTCCGGACAGCCTCAATCCCGCTTGCCTTATCTTCCGACCGGTGGTATTCCAGCATCCCGAATGATTGTCGTGTGCTATCCGTAGGATGTACTCGGCGGAACTGAGGGATGCTGGCATGTCACGGGGCAAATTAAAACTACTAACAGGAGATAGGGAATCACGGAGACTTCGCGTGGTAGCCATATGATAGACATGGTGAGCGAATTCAGTCAAAGGAGAATTTTCAATATTAAATATTTTGTAATTTCAAGCCCCGTTGCTTTTGAAAATTAAAATACAAGTTTGAAATTTCACTGCTGAATATTGTCAATATAACATTTTCCATATGTAATATGACTTATATTTACAAAATTTAAATACAAAACAAGGTGACTATTATTAAAAAAAATGAATAACATTTTTGAAAAAAAACATTTTATGCAAGTTCTCCGTAATGACTGACCGTAATGAGGACACAACTGTCAAAACTAATTTACTCCATTTTTACTAATTTTATGAGAAAATAAATATAAAACAAAAATAATGAAGATTAATTAAAAACCTTAAAAAAATAACAATATTTTAATTTCAAATTCGTCAATCTGTGGACAAAAACAAAAAATAATTGAAAACTTTTGACATATACATATAATTTAAGATTTCGACTGAAGGTGCTTGGTGGAATTTCAATATTAAATTTGAATCGTTCAAATTATGTACACTCCCACAGTTCAAGTTCATCCGTGCGCTTGAACGCCTGAAGATGCCGAAAGGCGAAACCCGGGTCGTTAGCGACAAAATCTGTGGGAGTGTACATAATTTGAACGATTCAAACATATACATATGTATGTATTAGCAAACCATGCAGATATATTTTGTACTTTTATACACAAATTGCCATTGATAGAAAAATGCAAAACTATTGAAACACAAACAATATAAAGATGATTATTTTAATATTATAATAAACATAAATACTATTTTATTGTATTATTTATGTATTAATGATGATATTATTCACATTTACAAAATTAATTAAAATACTAAACACGGTAACGTATAACCATTAACTTATGTTTTTTTTCACATTAATATAAAAGAAAACATTTCATGCATTTTTGGTATATTTATTATTTTAAAAGTAGTAGTACTTTAAAAAAATTAACAACTAATAAAATCAAAATAATTATTAAAATTTTGTTTTTATTTCATGATATAATCCATCTGTTTATCTTGTATTGCTTGAAAACAGGTCAAATACTTTTTCGTTGAATTTAAGTATTTTGCTCATAATATTTATCTCTATCTATATATAACATTGACAAAGCTACCAATTTTTCCTAATTCATTGTATTTCGTACAGAAGTTTTTACTATTTGTATTGTTGAAAAAAACATTGTGATCGGAACAAGTCGATGGGCATTGTAATAATAATAACCTAATTTGGTTGTTTCTTCAAAAACATCGCATCATTTACTTAGCAAAGCAGTGTATATTAGAGAAATGCGTGCCACCACTGATAATACATACATAAGGTTTGCAGATTTTTTGTCCAACTTCCGCCCTTCTTCAAGATGTTTACAAAATGAAAACAATGAATGCACCGCAATAAAATGTGATTTATTGTGAATGTATGTTCGTAATTCTCAGTTGAACTCAGTTGAACAGAAGAAAAGAAAAACATGAATAGCTTTACACATTGTGTTAATATACTTTTCGAAAGTTAAGTAAGTGTTTGATTGCCTAAATGACATCCGTTTTTTTCCACAAATTTCTCGGAACAAGTTTTACTAGCGTAAGAGGGTTCAGTAAAACCTTTCGATGAAGTAATTAAATAAAAATAAAGTAGTGACTCAATATATAAATATAGTATCTTTGAAATAATTATTAGAAAAGCAACAATTTTTATTTTTTTAATAGTAATTGATTAAAATGAAAATTATTAAGAATAATATTCCAATAGGCAAAATCCATCTAAAAACACGCATACATGTAATTGAAAACAAATAAATTGGAGATTAATGATTGCGTATTTTTATAATGATACACATGCTATCCTTGTTCGCCATTCATTTAAGATTAATACGGATGTCTTCTCAATGTTTTCAGTTAAGTCATATTTGTCATAGTGTAACAAGGGCCGAATTTATTACAGACAGTTAAGATACATTTCGTCGTTTGATAAAGTTAATTTTCTTCCTGAAAAGACATTTATGTCTATAATTTGAATACCTACGTGACAATTGATATTATTTAGCAATGTGTAAATGCATATTTCCTCTTTAAAATATGTGCTGAATTTAGTGCGAAATACTTTTTTTTTTCAAAAAAAATCAATACACTTATAAATATAGATACCGCCTATCAAAATATTATTTTAAACAAATGCATTGCAATTTGCATTAATATCAATTGCAGTTTTGATGTTTGATTTAGATTTTTAAATTAGTTGTAAGCAACTGAAAAAATCGTATTGAACAATAGACTATTAATTATTTGTAATGAATTAATTTTCAAATCTTAATTCCTATTTTACAATAATTTTATACATAGCATTTTAGAATAGTTAACAACTTACTTTTGGGTGATTGTCTTGATTTTAGATTTTTGGAATGAAATTAATTTAGTATAGCGAAATAAATAATAATAGAGTACAAACACTTCCAGTTTCCGTGACTGCAGTGGTTGATGCAGAGCTTGTAGTAGGAAATTTTTGAAATACGTGTGAAACTGCGGATAATTTTTTATGAAATAATAATTGTACGGATAAGATTTTATCAATCTTGATTGTAAAGTATTATTAATATAATCTAAGTAATGTAGCCCAATTTATAGTAGATAAATTATCTTAAATGCATAGCTGTCGGAATGACAGGATATTTTATCAGAGTGTGATTTCAGTGATAATATTGTAAAATAGACAAGGCTGAACAAGTGTAATTTATGAAATTGATCTATGTTTTTTAATACGCATACAAACACCGACGTAAATTAAATGTAGTTTCGACTTATTTGATAATTGTTTTATGCACATTTTTAATTTTTTTAAATGTTCACATCTTAATGTCGGTATTGGTGTGTTTATTAAAAAATCTTTTCTGCATGATAAAGATGTTACTAAATACTGCTTGTATTAGAATAGAAGATGGTAAATATTTGGTAGGATTTAGCTCTACCGGTTTATCAGCGTCATAATATTCTGTACAAGTTTACTGACAACAAAGTTTATTCTTTTATAATAATCTGATGTAAAATTTTCTGCCAACCGAACAATATTTAACAGTATTTATATTTGTAATAAGCGATGATAAAACTCCATACCAAAGTATGAAGGAAAGACAACTTCACAATTTATCATTGTACAATTGTATGCAACTCAGGAACCTTATAATTATCTATAAATGACATAAAAATAATTTAATAAAACTGATAAACTATTACACTCTGGTGATTTTGATATAAATTACTCGGAATCTTTCATACTTGATTCATTGGTTGTTTTTTTTTTTGTAAATTTCCTATATTCGCTCATAATCATTATATGAAACCTGGCTAGAATGAAAAATTGTATAAAACAGAGACTATAACAATAAAAATTACATATTTTTTTTATCGGTTAATATTTCAAGTGAGCAAATATTTAAAATACCATTTTATAGTAAAAAAAATCATAACTTGTGGGGCGGACGTGAGTGCTGCAGTTTTTTTTTTCTTTCATCAGCTGTCGCCCACACAAACCTAACTAAACAAACATTTCAGCTGAAAACTACAGTTTACTGTCAACGACATGAATAGATTGTCATGTACTTTTGTATATTAGAATATGTGATAGAAAAGTACATTATTGAATAGTAATGGAAATTCGATAAGAATCACATGTTTATATTTTTACTATTTATCCTACTTAAAATATATTATAATTAAATATTTGAATCATTTCAGAATACTTTGTAAAAAAATGTTTAATTTCCTCTTCACTCTTTTCTTTATATAAAAAAAAAATGTAAAATCTCTTCACAATTTCATGAACTTTTTGTGTTTTTTTTTGTCACCGAATTTCGTAAATTATTGTAATATAATTATGTCCAATGTACCAATTATATATATGTTAATGTTTTAAATCAATAATTATTTTTATTATCACGGTCGAGACAATCATATAGATGTTTTTTGTTATTGTTTCCTCCTTAAATTAGCACAAAAACAATTGAGTAGTAATTTAAAAAAAGCCTATTTCCAAATTGAAAAAAATTCAATAAACACAAAAAAATAATGGTACCTGTGTTTATTAACCCTTCGAGCCCTGCTGTGCACGCGGATCATTAACCACTTCCAGGAACGGACGCGTGCACGCAAAAACATTGGCTTGTTTTATCATCCATAAATAAGAGCAAAAGTTAACTGATTTCATTTAAATTACTTGATTGCAATAAAGAATACATTCATATTTGAGTTGTGATTATGTATTATTGTATTTCGAAAACGTTATCAACTGATAAATTAAACGTTTTGTTTTGAGCGCCTAAGAGTCGGCAATCGAGAAGCTATTTTTAGAGTTACCGGCTAGGCGATTTGAATGACATTTTTAAATATAAAAATACTCGACAACCACCGGTGTTATACAGTAACTGCCCCGAAAGTCATCCAATATTTTTTATTCAAAAAAACGATTCCTTTATCTTTTAATGAATGTGTTCAAGCTGTGCCCATTATGTTATTCATTGGAACCGAAAAAGAAATTCTATTAGCTCTCAAAGTGTTAATCCAATAAATATTTACCATAAAACAAAACATAATTTATAATATTAATACTGACTCCTCTACTGTCGTCTCCGTAAAAAAAATATCTTAAGTCCTTGGGACTGAATATCAATTTCAGGTTGCCGAGTCTGAAGGGATAATAATATGTTATGTCCTTAATACAAACCGAGCTTTTTTCAATGTTTTGTGCGCATAAAGGATATACATTTCTGCATTACAGATGCGATTTCATCAAAATAGATTCTAATGTAAAAATCGAAAATAGGCCCATTAGAAAAATCACTCCTGAATTGTTAAGATGATAGAATAATCATAAAATCATTATAATTTCAAATTGATATTACTTATTTTCAATGGATTCGGAAATTTTGATAACTTTGTTATTTTACTAATTGATCAGTTGAATAACAATGTTACCAAGCATAATTTTATATTTCATATAACTTGTTGTTTACTCATCTACTAAGCTTAATTTCATAAAACGGAATTGTTTTGTCGGAAAATTGTGTTTATCTGACTATTATCGTCCTTACTTCAATTAAATAAAACACATTATTAGATGATTTATTATGTACTTCATGAGATAATAATAATTATTTTCGAATTATGTGTTATTAATATTATGTTATTATGTATTATTAATGAGTCTGAAAGATGATTAAAAAATTTAATAAAATCTGTAGTTAAAAATTACAATATAACATGTAAATTTTTTTAAGTTGTTTAATAGAAAACCCTAAATACTAGCAAATTCAATTAGCAACTGAAGTACCCACTCGAGTTGTCTGAGAAAGTTTGTGATTTTTTATGATTCAATCA
Source organism: Himalopsyche anomala (assembly GCA_031772345.1). Classification (NCBI taxonomy): domain Eukaryota; kingdom Metazoa; phylum Arthropoda; class Insecta; order Trichoptera; family Rhyacophilidae; genus Himalopsyche; species Himalopsyche anomala. The sequence continues at coordinate 11,483,714 of CM062840.1, forward strand.
TAAATTCCTGTGGCCTGACAGCGAGTTAATATTAGCAATTTGAGCCTGAATTATGTATCTTTTCATTTTGTAAACTCGCAGAGTTTAGTGTCTCTAGTGTGATTTGATTTATTGAATCTAGTTTTTACGTGGACGCTGTTTGTTGAAAATGACTTCAGTCGTTGGGATTGTCACACAGATTCAATAAAATATTAAAACTAACCGAGAGTGATATAGTACAAGTTCTACGCATTCAGAAAAATAAATGATAATTCAAAGTTAAAACATTATTGTACTTTTATTTCTTTTACAAAAATAAATTGTTTATTAAAAAAGTGTGTTTATTTTATTGCATATTAATTTCTACATTCCTAATTTTATTTTAGCCAGGCGAAAACATTTATAGAAATATAAATAAAATTTCTACAAATTACAAAAGGACTACCCTTTATTCCATATTTATAGTACGGCTGGCTTCTCTTTCACTGAATGAACATTGTATCCTAAGTAAAAGAGCTAGTTTACTCATATCTCAGAAAAGAAACAAGAGGTAGCTAGTTGAAAATAGTAGATTCTCCTAAATTTAGTAAGCACAATATGCTGCTACAGTGTCGCCAGGCTGTTACAGTGTCGTACGTAGGTTAACTCTTTGTTTACCAAGTGGGTTTATCAAGCTGATTTAGGACTCCACTGATGCGACATAAAATTACATAAGGAGAGATATCAAACTAGTAAATTTTCTAATTTAAAAATTCTTCAAAGTAAATAGCACCAATCACATTTGGCAGGAAGTGAAAAGCTTCATTTGACCAAAGCGTCTCTAAAACAGCTTTGATATAAAAATGGTAACCATCACTGTAAAGTTTCGACTGTGCGCTCATCTTCTCGCAACTTGAAGCTCTCGGAAGGTATCATAAAACAGTCAAAAAACCCAAAATGGATTTATTTAAAAAAAAAAAAAGAAAGCTTTTACTTACTTGTTTCTAGTGCAGGAAAATGGTAATTATTGACCATGTTTTTCAAAAAAAATAATGTATTTTTATTACTAAAGAAGATTGAAGAAATATATATCTTTTGGACGATGAATTAGAGTAAATAAATTTTTGTCAAAACAGAAAATTAATAAATTATTTTATTATAAAAAATTATATCCTCTGCACACTCTATTCTTAATTTCATTGTCATAATATGTCCACAACATACAAAAGTAAAATACCACATGTTTTATGCCAGTCAAACATCACAATCATGCGGATAAAAAATGATGAAAGTACATATTGTCGCTTGCATTGATACTTTATACCAAACAATTTGTTCATGTTTATTAGCTCCAAAGTTTTCTATTATTTTGATAAAAACGCCGCCTCCGAAAAGTTGTATTTTATCAGTAAGTCACAAACCACAAATTAAACGAAAGAAAACATAGGAAAATGGATAAAGCTTTGATTGGTTCTGCATATATATCAATATTTAATTCTTTATGACTTTGAATTTTTTTTTTGATTTTCGAAAATGCCGCCTCCAAAAAAGTATATATTGTCAGTGGGCGGAAGAAAATATAGTTTGGTTCTGTATACATATCAATCTTTATTTTCATATTACTTTCAAAATTTTCTGTTCATTTTCGAAAATGCCGCCCACAGAAATGTGCCGCCCGGGGTGGTCCGCCCCCTCCCCCTACTGTTTTAGCCCTATCCTTCTAATCTATACCTACTACTCTCTCCGAAAAAAAGAGGTTGAGCAACTCGTGAGCTGAGTACTACAAGGTTCTAAGTGTCGACTTTTGGCTAAACTAAAGTAATAATGAGGCAGTCGTAAACTAAAGTAATAATGAAGTCGAAATTTTTCTAAAATTTCCAATAAGCCGTAGTTTTATGTGCGCGTCGCAAGATATCTGTGGTTTCAACTTGATCGCCTGAATATGCCGAAATACAATATTAACTTAGTACTTAACGATATCAAACACAAATTACGAAAAACAAAACTCTTTTTCCTATTTATCCTCCATTTTTTTATATATTTTCTCCAATAATAATGATCACATTAGATATCTTCCATAGAATTATTTTTATTTTAATATAAAAAGCGTAAGTCTGTTATTTTAATCACCTGTGCTTTCATACAAATTTCAGTTAGAACCTTGTAGCACTGGCGGCTAGTTTGAATTTCAGATGGACAAGGTTCTAATAGAAGTTTACGTATTTCTAAATAACTATGAAAAACTATTTTAAACAGTATTTTATTAATAGTTATATCATGCCGGTACTATCATTGATATACACAATCAAAAAGAAACTTGGAAACATTTACAATTTTCAAAATACAAGCATTCAAACTTTCAAATGCCCATATTTTTTTGGTGTAGCTGTCCACATAAAACCTTGTAGTACTCGGCTCGCAAACTGAGTAAATAGTTCTCTTAGATTTTTTTTGTTGAGATATATTTTGTGGACATGTCTCCTTGTAGATTGTAAACCTTAGGTACTTTATAAAATTACATATTATTATATATTTGTACAAGTAACCCCCGTAAACTAATATACTTAGTTACTCTAATAATACGGTTTACCAAGGTTGATTGCTCGTTATTACATGGCATATTTTTCATATAACTATTCTTGTCTATGAATATAATAATACCTGTCATTTCGATGGTTTCAAAGCTTTGTCACTGTTTACTGTAGTGTATGAAAAGTTCTTGTGTTATCTGCAAATATTAAAATATTTCATCATGGTGCTGGAAAGTACAATGATTTGTGTGGATAATAGCGATTACATGCGGAACGGTGATTTCCTGCCTACTCGCCTTCAGGCGCAGCAGGACGCAGTGAATGTGGTATGTCTGTCAAAGACACGATCTAATCCTGAAAATAATGTCGGACTCCTGACTCTGGCAAATGTTGAGGTTTTGGCCACCCTAACCAGCGACGTCGGCCGAATTCTTTCCAAGCTCCACCGCGTCCAGCCGAATGGGAATATTAACATCCTCACGGGGATCCGCATCGCACATCTCGCGCTCAAACATCGCCAAGGAAAAAATCACAAAATGCGCATCATAGCCTTTGTCGGATCCCCTGTGGAGACAGACGAAAAGGAACTAATCAAATTGGCCAAGAGACTGAAGAAAGAAAAAGTTAATGTGGATATAGTTTCGTTCGGCGAAGACACCGATAATAACTCTCGCCTTACCGCTTTTGTAAACGCGCTGAACGGAAAGGACGGAGGCGCCGGTGGTAGCCGCCTGGTCGCGGTCCCGGCTGGCGGTTGCGTTGTCCTTTCGGAGGCGCTCATCTCTAGTCCAATTGTCGGCGGTGAGGGTGCTCCGTCGGGATCCGGAATGTCGCAATTCGAATTCGGCGTCGATCCCAACGAAGATCCAGAACTCGCCCTGGCCCTGAGGGTTTCCATGGAGGAGCAGCGCCAGCGTCAAGAGGAGGAGTCGAGGCGGCAGCAGATTTCCGAGAGGGACCCGGACGCTCCCGGTGCTTCCGATCAAGAGAGCGGCAGTGCGGGCAGAGCACTGGCCATGTCGCTCGGAAGAGAAGCCATGGATCTCTCCGAAGACGAGCAGATCGCTTTGGCTATGCAGATGAGCATGCAACAAGAGTCTGCGGCGGATGAGAGCATGGACGTGTCTGAAGAATATCCGGAAGTCATCGATGACCCTGCTTTTCTTCAGAGCATCTTAGAAAATCTGCCAGGAGTCGATCCGCAAAGTGAGGCGATCCGGCAAGCGGTAACAACCCTCAAAAACAAAGACGCTCCCAAAGATGACAAAGACACGAAGGATAAAGACAAAGAACCGACAGCGTAGACTTATTTCAATTATTTCGTGTTAACTGGAGATGTTTGATTTCTTTATCTTTATCTTTAATCATGATATGATGTTAATAATATTATGCGATTTTTTTTTGTCCTACATAGAGTTATGAAATTATTATGGGTCTTGTTTTTTAATACATGCAATCTCTACTGAAACATTTCGCTTTTTTCCAACCTTACTATATGATAAGATATTATAACTCATTATCATTCGTCACAATTACAGTACTGACTGTCAATTCCTGGCGGAAAACCATTATACTGACAGAGACAGCACACATTATTGGTACTGATTTTACAACTTTATCAAATATAAAAGGACTGGTTCCACTCATGACCATGTTCAACTGAAACCTGTTCTAATTATTTGATTAAATTGTGGATTCAGTATAAGGATTGTGTTTTCTTTCTATCAATGTAATTTATTAAGGAATGGAGCATGTGTCGAAGGCATATGTAAATATGTTATTGTTTCACATAAAATTAAATTTGATAACTTTGTTTTTCCGCTTGTTGTGTTACGAAATGTGACACATGTTTTGCTTCTTTGAGAAACATCATCGGACGTAACATGGCAAGGTTCACGACTAAACTTATTTATTCATAATTTAATTTTGTATCATAACTGAACTTCCACAAAGTTACAGCCAAAAATATGTTATTGATTGTCACCTATGTATAGCTGATCCAGATGAGAGGCCAGTGCTGGACAATTGAATGGAAAATTTCATACATTCATTTTTCAATTAATTCATGGATTTCTACATAAAGGCATGTTTTCATTCATCCATACACACTCCTTAGCAGATCGTTAAGTGGGGGGTAGGGGCAATGATTAACTATCAACTGTGGTACTTTAACGACAATGAAGATGGAATTATTTTGGTTTTCCCTTTTGAACTAGACTGAATATCTTAATGGTTATTATAGATTTGACCCATACCATTTTATTTTCGATTTGGGGTTTTCAATAACACATTGACTGCTAAGCTTGTATATTGTAAACCCAGTGTTTCTCTAGACCAGTTGTTTTCAAACTTTATGTTAGTACACCCCCCTTACAAAAATAAAATATTGTCGTTCCTCCCCGCTAGGGCATCCAATCCCGCACCCTGTTTTGGTTGCGGGATATGTGAGAATTTGTGGTGAATTATTGTAGTTTTTTATTATTTAAAAAAATTGAATGTCAATAATTCCTTCCAATCGAAATGTTGAATGGTGTAGAACAGTGGTCTCCAAACTCAATAAGGATGTGAGCTACTTTTAGAAATTGAAATTTTCTGGTGAGCTACCTATACATATTCTTTCTATATAGATTTTTTTTATCATCGACCCTTATCATACCATACATAATATTATTATTTTACTTAAAATAAATTAAAACATCAGATTTTCTTATAATACATCAATTATTTATTTATAAACAAAATAATAATTGTGAGTAAAAATAATTAGTGAAAAGAAAGGCATTCACTTTCCTCCACAATTTTTTCAATTCTCGGTGAGTACCTTGTCACTTCCATCGGAATGCAGTTATTAAGATGTACATCTGTGAGTCTGTTTCTATATTTACTCTTAACCATCTTCATAGTAAATAAGTCAGTAGAACAAAACAAAGCCTTCATTAAAAATTTTTTCGGAGTTCAATTATAAAATTTTATAGGCAAATTTAAAAATATGATTAAATATCCTACGCAAGCGACCGTTTGGCGATCACTGGTGTAGAAGTTGTGTTGATTTTAACCTTCTAGTTACTATGGGGTGCATTCACATTGCAAAATTCTCCTTATTTCAACCATTCTCTAAATACCAATAATATCTTCTTTTTTTTATCCATGTTCGCTCCCAATGTGGAGCATATGGCCTCCTAATGTAGGTATCTTAACAGTTTTTCTACGAGAACTGTTTGTTACTCAGTCGCTCTACTTCACTTTTTTTCTAAGTGAGTAGTAGGGAAAGAAGGATAAGGCTAGAACAGGAATAGTTGTTGGCTAATCGCTATTGCTGCACCCAGTTATTAAAGGATCAGAAGGATGGGAGGAGAGGAAATGATGTGAATTGACATCACAAACACCCAGTCTTCGATCACAACTTTTAATTGAATAATTTTCAAATTCACTGTGATCTGACCGGGAATTGAACCCAGACCTGCGTGATCGGTAGAGCAAGCTCTAACCAACTGGGCCACAGCAAGCGATATCTAGCTGATATTTATTGTAATCTTCAATGATACCTCCCTCAATAAATGCGATGCAAACGTTACGCAAATTTGTCTGAGGTCACTTAGTACCCTGTCGCTCCTTGATTCTATTTTTGACGTCTCAGTAGTCAAGTCTTAGGAAAGACATATATTTTTGCACTAATCACAAAAATCGCTCACTCCCCGTTGGTCAAATGTTAAAAGGTACCCAATTACAAGGTGTAATAGGATTCAATTCAGACAATCAATTTAATTGCATGTTCTATACATACACTAATACAAGAGAATGGGCTAAATAAATATTTCAGTCGTAATATTTGGACAGATTTTAAAATGAAAAATACTCCACTGCAAGGTTGAATGCACCGGCACACGTCGCCCGGCTTGACTGCATTCATGTTCTGTGAAACATCACCGCCAATACTTTCAGCATTTGCATTATGAGAGGAATTGGTTTTTAAAAATGGAAGAAAAAAAAGTGCTTCACAAAGATGTACACCTCTTTAATTCAACTCTGTCGATTTCTTTGTTTTGGATACATCTGTACAGGACAACGGAAAAATTACAAAAACAACGAATAATATTTTAATAAAAATAAATATTTATTATCTATGCTACAATACAACAATGCATAGACAAAATGATCGTGCCAAAGAAAATCTCCTCTTTGAAAGTTAGCCAATATAAATGCTTATAATCAATAATCCTCTTTTTCTCATCCCCGGCATCCATCTTCAACATTTTTAGTTCCCCATGCACTCCCAATACAAACTATTCAAATTTATTTTTTGAAGAAATGTACACATTCAAATTAAAAGCAGTTTAAATATATAATTTACAAAATGTAAAAAAAAATCAACTTGATGAAACATAATGTGCCTAAATTGCCTCTATTTATTGTTTTTTATATACCTAATCGAATAAGACAAAATAATAATTAATACCGCCGAATCCATCGAAAGTATTAATTATTTCAATTTTGTAAACTTTCAGAATTGCAAAAACACTATTTTTTTAACAAATATGTGAAGTTTTGTTTCTCAGTCATTGGTTTTCTCACAAAGAGATTCTCTTATTTCAGAAGGACATTGCTTGTGTTCTTAATTTTAAAACATATTTCTAAAGCAAATTTACAGTTTTCAGTCATATTTAACAGCGAGAAATATTTTATTAAAGTATGATAATAATTTGTACAAAATAATCTTTGTTAATTTGATAGAGTGGTCTCTTCTTCCATGGCAACATTATCATTTTGGTTGTTCTGCGGTTCAGTAGGTGATGTAATAGTGGAGAAGGCTCTCGAGCTTCCTGCTACTTTGGTGGGTGGACTGAGACCTCTAAGTCTCCTCATTGCACGCTTAACGGCCTGGAAATGAATGTTGTTGATTAATTATATAATTTAAGATTTCGACTGAAGGTGCTTGGTGGAGTTTCAATATTAAATTTGAATCATTCAAATTATGTACATTCTCACATCCTTTTCGCCAGCAATGGCTTTAAACTCAATGATACATTTATTTATTATATAAACACGAAACATTCATTTACTGAGCGTCAGTTCAAATTCATCCGTGCACTTGAACACCTGAAGATGCCGAAAGGCGAAACCCGGGTCGTTAGTGACAAAATCTGTGAGAATGTACATAATTAGAACGATTCAGATTAATTATATGTTTTTTTGCAACAGTTCCAGCAAAAATACATGTGATAATCAATTCTTAATTTACCTTAAACTCTAATCCTTCACAATGTTCAGAAAACATTATTTTAAGAGGTTTGAAGAAGTGCGGCAGCTTCCAAAGTTCATTCAAAGAAACCTAAAAAATATAGATAAAGAATTCTCAGTTACAGGTGACAATACAGCAGACCTTCAATTTGTAGTTTTTAAACCGCCTCTCCCTCTAGAGCAGTGGTTATCACGTGAAATTTCACTGTGGCCGCATTATAACCATCAGCTGTCCGGTCCTATGGAAATGTCTCGTGACCCCGCCAAATTTTTGTTTTGAGATGTGATAAAAATAGAAGTTGCATTTACTAAAAAATGGATCAACTTATAAGTTTATATTCAATAAAAGACATTATTTAAAAATATTGGTATTAATTTATTTAAAGCAATACAAATGGAGTTGAACTATGAAGTTGTTGGTGGCCACACATGAGAACCACTGCTCTAGAGAAAGTCTCAAAACCCATGAATTAATATATATTTTTACAAAATACTTTTTTTAAATTGGATTCATGTTGGCAGCTCGCGCCTGCTGGTACAACATGGTAAGAAATTTCTTGAAACTCATTGACACTATATTCCTCAACGGGGACTCACTTTTCTTACCTGTCATTACGATTGACTCGCATATCTCGTGCTTCTTAACAACAATTGATTAGAGAGTTTATGGTGTTTGTTGCTTTAAGATATAGGTTAGATAAGGTAGCAAGTGTTTGTCGAGTGAAAAAAAAACCATTAATTGGGATGAAATTTGTGACAAGACAATAATATTTACATAAAAAGATAAATGCAGTAAAACGATGAATGTGATAACAATAGATCGGAGTTACACTATACAGTAAAACCCCCATTTACACTTAAGTCGGGACAGTGTAATTCGGGGTAGTGTAATTGGGGGAGTGAATCTCATACAAAATTAAGGATTTGGTCTTTTCTGCAAAAAATGCAAAACTAAGATTTCCCTTAGTTTTGCAAAAAAAAAAATATGGACTAAATATTTAGTTACTAAGTGATAAAATGCCGCCTAACTATATGTGTATAGCCTGGCACGTGTTGAATACACAGACGCTAGCCAACATTTAACTGTATGCGCCGCACAGACGACCATCTTGTAACAACGACAATGGAATGCGACAGTGCAATTTGGGGATTTGCAGCGAATATTTCAAGCTAGTGCATAATTCGGGGTAGTGTAATTGGGGATTCCAATGTATATGTGGAAAAACATCTGCGAAAGGTTTGAAATCTTCCAAAATTTTCGAAGTTCCGATGCAGTTTTATAAGTCTTGAAAGAAACGGACTTCTTTTGATAATCCTATCTTTTACCTGCATGAAATCAAAGGCGACTCCGACAGTTGGTGCATTTTTCTCAAGGTGTGGAGACAATCTGGGAATGCGAGCATACCGCTGACTGAAATGAGTCAGCAGCGTAAACTTAGCGTTCATCCTCTTTCCCACTAACACCGCTTGGCCTGCCGTTGAATGCATCTTGCGACGGGCTTCGTTAATGAGATCGTCTTCCATTGTTGCTTCGTGGATCAGGAGATCAGAATTATTACCTGTGAATGTGACATAAAAGTAAGTAAACAGATAGAATGTTTCAGCAAACTTTTCATGAAACTCTTATTCTCAAATTATGAAAACTCATTAAATCCAATCTCTATTAAGTGTTTGTGTGGTTTGGGTTTTTGTATGTTATCTGTTAATCTGAAAGAATAGTACCAAATATTGATTGAATTGTCTTTTACTTGGTATAACTCCATTACAGGATGAAAGAATATCAATGGATTTTTGTTTTAGAAGTATTATTTTATATATATGGTTCATAGTTCTTTCAGCTTACGCTGTCATCAGAACTATGTTTTGCGAATCACTAAAAAAGCTCGCTCCCAGCTAGTCTATTGTTACAGGCGCCCAATTACTGAGTGTTAACTTAGCTATAAACATGAAGCTTATAGCTTTGAAGGCACTTTTTTTTTACTTCTTTTTTTTATTACATTCTGTCTCAGAAATGTGCAAAAGTATAATGGTTCTTAAGCTATATTTGTTTTAAATTAATAAAACTTGCTTTGAAGAAATTTAAATTAAGTCTCAGGTTGTTTTATTTAAATGTAATGGTAATCGAGACTGGTAAAAAGCGTTTATTTCTTCGGGAATGTCTTTTCGGGTTTTCTCGACATAGAATCCCCGATAGGTGTCAAGCATATAATATGGATAAACATTAAACATCAAAATAATCTAAATATTTCTTTAAAAATTAAATTTTAATAGTTTGTATTGGGGCGCAGGTCAACCTGAGATAAACTGTGCGGCGCAGCTCAGTGCAACACATTGGTGGCAAATCTAGTTGTATCTACTAAATAAACAGCCCTCAAGAGCTATAGAGAATTTTCTGTCACATAAAATTTAAATATTTTACCAATATCCACTAAGCAGTCACTCGGCATTGTGTCCCCAGAGTACGTGATTTTCTTTGATTGCTTCGTTGTGACTGTGACACCGAACGAGTTTGGACAATGCCTCACTGGACACGTCTCAAAATTTGTTAAGCCTAAGCATTCTAAAATTGAATCACTAATCAGCGGTAAATTCGATTCAGGTCCTTTAACCTATAAAACAGAAGAAAATCATGAAAAAAATTAAAAAGAAAGAATTAAATAAGTAGAAACATATATTATAAAAACATTTTGTTTTATAACCATGTGAAATATATGGACCATCTCAACAGAAGTTGGTAGACAAAAATTACGTCTTATCTTCATGCTTTTTCGAGAGACTAACAGTTAGCTAACCACTCTCATTATGCTCTGTTTATAGGAACAGACGGGTAGGAGGGAATCGAGACACTGGACTCCATACCGTCAAGCACATATCCATATATCAATTTATGATCACTTTAAAGGTGTTCACTACCAATACTCGGTGGATGGGCATTATATTAAAAAAATAAAACACTCATTTGTACTAATTAAATTTTTATTTTATATGATAAGGACCGGTTTCGCTCATGGCGAGTATTATCAGTTGATAATGCTCATCATGAGCGAAATCATTTCTTACATAATTCTTTTTCATTACATAATGAAGGCAACAGTGAACTCAACCATTCGGTATTTGAGTCACCGATTCTCACACAACATGCACTATTCTCATGTAGGGATTTGATAATGGCCACAATCTTTGGCGGGATCCCGTAGGCGTCTAGTATCCTCCACAAAGAGGAAAAAAGAGACGTCGTACAATCATCACTAGATAAATATTTCAATATATGAAATAAAAAGACATATTATCATAGCATATACACTCAAAAGTGAACGTTGAGTTCACTGTTACCTTTTTCATTACATAATGAAGGCAACAGTGAACTCTACGTTCACTGTTGAGTGTATATGCTATGATAATATGTCTTTTTATTTCATATATTGAAATATTTATCTAGTGATGATTGTACGACGTCTCTTTTTTCCTCATGATAAATATGTAAGTTTTTAACAGGCGATCGCACCTATACCACTTTATGCACATTCGTATTCGGGGTATTGTGCTTCTAAACCATGCATTCCTCTATTAAAACATTCTTCAAATTCTTTAGTTATAAATTCATATAAATCAATATATGAAACCTCCATTAAATTTTCATCTGCACAACTAGGAAACTACGTAAGTAGAGGACCGACTGTATATGAGCTATGCTAATCAAAGGGCTAATCTTGAAGTATAAGCACCAAAACACAAAAGAGACACTGCATAGACATCTAGAAACAATGCACTAGAAATAACATCACTGTCCGTCTAATAATTTTTTTACATAAATACAGTTTATCTCTCCTTGTATATTGCAATTTAAAAAATTGGTACTCAAACATAAATTATTTATGATAATCTTTATTTCCTTTAGGTCATGTTCTGCAGATCATTGAATCTTTCACATTGTTTTTCCAACCAATGGAATAATGCATTTTTTGACATGCACAAATAGAGAAATAACAAATACTTACTAAGGATTGATTGGAGACCAATTGGAACTCTTGAAGGATTCTTTCAAACCTTTGGTCGTAAAGCACTAACCAACTCATTATTTGTTTAGGTGCCATAACATAGAGTTTATTGTTGATTTTTGGTTTGCTATTATTGTGATCATTTGTTTGTGATTTCAGTTCATCTAAAGCCTTCCGTCTTGCTTGTAGTACACCAATTAACCCTAAAATAAATAAACAAGTTTATTTTAAGACCAGAAATACATTCTTCTTTTACTTGGACCATTTTCACTCCATATGTGGAGCTTACGGCCACAATGCAGCGCATTCTTGATTCCCTTTAACCCACAAATTGCTTCAATCCTACCATGACATGCCAGCATCCTTGCTTTCCGCCAAGTACATTGTGTAGATAGTACTCCACGATCGGCCAGGATGTTGGAATTTTAATGATCGGAGGAAGGGGCAAGCAGGGTTGAGGCTCTCCATAGGCATCTACAGCACGGGACCCATCCAGTTTCAACGTCTCTCTGTAAGCACTGGTGTAACAGGGCGGTGCCTGGTATGTTCCCCAATCTCTGAGTTCCTCGCGAAATCAAACCCCCAATATCCGCCACAAGTACCAATTTGTATACGGTTTTTCTTGACTCTTTGTCATATACCATGATTCACTACCGTAAAACAGCACTGGTAGAATGAAAGTGTTAAACAATTGGCATTTGCCCTTATATAGCTGTGTATCCCAGACAATCCACATTGAGTCGTTGAAACATTGGAATATATTTGTCAATTGTATTAAACATTTTAAAATAAAGCGATATGTCACAGGTCACAATAAGAGAGAAACGAATTAATCAAAATGAGCTGGTGTCGGCCAGCTGCCAGATTTCTTACCTAAATGATGATCAGCGTGCAGATGTGACAAATAAATAGCTTTTAAGTTACACAGTACTTCCCCTACATGTTCTCGTCCATAAAACCGGCACATTTGACTGTATGTGCCTTCTCCACAATCCATCAGTATTGATTGATTGTGACTGAAACAATAAAAACAAATTTTACATTAAATATGGCAGGTAAACCATTAAGTATTTTGTCATCTATTATCTATTGCCATTCTCATTTTTTTGTTGAATTGTTATTATTTCTTCAGATATGAATACTACACACATCTATCAGTATTTTTTTGCTGTCACATTATTTTTATTATCTGTTACAAATGAATAAAATAATTTTGTAGAAAGGTTTAATATTTGCAAAGAAATCGGAAGCCAGGTAATATTGAACGTAAAATTTCATTTTGACTATATTCCCTTCCTGGAAACAGCGTCAGTGCCGCACCATATGACCACAAATGAAAACAAAAAAGATCTCGGCCCGAATACTAAGTAATTTTAAGCAAATTGGAATAAATCCTCAAACTAAGCTTCCTGGTAAAGGAATTTTAATGGCAATATTTTGTTGAGTTAGTCTAGTAACTTCTTTTTAATTCCGCGTGCAATGGTTGATTAGTAGATTTTTTTCTAACTGTTAAGTGATTAAAATAGCAAACTCAATGTAGAAATCTCTCAAAAAAATTACTTTATTTTTCAAAATAATTTTTAACGAGGGCAATAGATTAAAATGAACCAGCTACTGGGTTATAATTGAGATTTATTAACAGGGTTAAAAGTATCTCTAGATAGTAATCTATTTCATTCCTACAAAAAGATTTGGTTAATAATGTCAGGATCAAAGCATTCACAGCAACAGGTCTACAATGAATAGATAATAAATGTAGTCTTATAACTCACTCTGTATGTACCATGATTCCACTAGTATTTCTAGTCTTATTAGGAATACACGATCCAGTTCCAAAGAACACTATCTTAGGAAACTCTTCTGTTTCTTGTTGGGGGACATCAACAATCTTATGAAGTTCTTCCAGTGATTCAGGAAAGCCTTCCGAATTCATTGTTTCTGTTATGTATTCGTTGATATCTAATTTTAATTCCATAGACCTGGGAGACAAAGAAGACCATGGAGTGAAACAGATTTTTGTTAGACTGATTGTTAAACTGTGTAAATGTTCCATACATTTGAAAATCTTCAATCTTATTTACTTTGACTATTATTTTTTTTTTCAAAAAATTAACAAAGTTTCTGACCATCATGTACCATGATTAGGTGCATTTTTGTGTTTTAATTAGTTAAACCAATCCTCATAACATAGTTAATACAAAGTATTCAACATAATATAGTAGGTAATAATACCCAGGGCCAGCTTGTGGATTTCTGTGCCTGTGTGCGAGGCAAAACTAAATGAGTAGATAGTACGAAAATCTTAGTGCTGCACACTTTGCACACGACACAAGCTGATCCTGATAATACCTTCCCTGTCAATAACCACCAGACTTTAAAAAATCGGTAAAAATTTCCTGTATTTAACCATCAGCCAGAGAAAAAGGAATTTATAAATACCCTTTCCGTATTTCATGTGTCAATAAGTATTATTTTTACCGATCCAATCCTTTTTTCGGCCTCAAATGGAATGTTGTGAAGGTTTTTGCGTTGATACATCCACCGACATTTTCAGTTACAGAAGATGATGCGGTCCCAAGGTCAATTTTGATCGCTTCTCTGACAATTGATCTAGCCTGAAAATTTTATGTTGTTTACTATAAAAGTTTATCATCGGAAACGAGAGGAGAGATGAATGAATAAAATGGCCACATATCTAATTTGCTGCTTTCCACATGTTCACAGTAAAATTTCCTCAACCAAATACCACATCTATTATACAACCAATAGATCAGAATGTAATTGAAACATTTAAACATTTATATCGGAAACAGATGCTTCAACAATAAGTGCTAGCAGACAAAAATAGAAAATCAGCTTCCACAACAAAATTAATATAAAAGACTATTTGTAGATGGCAGCAGATAGGTGGATTTCTTTAGATATGTCAATAAAAAGACCATTAGTAAAATCCACCAACGCAGTATATATACAAAATATGCATTTTGAATGTTATTTAAATTTTTAATTAAAAAATATTTGGCATTACAGCTAATGCCAATATTCCAAATATTTTTTAATTGAAAGATCATGCGAGAAATACTCGATGAGAATTTATTGTAATTCACTCAAGATCGACTCAAGGTAAATTGCCATCACAAACACTCTTAACACTTAATAAGCGGGAAACGACAAAAGTCGTTTTTAGCGTATTGTCGGTAGAATGCGGATCACGGCATAATACGTTTTTTTATATCGTCGCTTGTTTGCGGGACACATAATATCACGGGTTTGTTTGTCGGCGTTAAAATGCCGCAACCAATTAACATTAGTCTTAATTCTTTGCTAGAAAGGGTGACACATGTGTCTCAAATATTTACGCTGTGATTTTTACGGCATTAGATTTTACACTTCCAGTGGTAATAAAGTTGTAGGGATGGCGATTATTTATTATAATTATAAAATATTGATAAATATGCTATTTTGTTAAATAGAAGGTTTTGAATATTTAATATTTATAACATGCGGAGTGCTATCTACTAAATTGATAACAAGTTTTATATTCAGCTTAGAAACATAGTGAAATTATGATGTTATCGAAATGTCCTAATTTTATTTTTAATGATTAAATGTCACGTATGATTTTTTTAAAATTTCAATCGAAAATATCGTTTGGTTTAGAAGTTGTGTTGATTTTAAGAATGTAATATATTTGTGCGCTAATCACTAAAAAACGCCCGCTACAGGCTTGAGTCTATTTTTGGAACGCCCGACTAAGTGTTAAGTCTCAAATTTAAATTGAAAAAACTAAATTTGACATTGACCTTACCGGGAATCGAACCTAGACCCACCCGGTCGGTAGAGCAAGCTCTAACCAACTGGACTACAGCGGGTGTTTTTGTCTTTTACTGTCAAATATATTATACTATTTCCGATTATCCAGATTATTTGTTATCCGGACTACCATCATCCCCAATCAGTATGGATAATCAAGGTTCTACTTTACAAGCATTTCCAATATAACATTTTTTGTTCAACATATTAACAAAAACAATGAACAAAGCTGTAATTAAAAATGGATAGCTATGATAATCAATTATTAGAAAAAACCATTTTATTTGCTCTTCACAAAATGAGCAAACTTGTTCGTTAGGAGTGTTGATATCGCTCCATTTTTGGAGTTGACATGGTCAAGAAAAACTGTATGAATACATTTTGTTTACCTTGCGCTTTTTCTCCATCGATTCAATAAAATCGATTTTTCCCTGGCCCACTTGTATTTGCAATTTATTCTCAATCGGTATGCCGGTGTCTTTGATTATTGGAAATATATTCTTGTCGAGGATGTGCAACTTATGCTGTGTTCTGTGGACCGCCACAGATCCTGAGCACGAATTTTCATCATTCACGATCAAGTGATAAGTGTTAGGGGAGAAAGTCTTCATGAACTCTTGGTACCTGAGAAAAAAAATACAAAAACTAATCATTCCCATTTCCTCTACAAATTCAAAAACACCTGCATGTGCACTAGAATTATTCTAAGCAGGGTCTCTTTCCCCATTTGACTTTGTGTCTTGTTCTACCAATTTATGACGTCAAAGAACTTTGATATTCCTCATTACTCTTTATCACGGTTATAGTATCCCCTTTAAAATGTCTCTCATGTTGAATTAAACGCTTTTTCTTTTTAATGTTTTAGTTTCTGAGTAAGTTTTGTTCATCGCATACACTTCTAGCAAATCTAAGGAATGATATTATCATAACTAGTCTTATCTGTCAAAGGGATCGATCTGAAGTGTTTAGGAGTCAATAAAAGGAAGTATTAGGTGTAGTAAAAAGTCCTGACGCATTTTAGAGATGCGTGTTTTAGAATTAGTCGCCTTCGGTCCTTTGACTGATTAGGACGCCCTCGTATTTTTTTTGTGTCGTGGGACATCTCAATTTATGTTCTGTGTAAAAAAAACGAGTTCATCGACCACCCAAAAAAAATGACAGCGATTTGCCCATCTGAAGAACATTTACGCAGTTGTATGCTTTTTCAATTCAGCCGTTGCAAAAAAAAACATTTGCGACGTTTATGGAGACATTTTAAATGTTCGAAAATGCCAGAGATTGTTTAAAAAATTTCAATCTGGAAATTTGAGCCTAAAAGATAACCCTCGAAGTGGACGACCTCAAGAAGTGGATGAAGCTGCTCTGAAAGCCGAAATTGAAAAAAATCCCATGCATACAATAAAAGAATTGTCCAGTATAGTCGGGACCAAATGGTCAATTACTCAGAAGTACCTGAAAAAAATGGGTAAAATCCGAAAAGAAGGAATTTGGGTGCCGCATGCGCTAAGCGATCGGAACAAGGCGCAGCGACTAAGCGCGTGTCAATTGTTGCTTGAAAAACAAAGCTTACGACCATTTCTTCAGGATCTGATTACCGGAGATGAAAAGTGGGTGTTATATACGAATGTATCGAGGAAAAAACAATATCTAAATAAAGGACAACAACCAATTCCGACCCCTCGAGCTGGTTTGCACCCAAAAAAAGTTATGCTTTGTGTTTGGTGGGATTCTAAAGGAATCATTTATCATGAAGTCTTAAAATATGGTAAAACTGTGACGGCACAAGTATACTGCGACCAATTGGACCAATTAAATGCAGCTTTGGAAAGAAAGAGACCGGGGCTGATGAATAGGCGCAACATCGTCCTTCAACATGACAACGCGAGACCACATGTGGCGGATTTGACCCGACAAAAAATCGAAGACCTTGGTTGGACAACTTTATTGCATCCACCCTATTCACCAGATCTGGCACCATCTGATTACCATTTATTTCGATCAATGGAACATTTTTTTAGAGATAAAAAATTTCAATTAGAAAGTGAAGTGAAAACGGCTATTTCCGATTATTTTAATTCGAAACCAGTTGAGTTTTTTACTAAAGGGATTTTAGATTTGTCAAATAGGTGGCAGAAGGTTATAGAAAGAAAGGGTGAATACTTTTTGTAAAGAAAAATTAATAAAAATACTAAAATCAGAATTTTGCGTTTTATTTAACAAATGCGTCAGGACTTTTTACTACACCTAATATTATCCCTTTTACTCACATACCACCGATATATCGGTGGTGTTTATCGGTATATTTTCATGATCCATAAACCGATCTTTATTATTTTTTAAATGACACATGCACAAAGCTTTATTCATTTGTAGCTATAAGTTTCATAATTATGAAATGATTATTTTTATTTTAAAAAAACTTTGAAATCTGCTATGCGCCCAAAACTAAGTGACTGGAGCTGGCGGAATAATTTATTGGTTATATATTAGACTTAGTAACCAACCTAATGCAATAAAGTAATTTATAACTGGGCCCTCCGCAGGTGAAGTGAGCCAACTAGTAAAATGGTCCAACTTTTTCTTTGACTTCTACAAATACAAATCACGTCTTTATTTGGTGTTTTGGTTGATTGCATATTTTTATTTTACGGAGACAACACTATTGCAATGTGTATTAACTGAGGTTTCTTCACTCTTACAATACTTTAAGACGTGTAGAATAATGCAACGCATTTAACTTTTTTTTTCTCTAAAATACCACTCTAACGGGCCCAACTCATCTATTTATAGTCAGGCAAGATACAGAATGTTTCACCAATTTAGTAATAAAAAACAAACAAAGGGCTCTTTTAGTTTAGATGAAGTATGGTTGGCAGAAACTGTCAACACTGCATAATATGTATATATATTATAAAATAAATGTACTTTTTATTTTCTGTCTATATACTGCTATTTTTTTATTTAAATATAAATATTTGGACCATTTATAATGTTTTTAAAATGTAACAACTTTTTGTAGCATATTCTCTTATAGAAAGAATCCTTTAGTTACAGGGTTAAACCATCAATTAGTATGCGCGTACATGTACATCCAAGTATTTAGTCATCTTTTATCTAGTGCCATTCTCATATTTTTTATTGAACTATTATTAATTCTTTATTTATGGATAGAAAACACAACTATCAGTAATTTTTGGATGTCACATTATTTTTCATATTTGTGGGAAATGAACAATAGAATTTTGTAAAAAGGTTAATAAATCTGTAACCACATAATATTGAATGTGAAATTTCATTTCGGTCCAATTTCCTTCCTGTAATCAATATCAGAAGAAACCCAAGTTTTCACCTTTTAAATGTAATCTATGCTCGAATTGGAAAAAAAAGTTTCTTGTTATGAATTAGTTCAGTTACACCTTTAAATGTGTGTTTTATCAGTATATAATATTACAAATTGATCCATAAATGTTAATATTTTTGTGTGTAATAATTTAGAAAATAATACAAATATACGAAAATTGAATAATACTATTTCACTACTGAAAAGTTTGAAGATATAATTCACTTACGGATGTTTATCTTACCTTAAAACTAAAGCAACTAACAACAATAATCGGTAACAAGAAAAACAGATTTTTGAAAAAATTTTCTCATTAATTACAATCAACTGTGGTTTCTTACTTTTCATGCTTTAAAACTTCACTTGTGGTAAAGTGTACGATAATGGCAGGTCGATCATCAGGATTGATGTCGGAGCTTTCTTGGTGCATTTTAAAATCTTCCGCAACTGCCAAGCTCTCCAAAAACTCTACATCAGGCACACCCAAAACTGAAATATCGGATAAATATGATCATTTTGACAAAATGATCTGGGTATCGTATGACGACTCTTAGTCAATGAATTATAATAATCATCATATTTTTGATGATGGCATAGTTATTGTCGCTACCCAAAAATTCTACAAATACCCAAATTCCTTTAGCAACCTATAAACGTGTGTATAAATCACTCTTCGAAAAAGGCATAATTATTGATGGTTGTCGTCCTTGGCAACGCGTTGATTGGAGAATCTTTAACTATTTTTCAGTGATTGCTTCTAAACTTTTCGATACGGTCTGATTTGTAATTCTTCACCGCAACCCTAATAAGTGGATCATATTTAATAATTCATTTGAATTACAAATGTCCTACAAACAGTGAATACTCTTTAACTTACGTTTTCTTAGTTTTTTTCACTAGTAACTATTAATCTTGTAATTATTGTGAAACTAATTTGGTATTGTAACTAATTGGTGTATATTGATGTAAAAAGATTCTTAACGCACATCAATATTGGTGTATTATTGTAACTAAAAAATTTAATCATAAGAATTATTTTGGATAAAAAAAATCATACAACGCACCGATGAATACTGGGCCGGGATCATCGGGGGTTCTTACATCCTTTGCGTAAATAATTGAGCCGTCGTCTAACTTCACATCTTGGCCATTTTTCAGCACACCGAGCATGGGTCCCGGCTTGATACCCGCATTCACACATTTTTGCAAATCAAGAATACCCGGGCAGGCCTGGAGAAAGTAAAATGATTATTTTACATTCGAATGGTGCAATAGAGAATCTGATATCGAATATGAACCTGTGTGTTCTTATAAATGGTTACATATCGCCCTTTTCACATAAGATAAATTACCAGGTGACAGTGCTACGAAATGTTTTTAAATTATTTATGTTTAAGTTTCGTAGACAAATAAGTGTAAAAATTGATTTAGAACTATGTGACAAAAATATTGCAGTGGAAAAAGTGGAAAATGAAATAAATTTATATTCACTTCCATAAGTTTTGTCACTACCGACAAGGTTGTCTCGTTTTGTGCATCTTTAAGCATGAACTTGATATTGAAATTTCGTCAAGCTACATTAGTAGATATCTTAAATTATATATTTAAAAAAATCATACAACAATATATATTTTATAAAAGATATAAAAAAAGTACCTTCAGTCTGCAAATATAGGCCATCGAACATACGTGTTCTTTCCGAGGTGCTTTTAGTAAATTTTCAATATCATTATCAATCAATTGTCTCTTTCCAGTATCTGAAAATATACAATATACATATTGTAATTGCTCTACCAAAAAGCTTCAGCATGGAGACCGTTGTTTTGAGTACTTGTGTGTCATTTTTAATATTTGTGTGTGTCAACCATTTATGCCTATTATACAATGTAATTATTTGAAAAAACACAGACAAATAATAATGGAATCAAATTGCCAATTTACTGAGATAGAATTTGTCCTATACACTACACATAAATTTTTAATAAATAATTTAGAACATAATAAATTAAACTACAATACATTTAGGACAGTTTCGCAGATATTAATCTTAAAAAATAAAATATATCACCAACGTACTGGTAGTTGATAATGAAAAAAATAATAATTCTGAGTGATCAACGTCGTTGGCTTCCATGCTAGACCTCACGAGATTGAATCCCAGTACGAACAGTGTAAAATATAACAAGAGAATATTGTGACAACAAAAGTTAATATTGTATAGAATAGGTTGCTTATCTTACATTCATGTGCGTAATAATCCGTGTTGTCAGCTTCTATTTGGACATTACCAGAAGGATCTTCATTACTGTCAGATAAAAGCTCTGAATATTCCGTATGGTCATTGTTTTGTGTCAGATTTTTAACATCACTTCTGGAAAATGCAAAATTACATTGAAAACCTTGAAAATACCTCCTTTGAGGCATCCTCATACTGACTAAATCATTAACCTTAAGAGGGATGAATAGATCGATACTGATCTTACTTTACTTTACTGACTTTTTTAAGATGACAATTTTGTGAATTTTTCCAATCATACATACTTAAAGCATATATATGCTCACAGACAGACACTACAGTATTGAGTTAAAAGTACGTCTGTACTTCTGTACAGAAAAATAGCACCGATGTACATGTACGTCCATACTCCTCTAAAGCAGTGTTCCCCAACCGGTGGTCCGCGGCCTGGTGCCGGGCCGCAAACAGTATGCAAAATTTCAAGAAATTCACCATGCAAAAATAATAAATATAGGATCTTATTTCATCTGCACGTTTACTTGTATTTTGACTTATTGGTAAATAATGATAATTGGTAGGATGTTGTGATACCAAGAAACTTAAAAATAGTGGGAAGTGAAATACCCAACAAATGTGGTGAAGCCGGCAACCGATCTCGAGTGTAATAACACGTGTCAAAAAAACGTCATTTCAAATTATATCCTTTATCCAATTATGTCCTTTTTTCAATATCTATAAATTATATACCTAATTAATTGTGGGTAAATGTAAATTAAATACGCATGCTAATTTTAAAAACGCACTAAAACACCAATATTAGTAATATTTATAATTCGTATAAAATCTTTCTAGTGAAAAGCAAACATCAGTAATGCGGCTCTACATTAGTGGTCTGCGATTATTTTTTTCTTTTTTTACCGGTCTGTAGATGTAAAAAGGTTGGGGAACACTCCTCTAAAGGTTAAAATTATCTTCAATGTATGGATTTAATCTGATTATGTAACTAATGAAAGTAATTTGGAATATGTCAACAGAATAAATTATATGAACAGTTTAGTTATAGAGTAAAACCTCGATATAACCGACCAAGGTGAGGACGGTGGTAAAATTATATTAAAAGTAGGTTTTCAGTGAAAGAAAAAAAAGATACATTTCTATACGAAGCTAATAAAATTTTTCATAATCAATTTGAAAAATATTATCTTTTTTAAAAATAATTAGGGATGTACGATTTTTGGATAGGATGAGAGTAAGTCAATACATTTGCCGAGTCTCGATATGTGGAAGGTCGTTATGTCAAAATTAAACTAATATCCTGAAAAAATCACAGTACTGAAATCGGAAATTGTGAATAACAGTCTTGTGTTGATTTAAGTATGAAGTAAACACACAAAATATTAAAAATCTTACCGCACCAGAGGTACATATTTTACAGTCATTACAGAATCTTCAAAATCAGCACTGCGGTCACATGGCGCCATTTCAACTTTCATGTCCTTCAGTAACACAAATCTACCAGTCGCCGTGAACAATTCATCCTGGAAACAATATTTGTCTATCAGTCATAATACAAATGAGACAGTATTATGATTAAATGAAATGAGTCTCCAGTTTGCCGCAATAGGTAAAATTGATGGCTCACTTTATCTTCTAGCAGCAATTGTACAAAAATAAAATCTATTGTGAAAGTTTAAGCAGCAAGTCAAAGTAATTGATCAATCAAGAATTTGTCACAATGTATTTTAGTATTTTTTGCAAAGAATAAAAAATGATTAGATAAAGGGTTATTTTTAAAGCCATGCCTGCTCCTAACGTGTAGCAATCAAATTCCCAGTGGAATTTCTATTTTGAGAGAAGTTACCTGATGTGGCTGTTAGTAATATAAGTTACAACGCTTTCATGCATTATATTGATAAAATTATTATATTGAGGTCACAGTGTTACATTAAGTGTTAATCGTCAACATTCAAAACCCTGTTGAAATTAAAAAAAACACTGAGAAAAAATATAGTTTATATGTAAGAATAAATGTATGCTCTATTTGGCCTTAGAATGAATATACATATACTATTACGTCTGATTACATTTTACAGAAACTGCTATAAATCGCCACTGGTTGATGTTTTGTGGTTGAATGTGATTCTTTCACCCCAGTACTATTTCAGTACACAAAAGGAAAAGATTAAAAAATCACAACTATTCAAATCTTTCAGATCAGAAATATTTTTGCAAAGATTGCGAGCATTACTATTTGACTACATTAATTTAACCAGATTAATTGATGTCCATAGAAAATGAAATAATGTATAGAAATTAAAAAAAATATATCAATATATTATTTTCATTATAATATTAAAAAATTCAAAATATAATTTTCAAAAAATCAGAAAACTGGTAGTATTTTTTTTTACCATGTCTGCTCCCTATGTGGAGCATATGGACTCCTAATGGAGTTTATCTGAACAGAAGTGTTTCTACGAGAACTGCTTGTTACTCAGTTGCTCAACCTCTCTTTTTCCAAAGAGAGTAGGAATAGAAGGAAAGGGCTAGGACAGGACTAGTGGTTAGCTGATTGCTCTTGATACACTCCGTTCATAGGATAGGATGGGTGGGAGGGGGGAATTCGTTACTTATTACTTCTTTAAAAAAATATTGAAATATATAAAGCATAATATCATGGGCTTAACAAAACAACGTTATCTACAAAAAAGTGGTTTTCAGTTTTTTGTTGATTTTATTTTTCATTCATATCTAAAAAAATTAGCAACACCATAAGCAATATAAACATAGAGTAGACAATAAATTATTAAATATTAACATTATTAACCTTAAAATTAGCATCTGCTTTGTAATGTTACAAAACAATAAGTGTTTTTTTTTGCTCTCCTAAAAGTTATACCTAAATAGTGTTATTTGACAATCCCTACTTGTAACTATTTGACTACCCTCAATATTGTGGAAGAGTTTATAAAAAATAAGCATAAATAGCATAACAACTTTTTTCAATGAATAAAATATATACCAGCCCTGGAGGTCCGTGTAATGTAATCATAGGGACTCCAACATCTTGCAAAGTGAGTGAAATTCCCGGCAGTCCTCCCATGGCATCCCAATTGGCAGTCGTGAGGAAAACATGTTCTAGGCGAGCAAGTTTCATTTTATGTTCATGAGACAGCCTCTGCGTCCCTTCGCCACAATTAAAGAGATACCTATTTATGAAAGACATTAATAAGTAAATCTTTAAGATGATAACAGTATAAATATATCATAATAGTTATTTGAAATCGAGTTTATTTTAGATTTGGACATGTTTGTACAAAAATGTAAACTTCGGATTCATTGATTATAAGGAATGATTATTTGACCTTCTCATTCATAGAATTGACTTGACTTGGGGAAATATGCTTTATAACATGCTTCTATTTTTACATGTACTAAATGCTGCTATGAACATTACGGTTCTGAAGGTATTTTTTGTATGTTTTGTTATTTTATTCAGAGATCAACAGAGAACCCAGTATTAATAATATAAGTTTAGTTTAGTTTCTTTGAAATTATCAGTACCAGTTTCGCAGCGAATCTGGTGATATAATAACTAATATCACTTGAAATTCTTTTGAACCTAATATAAGGTTTGAAAAGAATTAACATTTAGTTAAAATTAGAGTAAAAAAGAGTGAACCCACAAAACATTTGACACATGATGGCAATTTTGCTATAGTAATATTACATTTCCTGTTTCGCATAATTTATCATTGTTCATAATTTTTCACAATTCGCAGAAATTATCGGTTTACTTCCTAAAGAATTTGGTTGTTTTTTGGCGGCATTGACTAAATTTTCGTGTAGAAAAAGAGTAACACGTTGTGGATCATATTCACCAAAGCGTCTTCTTTTTTTTAAATAGTTGGTCAATTATACTTTATGATGAAATAATATGATAGTGTTATGAAAGGGTAACCTCGATTGGTCGGTGAAAAGATACACTGATTTGGGAGATCCTTTCGATCCTGAACCCAAAACCTGAAGATGCACTGTCCCCGGAACATATTTTAAGCCTCTTTCCCGGACTAATTTTCGCTGCTTCTGGGCCTCGCTTATGTGTTTATCGAGCGGCCTAGGCATTGCGGTTATCAAACTTAAAAGATTCGAATTGTCGGAAACAGAAAAATGACGACACAGAATTTGCAGTGAATAATGCTTTGAAGAGCCTATAATTTTTTTAAACAGAAAGTTTAAATTAATAAACATGAGTGAAACTTTGCGAGAACCTCCACTGTCAATACTTCAAATTTTGACAGCGACTTAACCTCAAAATTAACATTCCGAGATTATCTCTGGATGATCAATCTGAAAAAATTGCCCATCTACGTTTAAAAAAAATCCCTACTTTTTACTGGTGTATCATGCATTTTGTATGTTTATGTGTCAAACTCTTATTTGTTAGAGATCGCCCTACTTCTTGATAGCAATTTATATTGTGTAAATAATATCATTTCATATTTTGTCTTATTAAATATTTATATTTTTCAGGTTGAAGTTAGTTACAGCAGCACTAATTTCAGCAGCCTGTAACTCAGTGTTTGCCAAACTGTTTTTCTCTAACAATTTTTCGATTACGTTGTCCCGGAATTGCCTTCGTACTAATTTCGGGATTCACCACAACAAGTGAACTATACTTTTTGAATGGATGGAGCTAAAAATAGCTTCTGAATCTCTCAATTCGCAATTTCACTGAACAAGAACCAAAAAATAAAAAGCTCTCACATTTTTTACTCATTTTAGAATCTGTCAATTTTTAACTTTTTTACGTCATCGAGCTAAATAGAGTTCGAGTTATAAATTATTTTAGAATCTCTGATTTTTTGACATTCTTCTCAGTTTTCAATCGCAGGATCCCAAAGACTCACATCTTGAAATTATTGTGAATCCCGAAATTCTCCGAGAATCTCAAGTACTTAATTGTGGCATGATATTATGGTGAATGATCAATCTAACGCAGTGTCTGCCAAACTTTTTTTACTTCACCGCACACTGGTGAGTTGGATTTGTTCCACGACACACCAAATAAAGATGATTTAAAAAAAGAAATGTACTTTCGATGGTTTCGGCGGTAACTTTGTGGAAGTTCATTTAAATATAAAATTTAAAATAACTTTGATTATTCCACGTATTATGTAACTAACTGTGACACGTGTTTCGCCTTTTTCAGGGGCATTTTCAGACTTACTATCGCAAAATTTGCTTAATTAATGAAGCAAGATTGATTCTAAAATTTTAATTATGAAATTACAAAATGAAGTTTGGGTTTTTTCCCTTTTAAGGTGAGCAAAGAGAGGGGTGATTGAATCGAAATAAAGCAAACAAATAATGATACTAACGAGCTGCAATCAATCAGATTGGGATTTTTCCCATTTAAAGGAAGCAAGAAGGGGATTATAGATTCGAAACAAAGCAAGCAAATATAATCATACTACTAATGACGTTAAACATAACAAACTAATAAACTAATGAGCTGCAATCAATCAGATAGGTTGGTGATTACTCTATTAATTGGAAACAATGTAAGTAGTGGCGAGCAACCCGTCTTATTAGATTAAAATTTGCCATTTACAAAAAGCCCACTTATACAGATGTCGTCATTCATCATCAATCAATTCACCCGTGGTCGCAAAAGCTCTCATCATTCCATGCAATGATTAATGGATAAGTTAACATCCCTCTCACTAAAGTCAACTTTGAATTAGAGTTAAACATTATCAAACAGATAGCTTTAAAAAAAAAGCCCAGAAATTTGAGGATTTCCCAAAATTATCAGCGTGGGAGCTTTTTTTCAGGTCTTTCAAGAATTTTGACATCAAAAATCCCAAGAATTTACAGATTTGCCGAAATTAGCAGCATTTTTTAAGGTCTTTCAAGGATTTTCAAATCCAAAATGTACAGAACTTTAGAATTGGCCAGAAGGCCGCACTAGGGTAGCCAAAAGGCCACAGGTCCCCCATGCCTGATCTAGATGTTGAATTTATTCAACTTATTTAAGAAAATTTTAATTTTATGTTTTTAGGCTTTTTCTGCCGCGGCACACCTG